>CM026267.1:28335319-28935319 GCA_014851425.1 Senna tora
TCGGCGAAAACTGATTAAGAAAAAGAAAAATAAATATCAAGTTTTCGAAATACTCATCGGCGAAAACTATTTAGAAAAAAAGAAAAAAGAATATTACGTTTTCGAAACACTTGTCGACGAAAACTGATTAAAAAAAAAGAAAAAAAAATATCAAGTTTTCCAAACATTCATCGGTGAAAACTTATTAAAAAAGAAAAATGAATATTAAGTTTTCGAAACAAACGTCGACCAGAACTAATTAAAAAAGAAAAATGAATATCAAGTTTTCAAAACACTCATCGGCGAAAACTAATTAAAAAAAAGAAAAAAGAATATCAAGTTTTCGAAACACTTATCGGCGGAAACTGATAAACAAAAAGTAAAATGAATATCACGTTTTCGAAACACTCATCGGCGAAAACTATTTAAAAACAATGAAAATTGAATATTACGTTTTCGAAACACTCATCGGCGAAGAATGATTAAAAAATGAAAAATGACTATCAAGTTTTCGAAACACTCATCGGCGAAAACAGATTAAATAAAAGAAAAATAAATATCAAGTTTTCGAAACATTCATCGGCGAAAACAGTTTAAAACAAATAAAAATGAATATAAAGTTTTCGAAACACGAATCGGCGAAAACTGATTAAAAATAGAAAAAGAATATCAAGTTTTCGAAATACTTATTGATGAAAACTGATTAAAAAAAGAAAAATGAATATCAAGTTTTCGAAACACTCATGAGCGAAAACTTATGAAGAAAAGAAAAATGAATATCAAGTTTTCGAAACACTAATCGGCAAAAACTGATTAAAAAAATAAAAATCTTTGTCACGACCCCACCCGAGAGCACGTGACCGGCACAGACTAAGGGTAAGGCCCCCGAGCTTGTAAGCCTCATTGTCAATTCCAAATCTATCTTTCTATTGCCATTTAAGCATTCTATTTAATCCAACATAAAATACAAGTCAATTACACAATGCCAATGCAGTAGTTTTACAAAATACAACATATTATCAAAGACTACACCCATCGAACAAAGTGTAGGTTCTTCTATTACTGCCTTCCCTAGGCCGACATGGATGTCTGGCCGGTCCCTGTCTCTGAAAAATGTAAACAACGTGGGGTGAGTCATACGACTCAGTGAGGGACAAGCCCATCCTAGACGTGGTAGAAGGGTGCCACCACGAAGGGGAAGGGAATGCCACACATAAGCAGTTACATTGTCATTTATTAGATAACATCACAAAATTTTTCAACAGCTAACCAAAGTCCATGTACCAATCATACTTACACAAACACACCATTCACATGAGTCGTTTACACATCCAAAACATAAACCACTCAAGTGGTGTCCATACATCAATTTCAAGAAAAAAAATCATAAATTTAGACGCAAATGCGACCAATCCAAGATGCACAATTATTTGGGGGTAATATTGGCCACATGGGGTTAAGATCACTTGGATACCATCTAGTCAAAGAAAGTTTTAAGAATGATATAGTTTAAAAGAAAGGAATTAGTTTACAACCCAGAGTCCAAGGTTTTTCAAGTATTAAAGAGAACGAATCCCATATTCGATTTTAAAAGGGCGAGGAATGCATTATATAAAGAAAAGGGTTCGTATGCTTTAAAAAGGAAATAACTATGTGACCATCATTACCTATTCACACAATTTCATTCCCACAAGCCAACAAGGAATAAGGTTCAACTAAGTTCCTTCCCTCCTCCCTTGCTCACTTATGGGCTCATAACAAATGGGTTGGTTAAGTGGTTCTGTCACGACCCCAGTTACAGGGATCCGTGACCAGCACGGGAATAGAATTTAGCCTCTAAACCCGTAAGCCTTATCTATAATCCTAAATTATCTACCCTTATACACAATCATCATACAATATTCACATAGTGTATATAGTGGCCACACCATCATTGGTGGCCTAGTTAACCTGCAATCCACGGCGCTCAATGCCGCTTCAGCCCATTTCACGTATATATACATACATCCATACACTCAAGACATTCACACATAAATATATATATACGTAGTGATCAAACCCCAAAGGAATGATCTATCCTATTCACACACAATATATGTATAACCTGTCATAATCACACATGTACACTCACACGCGCAGTTAAGTATACATAGTGATTACACGTCTCAATACGTGTAATCTATCCTATTCACATGCAGATATTTATATTTTCCATCCAACATATACCAAGTCACACGTATATATATAGCATATACATATTGATCACACACCATTGTTTGTGATCTATCCTATTCACACACGCAGATATGTATATATATAAGTATATCAAGACTTTCCCAACACCCAGAATCCTATCAGTAAGCACATGTGAAGCCGACATGTCTAGATATAGCATAATTTAAAAGCTGCAAATATTTACATCGCATTTACAACTTTAGAATATATACAACTCAAAATAACGAAGGCTAAATAATCAAAAGATGTCCACCCACGCGAACAAATGCGGTGCAAGTGGATAGATGTCCGTATCACTGTCCGGACGTCGAAGCCTGCCCGATTCCTGTATCTGTAACATTTAAACAGAGGGTGTGAGTCCAACAGACTCAGTGAGAAGCTTCCCATCCTCGGCGTAGCGGCGGGTACCACTACAGCTGGGGAAAGGGAACCACTCACAACCACATGCGCACGAAATACCAGTTTGTCATAAGTTATATAATGATCAGGCAACATTAATATAACGTTACATCACAGATAAACCTAAGAATCATGCTCCTCAATCCTGCTACTCATAAGCAACCAAAAACATGAAACATTTCATATCAAAACTATAAATCATACAATCGACTCTAGTGCCACGCTAGAGCAATAGCCTCAACGGCAAGTCTTTCAAATGCTATGCACCACCCTAGTGCCAAGCTAGGGCAATAGCCACAACGGGCAAGTCTATCAAATGCTATGCACCACCCTAGTGCCAAGCTAGGGCAATAGCCACAACGGGCAACCATGTATATGAAATGCACCACCCTAGTGCCAGGCTAGGGCAATAGCCACAACGGGCAACCATGTATATGAAATGCACCACCCTAGTGCCAGGCTAGGGCAATAGCCACGACGGGCAACCATGTATATGAAATGCACCACCCTAGTGCCAGGCTAGGGCAATAGCCACAACGGGCAATGTCTGACGTCATATTTCACTCTCTTACTTTCAGTGGGGTTTGTAACACGGACTACCCATTTCTACTCTAAAGTGTCTTTACCTCAGCAGTGTGAACTCCACTAAGAATTTCTAATCAATTATGAGATTTTCTATTCTTTGCTTAGTACCCAGCCCTTGATTAGATGATAACCTAGCTCTAAGGTATTTCCTAAGTTCATTTACCACAAATCACGTCGACGTGTATAAATAAGTCAATTTCATTTCCTTAGTGGGTTTCTAATTATTAGGACAAACCAAAAATTGAACGAAATCAATATCCTAGCCCTTTTTACTTGTACTGTTTGGCGTATCCCATGTCATCACATGGATACCCTCCAGTACCACTTCAACTTTAATCAATCACATATATACAACTATTTTCACAATTAACAGTTTAGGAACAACAATAGCATGTTATTTCCTAACAATTCTTACAAACAAGAAAGTAAGCAAACCACGTATTCACATCCTCATTCAACCCTGTAGGGCAAGGATGGGAAACCCCTCACCTGAACGGCTTCCTGTTTCTGGTCCTGGAGTCACTCCTGCTCCAGACAATTCGTGGTTACCTAACAAACATATTTACATTATTATCATCTTTATTATATGCAAATTGTATGCATATGCTATGCTCATGCCTTATAAGTACATTAAACTTTGCCAAGAACCAAGTCCTTGGTCTTAACCTTCCTCCTCTCTTTAATACTGTTTCCAAGTGTTTCACACTTATCCTCATCTCTTTATCTCTTTCTTTGAATACTCATTTTCACCTACAAGTGTTCGTATTTAATTTTCCACAACCCAAGGTTTAATTTATGGCCTATGTTAGTCATGGCCTCAAATTATCAATGGTTGTCAATTTCCAAACCAACCTTTCAGCTCATATCCACATACAACACATGTGGCCGGATATCCTTTAAAATTAATAATTCACCTAATAAAAGCATTTCACTATTTAAATCAATCCCGAGCATCCACCACGGTCTAATCTAAATTCCTACTCAAATCTTAGCTCCATATTCTAGTTTGGATTGAAAAGTGTCTCTTTTAATACCGAATTGGTTTCCGGTTGAGATGGAATTTCTCGGGCGTTAATCCCCCGCCTATTTCCACAATTCCTACCATTCTATAACACCAATCCAACACACTAATCAATCCCAAATCAATTTATATTACACTTTATCTCACTTTAAATTCCATTGTCCTATGGTTTTCAAAGTGGGTGATTTCCATCATCAATTTTCCAACAAATATACTTCCAAATACTTCTAAACAACCCAATAGCTTCAAATTAGGACCCAAAGTAATTTATTCATACCAATTAGGAATTTTCCAAAAATCCCTAAAATAGATAAATTTGGGGTTTGAGGGATTCGGGACTTTTTACCTTGAATCAATCGGATAGAATGGTGGAATGGGGTAGAAAGAACTCCCGGTCACCTTCCCCGGCTTCGAAACGGCGGATTCCGGCGAAGATTCCGGCGAAAACGCAAATTTCCGTCGCTGCTCTCTCTCTCCTCCGTGAACCCGCGTCGAACCACCTTCCTCCGGCGTCCCGAGTCGCCGTCGACGGCTTCAGTCCCGGCAAAACGGCGGCGTCGACCTCCCCTTCGCCTCTCGCGCGCGTCGCCGTCGCCTCTTCCCCTTGGAGCTGCTCACGCGTCGATGGTCCTCAACGCCTTCACTTTCTCTCTTTTTTTTTTCCTTCGTGCTTAAGTCTCGGGCTCCTCTCTGGACACAAAACAATTTGAGTGTTTTGCTTATGGGGGTCACGTGTGTGACCCCCCCTCCTTCCGCCTATATACATATATTTTTAATTTTATTATTATTTTTTGTATATTTATATATATATATATATTTAATATATTATTATTTATAGTTAAAATTAATTTTGGGGTTAATAAATTTGCACCCAATATTTCCCGTTAGGTCCTAATTTGGTCCAAATAAAATTTTATTTATTTTAAATTTTTCTCCTTTTCCTTCCAAATTAAAATAAAAAAAATAAATTAGGACCTTAACGTTGATTGGAAAATTTCCGGGTATTACAGGTTCAACTAGATTCCTTCCCACTACCTTCCCAATTTTTACAATTTTAACAGCGCATGGTTCAACCCTGTAACTTCCCATGCCTGCTCTTGTACATCAACACGAGGTGAGTCTCATGGTTCAACCTTGTTCCTTCCCATGGACTACCCCATGCCACATTCACACACGGTGTATGGTTCACCCATGGTCCTTCCCATACATTGCCTTTGTATCTTAACACATGATTGGTCACATGGTTCTGCCTTTGCTCCTTCCCATGTTCTCAACCAGGCAACATTCACACATGGTGTATGGTTCACCCATGGTCCTTCCCATACACCATCTTAGTATCCTAACTCAATACTTAATACAAACAGTGCACAATTTCTTACACAAAGTCATCGTCATGCAATCCACGTCAATCAAAGAGAGAATCGCAAATTAATTAATTCATTCTATCAAGAATCCTTACTCATACACAAGCTCACATTCAATCTACAAATTTCACATCTATAACAATTGTTAGCAACCATCCATGAGCATAACCACACATAACGAGATTCACAAATTATGACAAACAAACACATCATACAAACAACCCCTTAGGGGCTAAGATGAAAGAGTCCCTCACTCTGACAACTCCTTTGATTATACTCTTGAGTGCCCTTGCCTCCAAGGAGTTCTTTGGTTCCTCGTTTCCAAGCTATTTTAACCTAACAAGATCTGATTGTTGAGTTCCACGCTTCATAAGTTCTTTTTCTCATTTCAACACATATACTGAAAAAAGACGCATTGTAACATTGAAAAATCAAACATGGCCCTTGACCAACAATACACAAGCAAGAGATTGCATAATCCCAAATTGTGTTCTAATAGCACTCAAGCAAAATACAAACCATGAATAGTTTATTTATTTGTTGGTATACAATATAATTCATGGTTACGAATAAAATTCAACCAAGCTATTTCTTCCCTTAGCTTCTTTTAATTTTATTATCACCTCCCCAACTAAGACATTTATGATGCACTTCTCATAAAGTTTACTTAAGGTCAATAACACAATTAATAATAATGGGTTCGTGGCTTCTATACCATGAAGCCGAAAATCTCATAGTAACCATTAGGAACTTGTTTTACTATATTTTCATACTAACTTTCTTCAACCCACAATCCCTTCTTTCTTAAGTTTTTTATCACCGAGTTGCAAACAACATTTTAACTTCTAACCATAAACAAGGAAAGTCTCAACTTACACACACATGCCCAAAAAGGTGCTCATGAAATAGTCATGGACATATTTCGGGAATTTTCTTTTTACTAAAACAATTTGTGGTTCAAGCATAGAAATCCAGCAAAATTCTTCAAATTATCCAAACCATGTTTTAAGTAGCATAGTAAAAGGAAGAAACAGTAGAAACGTACATACACCCAACTACTAGAAATCACTTTTCATAGCTTCTTCTCATGGTATGTTCCAAGAGCAATTTTCACAGAATAGGATATAACCAGAAATTCAAGAAGGGAGGATATACTGGTTTAACTAAAAGCAAAGTTGCAATTTCAATAACAATCATCAAAATTCAGCCCATTACCCATTTGATTTCTAGCATTCGAAACCCTATTTCCATATACGGAATAAAAATAAAAAATGCAGAATTGACAATTCAAACCATGACCGAGATTAACTAAATACCCAACAATTTACAGATTAAAATCAAAGAAAATGAAGAATGATTTTTTTAAAAAAATACAAACCAGCAACTTCCCTAATCCACAAAGCCAAACAAGAAAAGGTATTATTGTGGGATAAAGGAACTCACCACTCTCGATTAAACTGAGAGAAAACCACAAAGATGCAGAAAAGTCCCTAATACGGTTTGTGGCGCTACTGATTAGTGTCGGTGGTGGTTCTGCCACCAACCATACGCACCGCCTTCGCAGCTCCTCTCTCTCTCTCTCGGCCTCTTCGTTCACCAATCTCTCTCAATCGAATCCCTCTCTCAGCTCCCACTCTCTCTTTTCCTCACTCTCAATTTCACGATCAGAAGAAGAATGGGTATGCTGAAGGATAAGGTTGGGGCATTGTGTAAGATGGATGGTGAAGATTTATTTTAAGTGGGTAAGTTGACATGGATGGTTGAGATTTACTCTTAATCATTAAGTCTTCACCTTTCAACTTCTTTTCTTTTCTTTTTCTTTTTTTTCTTTTTCCATAATTCCATTATCTAAATTTGACAACTAAATTAGTTTATCGATCTAATTATACCTAAATTCCTATTTTCCCATTTCATGATTTTTTTTGATTTTATTTTCTTTATTATCCTCTTTCCTTTTCCACTTATATCTAATTGGTGTAATTTATAAATTATACATCATCTATTTAACTCATACCTAATTACCCATTTGGGAACTTCCTTTATTCATAGATATTAGTTTATTTATTTACTAGTCTTTCATTTAATTTAATTAACTTGTCTAATTTTTTTTCACTTAAGCTTTTTTTTTTGGGAGCGGGATATTACAATTAATATCAAGTTTTCGAAACAATAATCAACGAAAATTGATTAAAAAATGAAAATGAAGATTAAGTTTTCGAAACACTCATCGGTCAAAACTTATTAAAAAAGAAAAACGAATATCAAGTTTTCGACATACTCATCGGCGAAAACTGATAAAAAACAAAAAAAAAATGAATATCAAGATTTCAAAACACTCATCGGCGAAAACTAATTAAAAAAATAAAAATGAATGTCAAGTTTTCGAAACACTCATCGGCGAAAACTAATTAAGAAAATAAAAATGAATATCAAATTTTCGAAACAGTTATCGGCGAAAACTGATTAAAAAACAGAAAAATGAATATCAAATTTTCGAAACACTCGTCGGCGAAAAATGATTAAAAAAAGAAAAATGAATATTAAGTTTTCAAAAACACTCATCGACTAAAACTGATTAAAAAATGAAAAATGACTATCAAGTTTTCGAAACATGCATCGGCGAAAACTGATTAAAAAAAAGAAAAATAAATATCAAGTTTTCAAAACACTAATCGAAAAAAACTGTTTAAAAAAATAAAAATGAATATCAAGTTTTTGAAACACTTATTAGCAAAAACTTACTAAAAAAGAAAAATGAGTATTAACTTTTCGAAACACTCATCGACGAAAACTGATTAAAATAAAATAAAAATGAATATCAAGTTTTTGAAACACTCATCGGCAAAAACTGATTAAGAAAGGGAAATGAATATCACGTTTTCGACACACTGATCGGCGAAAACTGATTAAGAAAACAAAAAATGAATATCAAGTTTTCGAAACACTCATCGGCGAAAATTGATTAAAAAAGGAAAATGAATATCAAGTTTTCGAAACACTCATTAGCGAAAACATACTAAAAAAGAAAAATGAATATCAAGTTTTCGGAACAATCATTGACGAAAACTGATTAAAAAAATAAAAAAGTATAAAATTTTCGAAAAACTCATCGGCGAAAACTGATTAAAAAAAGAAAAATGAATATTAAGTTTTCGAAACACTAATCGAAGAAAACTGATTAAAAAAAGAAAAATGAATATCAAGTTTTCGAAACACAAATCAGCAAAAAATATTAAAAAAAGAAAAATGAATATCAAGTTTTCGAAACACTCTTCGGTGAAAACTAATTAAATAAAGATAAATGAATATCACATTTTCTGAACAGTCATCGGCGAAAACTGATTAAGAAAAAGAAAAATGAATATCAAGTTTTCGAAACACTCATTGGCGAAAACAATTTTTAAAAAAAGAAAAATGAATATTACGTTTTCGAAACTCTCATCGGCGAAAACTGATTAAAAAAAAGAAAAATAATTATCAAGTTTTCGAAACACTCATCGGCGAAAACTGATTAAAAAAAGAAAAATGAATATCAAGTTTTCAGAACACTAATCGGTGAAAACTGATTAAAAAAAGAAAAATGAATATCAAGTTTTCGAAAACACTTATCGGCAAAAACTGATTAAAAAAGAAAAATGGATATCAAGTTTTCGAAACACTCATCGGCAAAAGCAGATTAAAAAAAGAAAAATCAATATCAAGTTTTTGAAACACTCATCAGCGAAAACTTACTAAAACAAGAAAAATGAGAATCAAGTTTTCAAAAGACTCATCGACCAAAACTGATTAAAAAAAATAAAAATGAATATAAAGTGTTCGAAACACTCATCAGCGAAAACTAATTAAAAAATGAAAATGAATATCAAGTTTTCTGTAATACCCGGGAAATTTTTTTTTCGAAGTTTAAAATGAAATGAAAGGGAAAGAAAAGAAGTAGAAAATAATTTTTGGATTTAATTCAGGACCTAAGGAATTGGAAACCTGAATTAAATGGTGAAAAGAGAGTAGGGAATATTTTTGGGTATTTAATTTGGGATATAAGAGGAAATGAAAATTTTAATTGGAAAGAGGAGGATTTAATTGGGGATATTTTCCACCTAATCTTTATTATAATTATTATTGTTGTTATTATTATTTAGTTATTTAATTAATTATTTTATTTATTTATTTTTTTTTAAAAAAAAAGGATGGGGTGCGTGAGAAAAGGTGGTAGGAGAAAAAAAAGGAATAAGAGAAAAGGAGGAGGAAGGTAGCCATACATAAGAAGAGAAAAGGAAAGAAAGAAAGAGAGAGAAGGAGGAGAGGAGTGAGGAAGGAGAAGAGTTTGGGGTTCACCGGAAAAGTGACCGGGGAGAGCTAGCCGACGCCGGAGAAGTCACCGAAGCTCGGGTACGACGTCTCCTACACCTTCCAACAATCGGATCAAAGGTTGGTAACCCCAATTTCATTCGAAAACCCCAAATTTCTTCATTTTAGGGATTTCTTCAATCCACCTTCGATTGGGTTGTTTCGAGGGTAGCTTGAGACCTAGGAAGTGTTCTTGAACACTTAGTTGGGGTAATAATCGAGGCTATACCCTCGGGTTTAGCCAAATTCGAATCTGAAAGGGTTTGGGGTTTGAAATTCTAAATATTCCCAATTTGGGGATTCGTTGATAAATTTGGAATCGGGCTTGGATTTGAGTAGTTAGGGTTGGATTTATGTCGTTGGATTGTAGGGGAACAAAACCCGTGAGATGCGGAGTCGAAGCCGAGGTCGAAAGGGGGCCGGAACGGGCTCAAACCGGCCCACAGCACAGCAAACGAATTGCTGTGCTGCGAACCGGCGCTATAGCACCATTTCTCTGGTTCACCAAAAGCTGCTGGGCAGCAGCTTGGCGCTATAGCGCCGAGCCCCTGTCCAACATGCTCAAAAGTCATTTTTTTGCCAATCCGAGGCGTCCGAACCTCCTATTTTCAATCCGAAACATCTTAGAACACCCCCAAACATGTTTTTAAGGATCAAAACCATTTCAAATGTCTTCTTGTCCCTCAAGAATAGAAACTTACGAAACAAGCTAAGCTCAACTTCTTGAATTTTTAAATTCCTTCTACACAAACCTTAGGAAACCTTAAGTAGGATAGCTTAGACACACGTTGAGGTTTAGTAACTCATATCCAAGGCCCCAAAAGTAACTCAAGGAGAGCGATAGCAGTACAAAACCAAGTGCGAGGCACTTGAGACTCTCATAGAAGATTGGGAAGACGGATAAGACCAAGGACTCGGTTCTTGGCAATGTCTAGATGCATTTTAGGCTTGAGCATGTAGTATGCATATGAATTGCGTATAGATGATATGTTAACCACTTGAATGCATTCGTTAGGAAACCACGACTCGTCCGGAGCGGGAGTTACTCCAGGACAAGCGCAAGGAAGCCGTCCATGTGAGGGGTTTCCCATCCTTGCCCTACAGGGTTGATTGAGGATGTGGATATGTAGTTTGCCTACTTGCCTATTTGTAAGAATTATTTAGTGGTTAACATGCTATTGTTGTTCCTAAACTATTATATATGAAAGTATCTGTATATGTGTGTTTGACTACAGGTAAAGAGGTACTGGAGGCTATCCATGTGGTGACATGAGATACGCCGAACAGTACAAGCAAGGGGGTAAGTTGTTGATTGAGTCCAATGTTTGGTTTACCATATTAATTAGAAACTCACCTAAGAAATCATAAAGAAAGTGTTGCTAACGTCGACGTTTTATGGTAATTGAACTTAGGAAAGACCTTAGAGCTAGGTTATGATCTAAACCAAGGGTTTGGGAACAATATGAGGATTAATACGATCTCTTAATTGATTAGTGAGTTGTAGGGATGTCCACACTAGCTAGGTAAAGTCAGTTTAGGATAGTAATGGGTAGATAGAATCAGGATCCCAGCTGAAAGCTTGGAAAGAGAAACAAGTTAAAACAATTGCCCGTTGAGGCCATTGCCCTAGCCTGGCACTAGGGTCAGTTAAAGAGTAATAGATTTGCCCGTTGAGGCCATTGCCCTAGCCTGGTACTAGGGTCAGTTAAAGAGTAAAGCATTTTCCTATTGAGGCCATTGCCCTAGCCTGGTGCTAGGGTCAATGAAAGACTAAAAGATTTGACCGTTGAGGCCATTGCCCTAGCCTGGCACTAGGGTCAGTTGATTGATTTACAGTTTTCATATGATATGTTAATTATGATTGTTTGATTATCAGAAGCATGATAGAAAAGCATGACTCGTAGGTTTATCTTTGATTTTAATGTTATATTAATATTGCCTGATCGTAATATAACATTTGATAAACTGGACTTTCATTCACATGTGATTGTGGGTGTTTCCCCTTTCCCCGCGGTAGTGGTACTCGCCGCTACGCCGAGGATGGGAAGCTTCTCACTGAGTCTGTTTGACTCACTCCCTCTGCTTCAATGTTTCAGATACAGGGATCGGGCAGGCATCGGCGTCCGGGCAGTGATACGGATATCAGACCATCCTTACGCACTTGTTCGCGTGAGTGGACACCTTTTGGTTATTTTGATTTCACTTGTTGTATATATTTTAAAGTTGTAAGAGTTGTATACATACATTTACAGCTTTTGATATGTACTTGCTCTAGAATTGTCGGCTTCACATGTACTTAAAGACAGGGTCCAGTTTGGGGAAGACTAGGATATATGTTTGAGTATATAAACTTCTGCATGTGAATAGGATAGATCGTACGCATTGAGGCGTACGGTCAATATGATATGAATATATATTATGTGTGCTTGCTGCATGTGAATAGGATAGATCGTACGTATTGAGACGTACGGTCAATATGATATTAATATTTACATTATGAGTGCTGATAAAAATATCTATACACTGGATTGAGCTGAAGCGGGATTGAGCGAACCGCGGATTGCAGGTTAATTAGGCCACCAGTGAGGCGTGGCCACTAGTATGATATATATATATATTGATTGTATAGCAGGGTAGTTATAGTCATGTTTACAGGATAAGGCTTACGGGTTTAGAGATAAAAATCTATTCCCGTGCCGGTCACGTACTCCCGATTTGGGGTCGTGACATTTTCGAAAGACTCAACGCTGAAAACTGATTAAAAAAGAAAAATAAATATCAAGTTTTCAAAACACTAATCGGCGAAAACTAATTAAAAAAAGAAAAACGAATATCAAGTTTTCAGAACACTCATCGGCGAAAACTGAAAAATGAATATCAAGTTTTCAAAACACTAATCGGCAAAAACTTATTAAAAAAAGAAAAATGAATATCAAGTTTTCGAAAACACTCATCGGCGAAAATTGATTAAAAAAAGAAAAATGAATATCACGTTTTCAAAACACTCATCGGCAAAAACTGTGAATATCAAGTTTTCAAAACACTCATCCGCGAAAACTTACTAAAAAAAGAAAAATGAATATAAAGTTTTCGAAATACTCATCGACGAAAACTGATTAAAAAAATAAAAATGAATATAAAGTTTTCGAAACACTCACCGGTGAAACTGTTTTAAAAAAGGAAAATGAATATCAAGTTTTCGAAACACTCATCGGTGAAAACTGATTAAAAAAGAAAAATAAATATCAAGTTTTCGAAACACTCATTAGCGAAAACTTACTAAAAAAAGAAAAATGAATATCAAGTTTTCGAAACCCTTATCGACGAAAACTGATTAAAAAAATAGAAATGAATATCATGTATTCGAAACACTCATCGGCGAAAACTGATTAAAAAAGGAAAATGAATATCAAGTTTTCGACACACTCATCGGCGAAAACTGATTAAGAAAAAAAAATGAATATCAAGTTTTCGAAACACTCACCGGCGAAAACAGTTTAAAAAAAGAAAAATGAATATGAAGTTTTCCAAACATTTATCGACGAAAACTGATTAAAAAAAATAAAAATAAATATCAAGTTTTCGAAACACTCATCGGCGAAAACTAATTAAAAATAGAAAAAGAATATCAAGTTTTCGAAACACTCATCGGCGAAAACTAATTAAATATAGAAAATGAATATCACGTTTTCGAAACACTCATCGGCGAAAACTGATTAAAAAAAGAAAAATGAATATCAAGTTTTCGAAATACTCATCGGCGAAAACTGATTAAAAAAAGAAAAATGAATATCAAGTTTTCGAAACACTCATCGGCGAAAACTGATTAAAAAAAGAAAAATGAATATCAAGTTTTCGAAACACTCATCGGCAAAAACTGATTAAAAAAAATGAATACCAAGTTTTCGAAACACTCATCGACGAAAACTGATTAAAAAAGATAAAAATGAATATCAAGTTTTGGAAATACTCATCGCCGAAAAGTGATTATAAAAAGAAAATAAATATCAAGTTTTCGAAACACTCATCGGCGAAAATTGATTAAGAAAAAGAAAAATGAATATCAAGTTTTCGAAACACTCATTGGCGATGTAATACCCTGGAAAATTTCGAGGATTAAAGAATGATTTATTTAAAATTTCGAGGATTTAAGAATGATTCATTCCGGGGCTAGGAATTAAAACCTTAAAAATAAGATATAGAAAAAGTATGAAAGTTAAAAAGAAACCAGAAAGGAAATTTTTTTTAAAAGATTGTATACCCGAGAATTTTTTTTTGAAGTTTAAAATAAAATGAAAGGGAAAGAAAAGAAAAGAAGTAGAAAATAATTTTTAGGATTTAATTCAGGACCTAAGAAATTGGAAACCTGAATTTAATAGGAATTGAAGGTATAATATGAAATTGATAAAATTGTGAAATTGAAGTTAAACATTTTGGCTAGAGAAAATAAAAATAAATTTTTTTTTAGTGAAATAAAATTTTTGGGATATAATTAAGATTTTAATAGTTTTAGAGTTGAGAACTTAAGACATTAAAATAAATAGGAAAATTATGTAGAAAAATTATAATTTTGTTTAAAAGTGGTCATATGAATTATTCAAAGCCTACAGTTTAAATTTGAGAATTTTTCGAAAATAAAAATTATGCTGAGTAGAAAATTTTCATCTACAGGATGCTCAATAACAGATATTTTTAATAGGCTTATGATAAACCAAAAATTTCAAAATTTTCCTATTCTTACCTACAAATAAATATAGTTAATAAAATCCAATCAAAACTCTATTTCACCATACCCCAAAAGTTGCCAATTCCCCAAACTACCCTTAAATTCTCAAGCCCAATTTATGAGCCACTCCAGACCACACGCAGCTTCTTCTTCTTCTTTTCATTTCACTTGCTTATTCATCTCTTCTCCATTTCTCCTCTTCTCTTAGGGTAAGAAGATTTGCCCACAACCTTCATCTCTCAATCATTTTCCTTGCTTCTTCCCACCATTTCCAAATTTCATCAAGCTTCCTCTACCATTATGGGACATCACAGAGCTTGGGCAACTCTCCCAAAACCCCAAATTCGGACTTGTAAGAAGTAAGTCCCAAAAATCATGTCTCCACTTCTTAATCACGGTTTTCTTGTTAGGAATGAGTTACTCATTGATAATATAGCACCCTAGGACTCCTTTAGGACATAGAGAACCCACAAATCATAACTTACATAGAACTCTAGGAACCCTAAGGTGCGGATTTTGCCATTTTGGAAAGAATTGTGCATTTTATTAGAATTGTTGGTTTGTTTGGGTTCCAAATGAATTGCTTACACTTTTGAAATGAAATGAGAGATTTCCCAATGGTTTGATTTTTTTATCTGTGGACCCATGGTGAAAATGAGAAGTTTCCATATTTGGCAAAATCCTTCATTTGAAGGAGCTTGGAGAGTGCCAAGACTTGTTTACTTAAGCATAAATTGTTTTTAACTTAAAAAGAACTCTAAATGATGACCTTAGCTTAATAAGAGGTTTTGGTTAGCCTTGAATGTAGTTTTAAGTTATTATGAAATTATGAATTTAGAATATGGTTGAAATGATTATATGTGGTGAAATAGAAGTTGATGTATGAAAATTGATATGGATTGAATTGGTTGTATGTGATAGGATTCAAGAACTTCCTTGGAGACAAGAGTGCTCAAGGGGAATGTTAAGTAAAGTGACCAAGGTGAGGGTTCTTCCATCTCTGCTCCTAGGGTTGTATGCTTATGTGGATTACATGAGTATGTATTTTCTCTGCTTGTCTGGTATGTGTTAGCTAGAGATATACAATGCTAAAAGAATGAAAGAATTAGAAAATAGGTTGTGGAAAGTAGCTTGGATAGGAAGACATAGGAGTAGAGTATAATTGTTTGCTATGATTGGTGGGTTACAAATCCAACGTACACACTCCGGAGGCAGGATGAGTATTTTATTAAATCCTTTCCCACGACGGTGGCAAGAGTCCTTGTACGGAAGGACTAAGCTTTTATTTTGAAAACTCGTCCCGACGGTGACTTAAATTATAATCATGCAAAGGGAGTTATTGGTGGGTTTCGGCTTTGGTTATGCTAGCAATGTGAGACATCGACTAGAACAACGTCAGATGGCACTTGAGACCTCAATTTTATAATCACCATGACGATGGTCATTGCCCTATCCTGGCAATAGGGTCAGAAAGGTTTTATATTGCTATGACGATAGCTTGAGGCTCAGAGAGTGCATCTGGACGAGTATATGAGTTTTATCCTGTTAAGGATACTCGTCCATATTAACAAGGAGAAGAATTGTTGATCCTTCGGGAAAGATACAAAGAATCCTATTAATATGTGAGACTAAGGTAAGGAGACATAGGAGGAACCTACGGGTGAACCGTGAGCCTAACCTAGTAAAAGAGAAATCATCCTGTGGAGTTGGTCCAGGGTGTGTCAGTGGCCATGCTTCGAGATGTCGTGCCGTGCCTTCCATGTGGCCTGGTTGGGTAATGGAAGAGTGGGCTCAAGCTATTGCCCCGCAGCAAGGGGTCAGGACGTGCCACGTGGTGGCTACGTATCAGTTGTTTGATAGATAGAAGTTGATTGTGTTTGATTAATAGAATTGTCACGAGGTGACTAGTACCCAAGTGAATGAGTTAAGTATTGTTTGATTAACAGAATTGTCACGAGGTGACCAGTACCGAAGTGTATGGGTTAAGTACGCTTTGCCACGTGGTGGCCAGTAACCCGAGTGCACGGGTTCGAAGTAGAAAAGCCATGTAGTGGCTAGTAGATACCCTAGAGTGGGGGAGATTGAGTATATGTATGTTATAGTATCTGTGTGTATATTCAAATTGTCTGTGTTTGCATATGATTGCTGATTGTGCAGCGTAGTAGTGACGTACAGGATTACGTCACCACAACATCATGGTTGATTCAAATATGTTGAACGTGAGAAGACCGGTAAGTAAAAGCCGGCATTATATGTTATATGTTTACTTGTTAAGTGATGATGTGAATTAAACTGCTGCATGCTTGTATCTGTTAAATGCATGTGAGTGGTTGGGTGAGATATCTGTTGTTGTGTGGTCGCCAAGAATGTATGCTAATTAATAGTAACCAGTTGTTTTTGCATGTGGTTGTGTATGACTCGTAATCCCAGCGCCATGGTACCCGCCTTGCGCCGGGGATGGGAGAGTTCTCACTGAGTCACGTGGTTAAGACTAACACCTCATTTTTACTACACAGAGACAGGTTAAGTACAGGTGGAAGAAGTCTCGGTGGAACGAGGGCTGAGCAACACTTTCCAAGACCCACAACTTGTTCATGTGGGTGAATAAATTGTAATTGTACTTTAATTTACTTTATCATGTATCATAAAGTAAAGGGTAGAGGTACCTACCTATATTGTATCACTAAATCTAGAACTGTCAGCTTCACACACCTTAAAGATCAGTATTTATTTTACTGCGATACAGGAAAAATTTGTTTTCAAAATGTATATATATAAATATATCTGTTGCATGTGAATAGGATAGGCAGCATCTTCGGATGTGTAGCCAGTACACAAGTTATATATTATGTGTGTTTTCCTATATCTATATCCTGAAGCAGCATTGGCCGTGGATTTGCTTGCCTAAGATAGGCGACCATTTCGGTGTAGCCATGATATTATAATGCATGTGAATGTATTTTCAATAATAGATATTCTGTCAATTAGGTGATAAGGCTTACAGGCAGAGGGGTATTCCCTGTGTCTGTGCCGGTCACGGTCCTCTAAACGGGGGTCGTGACAAACATGGTATCAGAGCCTGGTTTTTCTTTAAGGGTGTGAAGCTAACTAGTAGTATCGGGTGTCATTTGGGCTATCCATTACGAATCCGGACGTAACGGTGGATCCGACGGGCACTTGGGAGGTTGCTCAGGATGTTGGGTCATAAATTCTTTCGAGTCATCGCTTGAGGCATAGAATTTGTATGTGAAATTCTATGCAAAGCATATAACCTGTACAATACACGAGTGTCGATGAGCATTAAGGCGTATGGAGAGGTGGCAGTGACCCCGAGAACCTTAGGACGCCATAATAGGGAAAAGAGACATCCATGGAGGATGCTACCTAGACACAAAGACATTTGGTTGAATTGTAGGCAGGAATGCGCTACAATGTGTGATTATTGCAGGTGTTAACTGAAACGATGCGTCTGCTCTGTTAGCGGCGCGTTGTGTGCTATGGTATAGGCACAAGTTGTTTGATTATCGTATGGAATGCAAGTAGAATAGAAATATTCAGTGAATGGTAGTTCAGGCTATGAGTGGTTTGTAAAGCGAAAGAAAAGACACGCTTGGTGTGTAGAAAAGAAAGTAAGCTCATGCGGCGATTGAAATGAAAAATTTACAGACAAGAATAAACAGGGCCAGGGGGCATGAGACCGACAGGAAGATGACCACGTGAATGGGTCATGATTGTGCGGTATGCTATGGCTGAAGGAAGTGAGTTGTCCTTCCTAGAAAGTAAACAGAAAAGAGGTGGTGTATGCCACAGTATAGAAGTAGAAGTCTACGAACTAGAAAATCAGGATACGGTATATGGAAGGGCAAATTGGCCGGACCATATGCCGTAGAGATAGATGTTAAGAAGTAGAGGCATATGTAAACGTGTAGAGCGTGACCATATGCCGAGCAGGAAACAGAGTAAATGGTAAGGCACAGGGAAGGAGCCTAGTCCAACCCTACGCTCGATCCATGAACTGCTAGTTCCTTAAACAAACATGGGGGAAAGGAAGGGATTAAGCCCAACCGAACTCTCTTGGGTTACTTAAGGAAGAGCATAACGAATAGGATATTGATCACATGAGAAATTTTTGTAAAAAAAAATCTTTTTGGTCTTTCCGGATGGGAGATTCTGAAAGACCCTCAAACTTTTCTTGAAAATACTAGGGATAACCATTGGAAGGCAAATTTTTCATGAAAACAGTTTCTTAATTGTGTCATTCCAATTGGTTAAACCCTAATCATTTATGAAAACCTTAGGTGTCGTTATCTAAGAAATAAACTTGAATTAATATTTTTTAAAAAAACCCAGGGTGCCTAAGAAAACTAACTCATGTGACCAATACCCTATCAAACAATAGTCCTTTTACAGGTAAGCTGTATAAGGATGGTAGAAGTAGTTGAGAAATCACTCGCTTGGAGTGATTAAAGTTAAGTAGACATCGAAAAGCACTAGAGAGTGCTAAAGTACCAAGGGAGTATACAGGTAAACCTAAGGGTTACCAACGAAGGGGTCATAGGGTGATAATGGACCCGAAAGTATTTGACCGAAACAGGTCTAGAAGGGGGAATGGGCGCAGACCTTCGGGTACCGTCCAGGGATAAGAAAATGAGTATTATTGCGGTAGATAGCTCTCGAACGAGACAACGCAAGAGATAAACCCCAAGAGGACTCGTGGAGGCCCGAGGGGAGAGAAAGTAGACAAGGATAAGTAGTCCCATAAGGGGGAAAGAGCGGAACCCTATAGGACCCCATAGGATAAGAGTCAAGTAGGAGGTGGAGAACCAACTACTACCGTAAGTGTATGTATAGTACACAGATTATAGTGGACATAACTAGGTAAGCTAGTTCCACAAGTTGGTGAACCGTAAATCCGTTAGTCTGAAGCCCGTGTATGGGTGGAGACTGGGTGGACAAACCAAACTTATAAATGGCCATGTGGGTGCCATAAAAGGAAAATTTACCGTAAGGACGGTTAATCGAGAAGGAGAAATTCAGTGAGTAACGAGTATTGAGAAATACTCGACGAAAGAGTACCACGTAGGTACAAAATGAAAAGAAGAGAGTGAATACGAGAACGGAGTCGGGTAAGCATTTGGGAATGCGAGCCAAAATGATAAAACAGGTATGCTACCGTTGGGGGCGATTGGAACCCAATGGGTAACACACTTGCAAGAGGCGGTATATGTTCGTGAACATATGCCATACCAAAAGAAAGGAAATAGTCAAACAGTGGGAGCGAATCCCATTTGGTCAAGGGGAGTAGAGCATGTCCGGAAAGGTTCATGTTGGAGTTAACGGATCAAGTATTCCAAGTAAGAATACATGATCTAAGTGAGTTGAGGAGTCCGAGTGGGCCAAGTTAGGGTAAAAGCCAACAGAAACCCAACGAATAGAGTTAGCATAGGATGTGCAACTCTAAGTGGACTAACCTGAGGGTGGTATAGTTTCACAGTCATAATCGTGTTAAGCGAGGTCTTCGGATGTGAAGATCGAACTGAGCTTGAGGCAGAGTAATGAGTATGATGGTAAGGAGGAGACTGATGAGTTTCCATTATAAACAGAAATGACTACAAGTAGTAGTCAGAGAAGAGTCTAAGTCATTCAGACATAGGATGTTGAAAGGGAGTAACCTGAGGTGGTTATGGAAACCACTAAGGGTAAGTGTAGAAGTTCGGAAAAGAAAGGGAAACACGAGTCATAAATGTAAGATCCTTTACCGTTTGATGGAGAAACGGTAAGTGTAATACATGGTTGCGCTAGTGTCATGGTATTTAGCCTCGTTAAGACACGAGTAAGGTAAACCGAGTCGGTACAGAGTGTAACAACCTCGGAAGGGTTGGGTACACTGATGGCACAAAGTATAAACACCTACGTAGGGTGTATGCCGTGTAAGCGATAAGTCTAGATATAGAGTAGAGGGTGTAGTAAGATGTAAACAGACTTTTCTGGAGAAGTCGTTTACAAGGAATATATCGGGGGAATACCAGAAGAAGGGTAGCTGCTTGGTAGTAGAGGATACTTAGGTACGGGGACCCCGATGTAGGGGAGTACTTCGTCAGTTAGAGTTTATAGAAATAGAACCGAGTGTGCTATGCAAATAGCTAGTGTCTTGGCGTGTTCCAAGACGGATATAAGAAGTCACTACGAAGGTAGCTAGTCGGACAAGCAGATTGAGTCAAGCTGAGCCTCACTAGAGGAGGCAATAGTTAACTCCTCGGAGAACCAAATTGGAGCCTGGCATGTGTTACGTGCCAAACACTCCATTGCCAAATTAGTAGCACAAAGTAAATCGAAACTAGGAAGGATAGGTATCCTCGGGGAAGGATATGACGATAGATGGAGTCTGTCGGTTAACACCTCGCGGAGGGGTGGTTAACTACGAAACTAGAACTGCAAACGATAACAGAAAACATATGTAGAAATTAGATGGAGACCTTGAGTCTCTAGGCGAGAAGATGAACCGTATGGTAAAACGGTAAAACTTCCACGTTGAGAGGAACCATAGGTGAAACTGAGCCAAGGGATGCCAACAAGCCAACAACCCCACAAAGGAGATGAAATTCGGGGACCGAATTTCTTAAGGGGAGAAGCATGTAATACCCTGGAAAATTTCGAGGATTAAAGAATGATTTATTTAAAATTTCGAGGATTTAAGAATGATTCATTCCGGGGATAGGAATTAAAACCTTAAAAAAAAGATATAGAAAAAGTATGAAAGTTAAAAAGAAACCGGAAAGGAATTTTTTTAAAAAACAGATTGTATACCCGAGAAAATTTTTTTCGAAGTTTAAAATAAAATGAAAGGGAAAGAAAAGAAAAGAAGTAGAAAATAATTTTTAGGATTTAATTTAGGACCTAAGAAATTGGAAACCTGAATTTAATAGGAATTGAAGGGATAATATGAAATTGATAAAATTGTGAAATTGAAGTTAAACATTTTGGCTAGAGAAAATAAAAATAAATTTTTTTTTAGAGAAATAAAATTTTGGGGATATAATTAAGATTTTAATAGTTTTAGAGTTGAGAATTTAAGAAATTAAAATAAATATGAAAATTAGGTAGAAAAATTATAATTTTGTTTAAAAGTGGTCATATGAATTATTCAAAGCCTACAGTTTAAATTAGAGAATTTTTCGAAAATAAAAATTATACTGGGTAGAAAATTTTCATCTGCAGGACACTCAAAATTTTCAAAATTTTCCTATTCTTACCTACAAATAAATATAGTTAATAAAATCCAATCAAAACTCTATTTCACCATACCCCAAAAGTTGCCAATTCCCCAAACTACCCTTAAATTCTCAAGCCCAATTTATGAGCCACTCCAGACCACACGCAGCTTCTTCTTCTTCTTCTTCTTTTCATTTCACTTGCTTATTCATCTCTTCTTCATTTCTCCTCTTCTCTTAGGGTAAGAAGATTTGCCCACAACCTTCATCTCTCAATCATTTTCCTTGCTTCTTCCCACCATTTCCAAGTTTCATCAAGCTTCCTCTACCATTATGGGACATCACAAAGCTTGGGCAACTCTCCCAAAACCCCAAATTCGGACTTGTAAGAAGTAAGTCCCAAAAATCATGTCTCCACTTCTTAATCATGGTTTTCTTGTTAGGAATGAGTTACTCATTGATAATATAGCACCCTAGGACTACTTTAGGACATAGAGAACCCACAAATCATAACTTACATAGATGTTTTTACTCTAGGAACCCTAAGGTGCGGATTTTGCCATTTTGGAAAGAATTGTGGATTTTATTAGAATTGTCGGTTTGTTTGGGTTCCAAATGAATTGCTTACACTTTTTAAATGAAATGAGAGATTTCCCAATGGTTGGATTTTTTTAACTGTGGACCCATGGTGAAAATGAGAAGTTTCCATATTTGGCAAAATCCTTCATTGAAGGAGCTTGGAGAGTGCAAGACTTGTTTACTTAAGCATAAATTGTTTTTAACTTAAAAAGAACTCTAAATGATGACCTTAGCTTAATAAGGGGTTTTGGTTAGCCTTGAATGTAGTTTTAAGTTAGTATGAAATTATGAATTTAGAATATGGTTGAAATGATTATATGTGATAGGACTTATGTGGTGAAATAGAAGTTGATGTATGAAAATTGATATCATTGAATTGGTTGTATGTAATAGGATTCAAGAACTTCCTTGGAGACAAGAGTGCTCAAAGGGAATGTTAAGTAAAGTGACCAAGGTGAGGGTTCTTCCATCTCTGCTCCTAGGGTTGTATGCTTATGTGGATTACATGAGTATGTATATTCTCTGCTTGTCTGGTATGTGTTAGCTAGAGATATACAATGCTAAAAGAATGAAAGAATTAGAAAATAGGTTCTGGAAAGTAGCTTGGATAGGAAGACATAGGAGTAGAATATAATTGTTTGCTATGATTGGTGTGTTACAAATCCAACTTACACACTCCGGAGGCATGATGAGTATTTTATTAAATCCTTTCCCACGACGGTGGCAAGAGTCCTTGTATGGAAGGACTAAGCTTTTATTTTGAAAACTCGTCCCGACGGTGACTTAAATTATAATCATGCAAAGGGAGTTATTGGTGGGTTTCGGATTTGGTTATGCTAGCGATGTGAGACATCGACTAGAACAACGTCAGATGGCACTTGAGACCTCAATTTTATAATCACCATGACGATGGTCATTGCCCTATCCTGGCAATAGGGTCAGAAAGGTTTTATATTGCTATCACGATAGCTTGAGGCTCAGAGAGTGTATCTGGACGAGTATATGAGTTATATCCTGTAAAGGATACTCGTCCATATTAACAAGGAGAAGAATTGTTGATCCTTCGGGAAATATACAAAGAATCCTATTAATATGTGAGACTAAGGTAAGGAGACACAGGAGGAACCTACGGGTGAACCGTGAGCCTAACCTAGTAAAAGAGAAACCATCCTGTGGAGTTGGTCCAGGGTGTGTCAGTGGCCATGCTTCGAGACGTCGTGCCGTGCCCGCCATGTGGCCTGGTTGGGTAATGGACGAGTGGGCTCAAGCTATTGCCCCGCAGCAAGGGGTCAGGACGTGCCACGTGGTGGCTACGTATCAGTTGTTTGATAGATAGAAGTTGATTGTATTTGATTAATAGAATTGTCACGAGGTGACTAGTACCCAAGTGAATGAGTTAAGTATTGTTTGATTAACAGAATTGTCATGAGGTGACCAGTACCCAAGTGTATGGGTTAAGTACGCTTTGCCACGTGGTGGCCGGTAACCCGAGTGCACGGGTTCGAAGTAGAAAAGCCACGTAGTGGCTAGTAGATATCCTAGAGTGGGGGAGATTGAGTAGATGTATGTTATAGTATCTGTGTGTATATACAAATTGTCTGTGTTTGCATATGATTGCTGATTGTGCAGCGTAGTAGTGACGTACAGGATTACGTCACCACAACGTCTTGGTTGATTCAAACATGTTGAACGTGAGAAGACCGGCAAGTAAAAGCCGGCATTATATGTTATATGTTTACTTGTTGAGTGATGATGTGAATTAAACTGCTGCATGCTTGTATCTGTTAAATGCATGTGAGTGGTTGGGTGAGATATCTGTTGTTGTGTGGTCGCCAAGAATGTATGCTAATTAATAGTAACCAGTTGTTTTTGCATGTGGTTTTGTATGGCTCGTAATCCCAGCGTCATGGTACCCGCCTTGCGCCGAGGATGGGAGAGTTCTTACTGAGTCACGTGGTTAAGACTCACACCTCATTTTTACTACACAGAGACAGGTTAAGTACAAGTGGAAGAAGTCTCGGTGGAACGAGGGTTGAGCAACACTTTCCAAGACCCACAACTTGTTCATGTGGGTGAATAAATTGTAATTATATTTTAATTTACTTTATCATGTATCATAAAGTAAAGGGTAAACGTACCTAACTATATTGTATCACTAAATCTAGAACTGTCAGCTTCACACACCTTAAAGATCAGTATTTATTTTACTGCGATACAGGAACACTCACCGGCAAAAACTGATTAAAAAAAGAAAAATGAATATCAAGTTTTCTAAACACTCATTGGCGAAAACTGATTTAAAAAAGAAAAATGAATATCAAGTTCTCGAAACACTCATCGGTGAAAACTAATTAAATAAAGAAAAATGAATATCACGTTTTCGAAATACTTATCGGCGAAAACTATTTAAAAGAAAGAAAAATAAATATCAAGTTTTCGAAACACTTATCGGCGAAAAGTGATTAAAAAAAGAAAAATGAATATCAAGTTTTCGAAACACTCATCGGCGAAAACTGATTAAAAAAAATAAAAATGAATATCAAGTTTTCGACACACTCGTCGGCGAAAAATGATTAAAAAAGGAAAAAAATCAAGTTTTCGAAACACTCATCGGCGACAACTGATTAAAAAAAATGAATATGAATATCAAGTTTTTAAAACTCTAATCGGCGAAAACGGATTAAAAAAGGAAAATGAATATCAAGTTTTTGAAACACTCATCGGTGAAAACTGATTAAAAAAAGAAAAATGAATATCAAGTTTTCAAAACATTGATCGACGAAAACTGATTAAAAATAATAATGATAATGAATATCAAGTTTTCGAAATACTAATCGGCGAAAACTGATTAAAAAAAGAAAATGAATATCAAGTTTTCGAAACACTCATCGATGAAAACTGATTAAAAAAAGAAAAATGAATATCAAGTTTTCGAAACACTCATCGGCGAGAACTGATTAAAAAAAATGAATATCAAATTTTCGAAACACTTATCGGCGAAAACTGATTAAAAAAAGAAAAAGAAATATAAAGTTTTTGAAACACTCATCAGCGGAAACTGATTAAAAAACAAAAAAATGAATATCAAGTTTTCGAAACACTTATCGGCGAAATATGATTAAAAAAAGAAAAATGAATATTACGTTTCCGAAACACTAATCGGCGAAAAATGATTAAAAATTGGAAAATGACTATTAAGTTTTCGAAACACTCATCGGAGAAAACTGATTAAAAAAAAGAAAAATAAATATCAAATTTTCGAAACACTCATCGGCGAAAACTGATTTAAAAAATTAAAAATGAATATAAAGTTTTCAAAACACTCATCGGCGAAAGCTGATTAAAAATAGAAAAAGAATATCAAGTTTTCGAAACACTCATTGGCGAAAACTGATTAAACAAAAAGAAAAATGAATATTAAGTTTTTAGAACACTCATCGGCGAAAACTGATTTAAAAAGGAAAATGAAAGTCAAGAATTCGAAACATTCATTGGTGAATATTGATTAAAAAAAGAAAAATGAATATCAAATTTTCGAAACACTCATCGGTGAAAAATGATTAAAAAAAGAAAAATGAATATCAAGTTTTCAAAACACTCATTGGCGAAAACTGATTAAAAAAAAAGAAAAATGAATATCAAGTTTTCAGAACACTCATCGGCGAAAACTGATTTAAAAAAAATGAACATCAAGTTTTCGAAACACTCATCGGTGAAAACTAATTAAATAAAGAAAAATGAATATCACGTTTTCGAAACACTAATCGGCGAAAATTGATTAAGAAAAAGAAAAATGAATATCAAGTTTTCGAAACACTCATCGGCGGAAACTATTTAAAAGAAAGAAAAATGAATATTACGTTTTCGAAACACTCATCAGCGAAAACTGATTAAAAAACGAAAAATGACTATCAAGTTTTCGAAACACTCATGGGCAAAAACGGATTAAAAAAAAGAAAAAATAATATCAAGTTTTGGAAACACACATCGGCGAAAACTGATTCAAAAAAAGAAAAATGAATATCAAGTTTTCACAACACTTACCGGCGAAAACTGATTAAAAAAAGAAAATTGAATATTAAGTTTTCAGAACACTCATCGGCGAAAACTGATTAAAAAAAGAAAAATGAATATCAAGTTTTCGAAACACTCATCGGTGAAAACTAATTAAATAAAGAAAAATGAATATCACGTTTTCGAAACACATCGGCGAAAACTAGCACTGTCAAAACGGCCCGGCCTGGCCCGTGACGGGCCGGCCCGTTTATTTGGCGAGCTTGGGAAGTTTTCGAAACACTCATCGGTGAAAACGGGCTAGCCCGCGGGCCACTTTTTTTTTATTTTTTTAAAATATATTTTCTTAAAAAATTAATTATAAAATTATATATTTACTTAAAAATTAGTAATTTTTTAACTTTAAATTAATATTTAAATTATTTATATACTTTATTAGAATAAAATTATTGTTTAACACATAAAATTATCTAAAATATATATATTTATACATATTTTAAACAAATATATATTAATTTTTTATTTTCTTTTTTTTTTAATTTTTTGGCGGCCCGGCCCGCGGGACCTGCGAGCTAGCCCGTTTAGCCCGCTGACTTAAACGGGCCAACCCGTTTAGGCCTGTTTTTAAACGGGCCTATTTTTGCTTACCCAAGCCCGCCCATTTAGCGGGTGGGCCGGGCTAGCTCGCGGGTTCCGGCCTGTTTTGACAGTGCTAGTGAAAACTGATTAAGAAAAAGAAAAATGAATATCAAGTTTTCGAAACACTTATCAGCAAAAACTATTTAAAAGAAAGAAAAATGATTATTACCTTTTCGAAACACTCATCGGCGAAAACTGATTAAAAAACGAAGAATGACTATCAAGTTTTCGAAACACTCATCGGCGAAAACTGATTAAAAAAATGGAAAATGAATATCAAGTTTTCGAAAAACTCATCGACGAAAACTGATTAAAAAAAATATAAATGAATATCAGGTTTTCAGAACACTCATCGGCGAAAACTGATTAAAAAAAGAAAAATGAATATCAAGTTTTCGAAAACATTCATCGACGAAAACTGATTAAAAAAAATAAATGTGAGTATAAAGTTTTCGAAACACTCATCGGCGAAAACTGATTAAGATAGAAAAAAAATATCAAGTTTTCGAAACACTCATCGGCAAAAATAGATTAAAAAAAGTAAAATGAATATCAAGTTTTCGAAACACTCATCGGCGAAAATAGATTATAAAAAGAAAAATGAATATCAAGTTTTCGAAACACTCATCGACGAAAACTGATTAAAAAAAATAAAAATGAATATCAAGTTTTCGAAAGATTCATCGGCGAAAAGTGATTAAAAAAGGAAAATGAATATCAAGTTTTCGAAACACTCATCGGCGAAAACTGATTAAAAAAAAGAGAAATGAATATCAAGTTTTCGAAACACTAATCGGCGAAAACTGATTAAAAAAAGAAAAATCAATATCAAATTTTCGAAACACTCATCACCGAAAACTGATTAAAAAAATAAAAATGAATATCAAGTTTTCGAAACACTCTGTCACGACCCCCTACCGGAAGTCCGTAACCGGCACGGGAGGTAGGATTTCTCCTATCCCGTAAGCCTCTAATCCCTGATTGACATTTCTGTATGTACATAGCTACCCATTTCTAATACAACCAATATATAGTATTTATGGTCATCCCTAACCGGTGACCTAAGTAGCACGCAATCCACGGCTCGCTCAACGCCGCTTCAGTCTATACATATACACATAATCAATCACACGTACATATAATATACATATTGATCACGCGCTTAGAGGCGGGTGATCTATCCTATTCACATGCAGAATCCCTGTGTACAGTCAAGCATATATATTCAATCACACACCTGCATAAAATATACATATTGATCACACGCCTCAATGCGTGTGACCTATCCTATTCACATGCGGAAGCTGTATTTTCACACAATCAAGTATGCAATCACACGTATATATATATTTACATATTGATCACACACTCGGTGCGTGTGATCTATCCTATTCACATGCGGAAGTCACATCCATATATATATATACACATGATATTCATCATATCACAACCTATGTTCCCAACCACCAGACCAATCTTTAATCTGTATGAAGCCGACAGTTCTAGAGTATGACATATACATATATGCATATAGCAACTGTACAAAACAATGCTATACCAAAAGAATCATATACATATACATCCTGACAAAATACATATATCAATACTACCCACGCGGACAATGCGTGCGGTCTCTAAGTCTGTCCGCCTCCTTGAGATGAAGTGGAAGCGCTCCCGATGCCTATACCACCTGTGTCTGTAACATTTAAAGTTTGGGGTGAGTCAAACAGACTCAGTGAGAGGCTTTCCCATCCCTGGTGTAGTAGCGGGTACCACTACAACTGGGGAAAAGGAGCCAATCACAAACACATACGCATATAACGGATTAAATTTCCATATATTAGGTGGTCAAGCAGTTAACATAAATCATATTCACAATAAAGAATTTAAAGCATGGTTTTACATACATTTAAATTCACACATACATCGTTTCATAGTTTAACATAAAACTTCATGTGGATGTCCATATTCAAATAACCGTAATCATAAACTGGCCCGAAGGCATATCTCTGTTAGGAGAGAATCTGGCCCGAAGGCATATCTCACGTGAGTGGTATGGGAACCTAGTTGATCATTCTAGGAACCCCTGGCCCCAAGACTTAACTTGGAACATTAGTCTGACCCCAAGACTTCACTTGGAGCATAGCCGGCGACACATCTGACCTCGGTTTACCCAAGGCAATAGCCACAAGGTGGTGTACTCATATACTCTGTGTTTCTGTGGGTTGACTCAAGACAAGAGACTCAATCTACCCGGATCACCCGTGCTAGTCTCGATTTCCACGTTGTACCATAAATGAAACCTATGGACCACTACTTGTTCATTTTACTTTTTCTTAGGCAAAATTTAGATTTCCAAGTGGTTTCTAATTCGGACTTTTGGTTCAGAACAAGGTCACCTAGGTTTATTCTCTTTAAGGACTTACTTACAAAATCACACCCTTCAGATACTATTTACTCGATCCTACCCCCGATATCGTATAGGTCCCGTGGACCTTCTGTTCATATAAGGCTCCTTGAGCCATCATTGTTTTTACAATTCACATACACATATATAGCACTTTATCGCATATATTATAGTTTAGGAATAACAATAGCATGTTATCTATCATGTGATTCCTACAAGTAGGCAAGAAGGAAAACCATGTATCCACATCCTCAATCAACCCTATAGGACAGGGATAGGAAAGCCCCTCACCTGGTTGGCACCTCGGATCGGCTCTCGGTGTGCCCGAAGGTCCACTCACAGTATGGTGCCCTATACACATATACTTGAGAGATTCAGAGACTTGAAAAATCAACCACTATCGTGTACATGTAACGCTAATGCTCATGTTCTTTCTAATTAATTCCATAGACTAGTTGTTGGCTTGAAATGCCCTCAACTAGTTTTCGGAACACTTAGCATGCTTCTAATTCGTGTCCAACCCTCTCTTAATCACGCTATTCGGAAACGTTGAATTTGGGAATGCAAGGTTACCCAATTTCACCTCTATGTGTCCATGTGAAGTTCCCATTACCCAAGTCTTGAATTTATGGCCCAAGAGTCATAAATTCTATTTGTCCAAAATTTCCATTTATCAAAATAACCTTGAACACTTCACCTACACATGAATACACATACCAAAATACGCGTAAAATTAGAAAATTGTCTCTTTTTCTTCGAACGGGGTTCCGGGTGAGACGAGAATTACTTAGGTTTTCATCCCTCGTACATTCCAATAATTTTTAACAATTTTTATAATTATTATTCAACCTTTCAATGCACCCCAAGTCATTCCACAACACCCTTAAACCTTAACAACCACATTTTCCTACAATTTTTTCAACCCGGATAAATTCCATCAATTTGGTTCCGGTTCCTAAGCTTCCAACTCACTTCCTAGCATGCAAATACTTCAATTTAGGACCCAGAATACTCAGATTGAATCAATTGGGGTCTTTCAAAAAATCCCTAAAATTGATCAAATTGGGGTTTGAGAGTTTTGGGGCTTTCTTACTTGATTCCAATCGGGTAGAAGGCTTGGTGGTGTAGAGAATAAGGTCCGGTCAACTTTTCCGGTGAGAGTCCGGCGAGAATCCGGCCAAACCGCCGTCCGTCCCCTCCCTTCTCCCTTCCCTGTGCGCGTGTTCTGCTTGGTGTGTGCGTCTTTTTTTGTTTTGCTCCTTCTGCTTCTATTTGCTTTGTTTTCTTTCTTTTATTAATGTGTGTGTGTGTGAGAATTGGGTGGGGGTCACGATTTGGCCCCCACCATTATTTTAATACATATTGTTATTTTTTTTGTGCTTTAATTAAAAAGGGTGTGTGCGTGTTGCTATATTATGGAATGGGGGTCACGATTTTGACCCCCATTTTACATATTATATATTATATATTATTTTTTTTTGTAGTTAAATCTTAATTTCTTTCCCATCCCTTAAATTTTCCTTTCTTTTAAGTCCTAAAATTTTCCATTCTTTAGAAAATAGGTAAAATTTTAATTTCCTATTTCTTTTCTCTTCTTCATTTTATTTCAACTTTCAATTTAATTTATTTTTCTTTCCCAAAGAAAAATAAATTTATAATAATAATAAAATTAATATCTCGGATATTACAATCTTCCCCCCTTAAGAAATTCGGTCCCTGAATTTCAACAATATACTAACCTTGGTCTTGAAATAGATGAGGATACGTTCTGCGCATTTCGCCCTCGACTTCCCATGTAGCTTCCTCGGTTGAGTGGTTTCTCCACAGAACTTTAACCAATGGAATCTCTTTCGTTCTGAGTTTCTTCAACTGCCGATCTAAGATTTCCATTGTCTCCTCTTCATACGTCATATTTTCGGTTAGTTGCACGTCCTGCGATTGGATCACGTGCGAGGGATCGGGAAGATACTTCCGAAGCATTGATACGTGAAAGACATGGTGTACCCCCTCCAATTCCGTAGGCAATTCCAACCGATACGCTACATTCCCAACTCGTTTTAAGATTTCAAACGGTCCGATATATCGAGGACTCAACTTCCCCTTCTTACCGAACCGCATTACGCCTCTCATTGGTGATATTCTCAAGAACACCTGATCACCAATGGCAAACTCCAGTTCTCTTCTTCGATTGTCTGCATAAGACTTTTGCCTACTCTGAGCCGTCAGCAATCTCTCTCTTATACATTTTACCTTCTGCAAGGCATCTTGTAACAATTCCGGGCCGACTAGGCTAGCTTCTCTGACCTCGAACCACCCAATCGGGGATCTGCATCTACGTCCGTACAGAGCCTCGAAAGGTGCCATTTGAATACTTGCTTGATAACTGTTATTGTACGCAAACTCAGCCAAGGGTAAATACCTTTCCCAACTTCCGCCGAAATCCATAATACACGCCCGAAGCATGTCCTCAAGAATCTGAATGGTTCTTTCTGATTGCCCGTCGGTCTGTGGGTGGAACGCAGTACTCAGATCAACTCTAGTTCCCAACACTTCCTGCAATGACTTCCAAAACCTGGAAGTGAACTGTGGACCTCTATCAGATATTATGGACACTGGCACACCGTGCAATCTATCGATTTCTGATAGATAAATCTGTGCATATTGACTCACTCCGTAAGTGGTCTTAACTGGCAGAAAGTGGGCGGACTTAGTCATGCAATCCACTATCACCCAAACCGAATCAAATCCCCGTTGTGATCTTGGCAACCCTGTTACAAAATCCATTGTTATCCTCTCCCATTTCCACTCAGGTATTTCTATCTGTTGTAATGTTCCGGCGGGCTTCTGGTGTTCAGCCTTGACTTGCTGGCACACTAAACACCTGGCTACATAGTTTGTGACATCCTTTTTCATGCCATTCCATCAATACAACTGTTTCAGGTCATGATACATCTTATTAGCTCCCGGATGGATTGTATACGCTGTCCGGTGTGCTTCTTCAAGGATCCTTTCTTTCAAGTTATCAACCATAGGGACACACAACCGTCCCTCGAACCGAAGTATCCCAGAATCATCTATAGAGAATCGGACGTCGTTCCCTTTCTCTTTAGTTACGGTATCCCTGATTTGCTTGAGGTCGGTATCTTCATCTTGCCTAGCCTTCACCTCTTCTACCAAAGAGGACTTAGCTTGCAAATGGGCTAAAAGTGAGTTGGAACTTCCAATCTCAAACTGATTTCCCGTTTGCTCTAGCTCGTGCAGTTCTCTAATTAACGGTCTCCTTTCTTCACTTATATGAGCAAGACTGCCCATGGATTTCCGACTCAGAGCATCGGCTACCACATTAGCCTTTCCTGGATGATACAAGATCGTGCAGTCGTAATCTTTCAACAACTCCAACCATCGACGTTGTCTCAAGTTCAAGTCTTTCTGCTCGAAAATGTATTTGAGGCTTTTGTGGTCTGTATAAATTTCACAAGTCTCACCATATAAGTAGTGTCTCCATATTTTCAAAGCGAATACTACAGCCGCCAGTTCGAGGTCGTGAGTCGGGTAGTTCTTCTCATGTTTCCTCAGTTGTCGCGATGCATACGCAATCACCTTGCCATGCTGCATCAAGACACACCCTAACCCGATCCTCGACGCATCACAGTATACCACGTACCCTCCTATGCCTTCAGGTAATGTCAGCACCGGAGCGGTAGTGAGGCTGCCCTTCAGCTTTTGAAAACTCTGCTCACACTTGTCATCCCATACAAACTTCACTCCTTACTGAGTCAATCTAGTCATAGGTGCAGCAACCTTAGAGAAATCCTGCACAAATCTTCTATAATATCCCGCCAAACCCTAGAAACTACGAATCTCCATAACAGAGGTAGGCTGGGACCAATTCTTCACTGCCTCTACCTTACTTGGATCAACGTGGATTCCCTCTGATGATACCACGTGACCCAAAAAAGCAACTCTGTCAAGCCAGAATTCACACTTAGAGAACTTGGCATACAGTTTTTCCTCTCTCAACCTCTGTAAGGCTAGTCTCAAGTGTTCAGCATGTTCTTCAGAATTCTTTGAATAAACCAATATGTCGTCAATGAAGACAATGACAATCCGGTCCAGAAATGGTTTAAAGACTCTATTCATCATGTCCATGAACGCTGCAGGAGCATTAGTTAATTCGAAGGACATCACCAAGAACTCGTAATGTCCATATCGGGTCCGGAATGCAGTCTTAGATATGTCTGATTCACGAATCTTTAATTGGTGATACCCAGATCGCAAATCAATTTTGGAAAACCGCTTCGCACCCTGCAACTGATCAAATAGGTCATCTATCCTCGGCAGTGGGTATTGTTTGCGGATCGTTACTCTGTTTAACTTTCGGTAATCGATACACAACCGCAAAGATCCGTCCTTCTTCTTTACAAAAAGGACCGGTGCACCCCAAGGAGAGAAACTGGGTCTTATAAAACCCTTGTCAAGCAATTCTTGCAATTGTGTATGTAGCTCCTTTAGCTCTTTCGGAGCCATACGGTAAGGTGGTGTGGAGATAGGCTGGGTGCCAGGTTGCAGCTCAATTCCATATTCAATCTCACGATCGGGCGGCAACCCCGGCAATTCTTCTGGAAATACATCCAAAAACTCTCGCACTACAGGTACTTGAGTCGGAGAAAGTACTTCTTTCGTGGTATCTTGGACGAATGCCAAATACCCTTTGCATCCCTTTGTAAGTAATTTGGATGCCTTCAAAGCCGAGATCAAGCTTGGAACGGTGCAGCTCCGTCACCCCGTATCACAAAGGGCTCCTCGTTTGGCATATTGAATTTCAAGCATTTAGCCCTGCAGTCCACAACCGCATGGCAAGACGACAACCAATCCATTCCGAGGATCACGTCAAGATCAACCATACACAACAACCGAAGGTCTGCCACAGTCTCATGACCATCGACCTCCACAATGCAAGACTTATGCACATATTCTACTTGTACCGATTCTCCCATTGGTGTAGAGACCAATACTGTTTCTTCCATTCTAAATGGACTTTTGTTGAATTTAGAGGCAAATGCATGTGACACATAGGAATGAGTGGAGCCGGAATCAAATAAGACTCGTGCTTCAAGAGAGCAGACAATAAGAGTACCTGTCACAACTGCATTTGATGCATGAGCATCCTGCTGAGAGAGTGCGAATACCCGCGCTTGTCCTCCACCTACCGCCCATGGCCCTCGGCCGCTAGACCCTGTACCACGGCCTCTAGCTGCACCTGTACTTGCTACCTGTGGTGGCACGGTTCTCACTGGTGGAGCTGGAATAGGTGTACTCCTCGGCGTCGGATTGCTTCTCACACTTGTACCCTCTTTCTTCTTTGGACACTCTCTAGCCATATGGCCCATCTGGCCACAGTGGTAGCATCCACCTGTCAGTCTCCGACATATACCAAAATGCACTCTGCCGAAAGTCGCACACTGGGGCTTTGTCTTACCGCCGTTTCCACTCCCTTGTTCCCTCTGTCCCCCTTGAAAATTTCCTCTAGTACCTGTTTCATAGGTGGTAGTTGAGGATAATCCTCCTACGGAACCTGAGTATCCTGCACTTCCACCTGTTGTCTTCTTTTTCTTACTTCCACCTCCATGGTTGTCACTGCCTGCGATTAACTTGACTTTAGGATCAACAGACGTCCCATACCTCTTCCTGGTTTCAATCATTCTAGCACAGTCTGCTGCTTGGGCTAAAATCTCAAACTGTCTCCTCTGAGGTAGCAAAGCAGTAAACAAAGGCTCCGTGAGTCGGTGTATGAATCTCTTGATCCTCGCCTCTTCATCAGGAACTAACTCAGGTGAGAATTGAGCCAGTTCAGTAAAAAGTAACTCATACTCCGTCACGGTCAAGTTAGGCGTCATCCACAACTCCTCGAATTGCTGACGCTTCGCATCTTTGGTGCCTTCAGGTAAAAATCGACCCAGGAATGTCCTCTGAAAATCTTCCCAGGTCATCGGTGCCACTCTGCATGAATACCTCGTCTGTACGGACTCTATCCATACTCTAGCCGCTCCTCCCAGCTGGAATGAAACTAATTCCACTAATTCATGGCCTGAGCACCTCAGCATGCGCCTAATTCTGACCACATCTCTGATAAAGTACTGCGGATCCTCTTTCTCATTGGTCCCGCAGAAAGTGGGTGGACGAAGCTTCAGAAATTTTGAAATTGGCAGCTCTCGGGGTACTGCCCGTGGTTCACGAGGCATTTCCTGTGGTTGTTGCCATTCCCTATCCTCTTCCTCAACAACCTCCATCTCTTGATTACTAGGAACCCTCTCTTGTTCTTCCTCGCCGACTATCAACCGGCGCACCTCCCTTTGTATTTGCCTCGTCATCTCTTCTCTTAGTTCTTGAAATCCTGCCGTGAGCATTTCTGCCACGGAAGGTACACCTGTCTCTACTTGAGGTTGAGGTTGAGGTGACAGTCTCCTCTCTTCCCCTCTTACTTGTGCTCTACCTCGACCACGAGCACGACCTCTACCTCGGCCTCGGGTACGGCCTCTACCTCAGCCTCGGGTGGGCATTACCTCCTCCCGAACTAACTCTTGATCAATTTCAGCAGGAGTTCTCCCTCCACCCCTAGTCCGTCTTGTAATAGTTGACATCCCTATACTGCACAAGGACCACACCTAATAAGTACACGTATATTAATGACATTTCGTATAAAAGAGAGTAGAAAGAAAGGCTGACACATTTTCCTGGGTACTCCCACAAGTGCCTTTTTACTCCCACGTTGTGCCCGGGTACACAAAGAGGGGTAAACCGACACCCGGTCATACCTTTGGCTTCATATAGTTTAAATTAACCTGCCTCTGATACCAAGTTTGTCACGACCCCCTACCGGAAGTCCGTAACCGGCACGGGAGGTAGGATTTCTCCTATCCCGTAAGCCTCTAATCCCTGATTGACATTTCTGTATGTACATAGCTACCCATTTCTATTACAACCAATTTATAGTATTTATGGTCATCCCTAACCGGTGACCTAAGTAGCACGCAATCCACGGCTCGCTCAACGCCGCTTCAGTCTATACATATACACATAATCAATCACACGTACATATAATATACATATTGATCACGCGCTTAGAGGCGGGTGATCTATCCTATTCACATGCAGAATCCCTGTGTACAGTCAAGCATATATATTCAATCACACACCTGCATAAAATATACATATTGATCACACGCCTCAATGCGTGTGACCTATCCTATTCACATGCGGAAGCTGTATTTTCACACAATCAAGTATGCAATCACACGTATATATATATTTACATATTGATCACACACTCGGTGCGTGTGATCTATCCTATTCACATGCGGAAGTCACATCCATATATATATACACATGATATTCATCATATCACAACCTATGTTCCCAACCACCAGACCAATCTTTAATCTGTATGAAGCCGACAGTTCTAGAGTATGACATATACATATATGCATATAGCAACTGTACAAAACAATGCTATACCAAAAGAATCATATACATATACATCCTGACAAAATACATATATCAACACTACCCACGCAGACAATGCGTGCGGTCTCTAAGTCTGTCCGCCTCCCTGAGATGAAGTGGAAGCGCTCCCGATGCCTATACCACCTGTGTCTGTAACATTTAAAGTTTGGGGTGAGTCAAACAGACTCAGTGAGAGGCTTTCCCATCCCTGGTGTAGTAGCGGGTACCACTACAACTGGGGAAAAGGAGCCAATCACAAACACATACGCATATAACGGATTAAATTTCCATATATTAGGTGGTCAAGCAGTTAACATAAATCATATTCACAATAAAGAATTTAAAGCATGGTTTTACATACATTTAAATTCACACATACATCGTTTCATAGTTTAACATAAAACTTCATGTGGATGTCCATATTCAAATAACCGTAATCATAAACTGGCCCGAAGGCATATCTCTGTTAGGAGAGAATCTGGCCCGAAGGCATATCTCCATTAAGAGAGAATCTGGCCCGAAGGCATATCTCACGTGAGTGGTATGGGAACCTAGTTGATCATTCTAGGAACCCCTGGCCCCAAGACTTAACTTGGAACATTCGTCTGACCCCAAGACTTCACTTGGAGCATAGCCGGCGACACATCTGACCTCGGTTTACCCAAGGCAATAGCCACAAGGTGGTGTACTCATATACTCTGTGTTTCTGTGGGTTGACTCAAGACAAGAGACTCAATCTACCCGGATCACCCGTGCTAGTCTCGATTTCCACGTTGTACCATAAATGAAACCTATGGACCACTACTTGTTCATTTTACTTTTTCTTAGGCAAAATTTAGATTTCCAAGTGGTTTCTAATTCGGACTTTTGGTTCAGAACAAGGTCACCTAGGTTTATTCTCTTTAAGGACTTATTTACAAAATCACACCCTTCAGATACTATTTACTCGATCCTACCCCCGATATCGTATCGGTCCCGTGGACCTTCTGTTCATATAAGGCTCCTTGAGCCATCATTGTTTTTACAATTCACATACACACATATAGCACTTTATCGCATATATTATAGTTTAGGAATAACAATAGCATGTTATCTATCATGTGATTCCTACAAGTAGGCAAGAAGGCAAACCATGTATCCACATCCTCAATCAACCCTATAGGACAGGTATAGGAAAGCCCCTCACCTGGTTGGCACCTCGGATCGGCTCTCGGTGTGCCCGAAGGTCCACGCACAGTATGGTGCCCTATACACATATACTTGAGAGATTCAGAGACTTGAAAATTCAACCACTATCGTGTACATGTAACGCTAATGCTCATGTTCTTTCTAATTAATTCCATAGAGTAGTTGTTGGCTTGAAATGCCCTCAACTAGTTTTCGGAACACTTAGCATGCTTCTAATTCGTGTCCAACCCTCTCTTAATCACGCTATTCGGAAACGTTGAATTTGGGAATGCAAGGTTACCCAATTTCACCTCTATGTGTCCATGTGAAGTTCCGATTACCCAAGTCTTGAATTTATGGCCCAAGGGTCATAAATTCTATTTGTCCAAAATTTCCATTTATCAAAATAACCTTGAACACTTCACCTACACATGAATACACATACCCGAATATGCGTAAAATTAGAAAATTGTCTCTTTTTCTTCGAATGGGGTTCCGGGTGAGACGGGAATTACTTAGGTTTTCATCCCTCGTACATTCCAATAATTTTTAACAATTTTTATAATTATTATTCAACCTTTCAATGCACCCCAAGTCATTCCACAACACCCTTAAACCAAAACAACCACATTTTCCTACAATTTTTTCAACCAGGATAAATTCCATCAATTTGGTTCCGGTTCCTAAGCTTCCAACTCACTTCCTAGCATGCAAATACTTCAATTTAGGACCCAGAATACTCAGATTGAATCAATTGGGGTCTTTCAAAAAATCCCTAAAATTGATCAAATTGGGGTTTGAGAGTTTTGGGGCTTTCTTACTTGATTCCAATCGGGTAGAAGGCTTGGTGGTGTAGAGAATAAGGTCCGGTCAACTTTTCCGGTGAGAGTCCGGCGAGAATCCGGCCAAACCGCCGTCCGTCACCTCCCTTCTCCCTTCCCTGTGCGCGTGTTCTGCTTGGTGTGTGCGTCTTTTTTTTGTTTTGCTCCTTCTGCTTCTATTTGCTTTGTTTTCTTTCTTTTATTAATGTGTGTGTGTGTGAGAATTGGGTGGGGGTCACGATTTGGCCCCCACCATTATTTTAATACATATTGTTATTTTTTTTTGTGCTTTAATTAAAAAGGGTGTGTGCGTGTTGCTATATTATGGAATGGGGGTCACGATTTTGACCACCATTTTACATATTATATATATATTTTTTTTTTTTGTAGTTAAATCTTAATTTCTTTCCCATCCCTTAAATTTTCCTTTCTTTTAAGTCCTAAAATTTTCCATTCTTTAGAAAATAGGTAAAATTTTAATTTTCTATTTCTTTTCTCTTCTTCATTTTATTTCAACTTTCAATTTAATTTATTTTTCTTTCCCAAAGAAAAATAAATTTATAATAATAATAAAATTAATATCTCGGATATTACAATCTTCCCCCCTTAAGAAATTCGGTCCCTAAATTTCAACAATATACTAACCTTGGTCTTGAAATAGATGAGGATACGTTCTGCGCATTTCGCCCTCGACTTCCCATGTAGCTTCCTCGGTTGAGTGGTTTCTCCACAGAACTTTAACCAATGGAATCTCTTTCGTTCTGAGTTTCTTCAACTGCCGATCTAAGATTTCCACTGGCTCCTCTTCATACGTCATATTTTCGGTTAGTTGCACGTCCTGCGATTGGATCACGTGCGAGGGATCGGGAAGATACTTCCGAAGCATTGATACGTGAAAGACAGGTTGTACCCCCTCCAATTCCGTAGGTAATTCCAACCGATACGCTACATTCCCAACTCGTTTTAAGATTTCAAACGGTCCGATATATCGAGGACTCAACTCCCCCTTCTTACCGAACCGCATTACGCCTCTCATTGGTGATATTCTCAAGAACACCTGATCACCAATGGCAAACTCCAGTTCTCTTCTTCGATTGTCTGCATAAGACTTTTGCCTACTCTGAGCCGTCAGCAATCTCTCCCTTATACATTTTACCTTCTGCAAGGCATCTTGTAACAATTCCGGGCCGACTAGGCTAGCTTCTCTGACCTCGAACCACCCAATCGGGGATCTGCATCTACGTCCGTACAGAGCCTCGAAAGGTGCCATTTGAATACTTGCTTGATAACTGTTATTGTACGCAAACTCAGCCAAGGGTAAATACCTTTCCCAACTTCCGCCGAAATCCATAATACACGCCCGAAACATGTGCTCAAGAATCTGAATGGTTCTTTCTGATTGCCCGTCGGTCTGTGGGTGGAACGCAGTACTCAGATCAACTCTATTCCCAACACTTCCTGCAATGACTTCCAAAACCTGGAAGTGAACTGTGGACCTCTAACAGATATTATGGACACTGGCACACCGTGCAATCTAACGATTTCTGATAGATAAATCTGTGCATATTGACTCACTCCGTAAGTGGTCTTAACTAGCAGAAAGTGGGAGGACTTAGTCATGCGATCCACTATCACCCAAACCGAATCAAATCCCCGTTGTGATCTTGGCAACCCTGTTACAAAATCCATTGTTATCCTCTCCCATTTCCACTCAGGTATTTCTATCTGTTGTAATGTTCCGGCGGGCTTCTGGTGTTCAGCCTTGACTTGCTGGCACACTAAACACCTGGCTACATAGTTTGCGACATCCTTTTTCATGCCATTCCACCAATACAACTGTTTCAGGTCATGATACATCTTATTAGCTCCCGGATGGATTGTATACGCTGTCCGGTGTGCTTCTTCAAGGATCCTTTCTTTCAAGTTATCAACCATAGGGACACACAACCGTCCCTCGAACCGAAGTATCCCAGAATCATCTATAGAGAATCGGACGTCGTTCCCTTTCTCTTTAGTTACGGTATCCCTGATTTGCTTGAGGTCGGTATCTTCACCTTGCCTAGCCTTCACCTCTTCTACCAAAGAGGACTTAGCTTACAAATGGGCTAAAAGTGAGTTGGAACTTCCAATCTCAAACTGATTTCCTGTTTGCTCTAGCTCGTGCAATTCTCTAATTAACGGTCTCCTTTCTTCACTTATATGAGCAAGACTGCCCATGGATTTCCGACTCAGAGCATCGGCTACCACATTAGCCTTTCCTGGATGATACAAGATCGTGCAGTCGTAATCTTTCAACAACTCCAACCATCGACGTTGTCTCAAGTTCAAGTCTTTCTGCTCGAAAATGTATTTGAGGCTTTTGTGGTCTGTATAAATTTCACAAGTCTCACCATATAAGTAGTGTCTCCATATTTTCAAAGCGAATACTACAGCCGCCATTTCGAGATCGTGAGTCGGGTAGTTCTTCTCATGTTTCCTCAGTTGTCGCGATGCATATGCAATCACCTTGCCATGCTGCATCAAGACACACCCTAACCCGATCCTCGACGCATCACAGTATACCACGTACCCTCCTATGCCTTCAGGTAATGTCAGCACCGGAGCGGTAGTGAGGCTGCCCTTCAGCTTTTGAAAACTCTGCTCACACTTGTCATCCCATACAAACTTCACTCCTTTCTGAGTCAATCTAGTCATAGGTGCAGCAACCTTAGAGAAATCCTGCACAAATCTTCTATAATATCCCGCCAAACCCTAGAAACTACGAATCTCCATAACAGAGGTAGGCTGGGACCAATTCTTCACTGCCTCTACCTTACTTGGATAAACATGGATTCCCTCTGATGATACCACGTGACCCAAAAAAGCAACTCTGTCAAGCCAGAATTCACACTTAGAGAACTTGGCATACAGTTTTTCCTCTCTCAACCTCTGTAAGGCTAGTCTCAAGTGTTCAGCATGTTCTTCAGAATTCTTTGAATAAACCAATATGTCGTCAATGAAGACAATGACAAATCGGTCCAGAAATGGTTTAAAGACTCTGTTCATCATGTCCATGAACGATGCAGGAGCATTAGTTAATCCGAAGGACATCACCAAGAACTCGTAATGTCCATATCGGGTCCGGAATGGGGTCTTAGATATGTCTGATTCACGAATCTTTAATTGGTGATACCCAGATCGCAAATCAATTTTGGAAAACCGCTTCGCACCCTGCAACTGATCAAATAGGTCATCTATCCTCGGCAGTGGGTTTTGATTGCGGATCGTTACTCTGTTTAACTTTCGGTAATCGATACACAACCGCAAAGATCCGTCCTTCTTCTTTACAAAAAGGACCGGTGCACCCCAAGGAGAGAAACTGGGTCTTATAAAACCCTTGTCAAGCAATTCTTGCAATTGTGTATGTAGCTCCTTTAGCTCTTTCGGAGCCATACGGTAAAGTGGTGTGGAGATAGGCTGGGTGCCAGGTTGTAGCTCAATTCCAAATTCAATCTCACGATCGGGCGGCAACCCCAGCAATTCTTCTGGAAATACATCCAAAAACTCTCGCACTACAGGTACTTGAGTCGGAGGAAGTACTTCTTTCGTGGTATCTTGGACGAATGCCAAATACCCTTTGCATCCCTTTGTAAGTAATTTGGATGCCTTCAAAGCCGAGATCAAGCTTGGATACGGTGCAGCTCCGTCACCCCCGTATCACAAAGGGCTCCTCGTTTGGCATATTGAATTTCAAGCATTTAGCCCTGCAGTCCACAACCGCATGGCAAGACGACAACCAATCCATTCCGAGGATCACGTCAAGATCAACCATACACAACAACCGAAGGTCTGCCACAGTCTCATGACCATCGACCTCCACAATGCAAGACTTATGCACATATTCTACTTGTACCGATTCTCCCATTGGTGTAGAGACCAATACTGTTTCTTCCATTCTAAATGGACTTTTGTTGAATTTAGAGGCAAATGCATGTGACACATAGGAATGAGTGGAGCCGGAATCAAATAAGACTCGTGCTTCAAGAGAGCAGACAATAAGAGTACCTGTCACAACTGCATTTGATGCATGAGCATCCTGCTGAGAGAGTGCGAATACCCGCGCTTGTCCTCCACCTACCGCCCCTGGCCCTCGGCCACTAGACCCTGTACCACGGCCTCTAGCTGCACCTGTACTTGCTACCTGTGGTGGCACGGTTCTCACTGGTGGAGCTGGAATAGGTGTACTCCTCGGCGTCGGATTGCTTCTCACACTTGTACCCTCTTTCTTCTTTGGACACTCTCTAGCCATATGGCCCATCTGGCCACAGTGGTAGCATCCACCTGTCAGTCTCCGACATATACCAAAATGCACTCTACCGCAAGTCGCACACTGGGGCTTTGTCTTACCGCCGTTTCCACTCCCTTGTTCCCTCTGTCCCCCTTGAAAATTTCCTCTAGTACCTGTTTCATAGGTGGTAGTTGAGGATAATCCTCCTACGGAACCTGAGTATCCTGCACTTCCACCTGTTGTCTTCTTTTTCTTACTTCCACCTCCATGGTTGTCACTGCCTGCGATTAACTTGACTTTAGGATCAACAGACGTCCCATACCTCTTCCTGGTTTCAATCATTCTAGCACAGTCTGCTGCTTGGGCTAAAATCTCAAACTGTCTCCTCTGAGGTAGCAAAGCAGTAAACAAAGGCTCTGTGAGTCGGTGTATGAATCTCTTGATCCTCGCCTCTTCATCAGGAACTAACTCAGGTGAGAATTGAGCCAGTTCAGTAAAAAGTAACTCATACTCCGTCACGGTCATGTTAGGCGTCATCCACAACTCCTCGAATTGCTGACGCTTCGCATCTTTGGTGCCTTCAGGTAAAAATCGACCTAGGAATTCCCTCTGAAAATCTTCCCAGGTCATCGGTGCCACTCTGCGTGAATACCTCGTCTGTACGGACTCTATCCATACTCTAGCCGCTCCTCTCAGCTGGAATGAAGCTAATTCCACTAATTCATGGCCTGAGCACCTCAGCATGCGCCCAATTCTGACCACATCTCTGATAAAGTACTGCGGATCCTCTTTCTCACTGGTCCCACAGAAAGTGGGTGGACGAAGCTTCAGAAATTTTGAAATTGGCAGCTCTCGGGGTACTGCCCGTGGTTCACGAGGCATTTCCTGTGGTTGTTGCCATTCCCTATCCTCTTCCTCAACAACCTCCATCTCTTGATTACTAGGAACCCTCTCTTGTTCTTCCTCGCCGACTATCAACCGGCGCACCTCCCTTTGTATTTGCCTCGTCATCTCTTCTCTTAGTTCCTGAAATCCTGTCGTGAGCATTTCTGCCACGGAAGGTACACCTGTCTCTACTTGAGGTTGAGATTCCGGTGACAGTCTCCTCTCTTCCCCTCTTACTTGTGCTCTACCTCGACCACGAGCACGACCTCTACCTCGGCCTCGGGTGGGCATTACCTCCTCCCGAACTAACTCTTGATCAATTTCAGCAAGAGTTGTCCCTCCACCCCTAGTCCGTCTTGTAATAGGTGAGATCCCTATACTGCACAAGGACCACACCTAATAAGTACACGTATATTAATGACATTTCGTATAAAAGAGAGTAGAAAGAAAGGCTGACACATTTTCCTGGGTACTCCCACAAGTGCCTTTTTATTCCCACGTTGTGCCCGGGTACACAAAGAGGGGTAAACCGACACCCGGTCATACCTATGGCTTCATCTAGTTTCAATTAACCTGCCTCTGATACCAAGTTTGTCACGACCCCCTACCGGAAGTCCGTAACCGGCACGAGAGGTAGGATTTCTCCTATCCCGTAAGCCTCTAATCCCTGATTGACATTTCTGTATGTACATAGCTACCCATTTCTATTACAACCAATTTATAGTATTTATGGTCATTCCTAACCGGTGACCTAAGTAGCACGCTATCCACGGCTCGCTCAACGCCGCTTCAGTCTATACATATACACATAATCAATCACACGTACATATAATATACATATTGATCACGCGCTTAGAGGCGGGTGATCTATCCTATTCACATGCAGAATCCCTGTGTACAGTCAAGCATATATATTCAATCACACACCTGCATAAAATATACATATTGATCACACGCCTCAATGCGTGTGACCTATCCTATTCACATGCGGAAGCTGTATTTTCACACAATCAAGTATGCAATCACACGTATATATATATTTACATATTGATCACACACTCGGTGCGTGTGATCTATCCTATTCACATGCGGAAGTCACATCCATATATATATATATACACATGATATTCATCATATCACAACCTATGTTCCCAACAACCAGACCAATCTTTAATCTGTATGAAGCCGACAGTTCTAGAGTATGACATATACATATATGCATATAGCAACTGTACAAAACAATGCTATACCAAAAGAATCATATACATATACATCCTGACAAAATACATATATCAATACTACCCACGCGGACAATGCGTGCGGTCTCTAAGTCTGTCCGCCTCCCTGAGATGAAGTGGAAGCGCTCCCGATGCCTATACCACCTGTGTCTGTAACATTTAAAGTTTGGGGTGAGTCAAACAGATTCAGTGAGAGGCTTTCCCATCCCTGGTGTAGTAGCGGGTACCACTACAACTGGGGAAAAGGAGCCAATCACAAACACATACGCATATAGCGGATTAAATTTCCATATATTAGGTGGTCAAGCAGTTAACATAAATCATATTCACAATAAAGAATTTAAAGCATGGTTTTACATACATTTAAATTCACACATACATCGTTTCATAGTTTAACATAAAACTTCATGTGGATGTCCATATTCAAATAACCGTAATCATAAACTGGCCCGAAGGCATATCTCTGTTAGGAGAGAATCTGGCCCGAAGGCATATCTCCATTAGGAGAGAATCTGGCCCGAAGGCATATCTCACGTGAGAGGTATGGGAACCTAGTTGATCATTCTAGGAACCCCTGGCCCCAAGACTTAACTTGGAACATTAATCTGACCCCAAGACTTCACTTGGAGTATACCCGGCGACACATCTGACCTCGGTTTACCCAAGGCAATAGCCACAAGGTGGTGTACTCATATACTCTGTGTTTCTGTGGGTTGACTCAAGACAAGAAACTCAATCTACCCGGATCACCCGTGCTAGTCTCGATTTCCACGTTGTACCATAAATGAAACCTATGGACCACTACTTGTTCATTTTACTTTTTCTTAGGCAAAATTTAGATTTCCAAGTGGTTTCTAATTCGGACTTTTGGTTCAGAACAAGGTCACCTAGGTTTATTCTCTTTAAGGACTTACTTACAAAATCACACCCTTCAGATACTATTTACTCGATCCTACCCCCGATATCGTATAGGTCCCGTGGACCTTCTGTTCATATAAGGCTCCTTGAGCCATCATTGTTTTTACAATTCACATACACACATATAGCACTTTATCGCATATATTATAGTTTAGGAATAACAATAGCATGTTATCTATCATGTGATTCCTACAAGTAGGCAAGAAGGCAAACCATGTATCCACATCCTCAATCAACCCTATAGGACAGGGATAGGAAAGCCCCTCACCTGGTTGGCACCTCGGATCGGCTCTCGGTGTGCCCGAAGGTCCACTCACAGTATGGTGCCCTATACACATATACTTGAGAGATTCAGAGACTTGAAAATTCAACCACTATCGTGTACATGTAACGCTAATGCTCATGTTCTTTCTAATTAATTCCATAGAGTAGTTGTTGGCTTGAAATGCCCTCAACTAGTTTTCGGAACACTTAGCATGCTTCTAATTCGTGTCCAACCCTCTCTTAATCACGCTATTCGGAAACGTTGAATTTGGGAATGCAAGGTTACCCAATTTCACCTCTATGTGTCCATGTGAAGTTCCCATTACCCAAGTCTTGAATTAATGGCCCAAGAGTCATAAATTCTATTTGTCCAAAATTTCCATTTATCAAAATAACCTTGAACACTTCACCTACACATGAATACACATACCCGAATACGCGTAAAATTAGAAAATTGTCTCTTTTTCTTCGAACGGGGTTCTGGGTGAGACGGGAATTACTTAGGTTTTCATCCCTCGTACATTCCAATAATTTTTAACAATTTTTATAATTATTATTCAACCTTTCAATGCACCCCAAGTCATTCCACAACACCCTTAAACCTTAACAACCACATTTTCCTACAATTTTTTCAACCCGGATAAATTCCATCAATTTGGTTCCGGTTCCTAAGCTTCCAACTCACTTCCTAGCATGCAAATACTTCAATTTAGGACCCAGAATACTCAGATTGAATCAATTGGGGTCTTTCAAAAAATCCCTAAAATTGATCAAATTGGGGTTTGAGAGTTTTGGGGCTTTCTTACTTGATTCCAATCGGGTAGAAGGCTTGGTGGTGTAGAGAATAAGGTCCAGTCAACTTTTCCGGTGAGAGTCCGGCGAGAATCCGGCCAAACCGCCGTCCGTCACATCCCTTCTCCCTTCCCTGTGCGCGTGTTCTGCTTGGTGTGTGCGTCTTTTTTTTGTTTTGCTCCTTCTGCTTCTATTTGCTTTGTTTTCTTTCTTTTATTAATGTGTGTGTGTGTGAGAATTGGGTGGGGGTCACGATTTGGCCCCCACCATTATTTTAATACATATTGTTATTTTTTTTTGTGCTTTAATTAAAAAGGGTGTGTGCGTGTTGCTATATTATGGAATGGGGGTCACGATTTTGACCCCCATTTTACATATTATATATTATATTTTTTTTTTGTAGTTAAATCTTAATTTCTTTCCCAAGCGGCACTGGCTGTGGATTTGCTTGCCTAGGATAGGCCACCATTTCGGTGTAGCCATGATATTATAATGCATGTGAATGTATTTTCAATAATAGATATTCCGTCAATTAGGTGATAAGGCTTACAGGCATGGGGGTATTCCCTGTGTCTGTGCCGGTCACGGTCCTCTAAACGGGGGTCGTGACAAACTTGGTATCAGAGCCTAGTTGTTCTTTAAGGGTGTGAAGCTAACTAGTAGTCTCGGGTGTCATTCGTGCTATCCATTACGAATTCGGACGTAACGGTGGATCCAACGGCCACTTGTGAGGTTGCTCAGGATGGTGAGTCATAAATCTTTCGAGTCATCGCTTTTGGCATAGGATTTGCATGTGAAATTCTATGCAAAGCATATACCTGTACAGTACACAAGTGCCGAAGAGCACTTAGGCGTAAGGTGGGGTGGCAGTGACCCCGAGAACCTTAGGCCATAATAGGGAAAGGAGACATCCATGGAGGATGCTACCTAGACACAAACACATTTGGTTGAATTGTAGGCAGGAACGCGCTACAATGTGTGATTGTTTTGCATGTGTTAAATGAGACGATGTGTCTGCTCTGTTAGCGGCGTATTGTGTGCTATGGTATAGGCACAAGTTGTTTGATTATAGTATGGAATGCAAGTAGAATAGAAATAAGTAGTGAATGGTAGTTCAAACTAGGAATGGTTTGTAAAGTGAAAGGAAAGACACGCCTGGCATGTAGAAAAGAAAGTAAGCCCATGGGGCGATTGAAATGGAAAGTTTACAGACGAGAATAAACAGGGCTATGAGGCATGAGATCGACAGGAAGATGATCAAGTGAATGGGTCACGACTGTGCGGTATGCTATGGCTGAAGGAAGTGAGTTGTCCTTCCTAGAAAGTAAACAGAAAGAGGTGGTGTATGCCACAGTATAGAAGTAGAAGTTTACGGACTAAAAAACCAGGATACGATATATGCAAGGGCAAAGTGGCCAAACCATATGCCGTTGAGATAGATGTTAAGAAGTAGAGGCATATGTAAACGTGTAGAGCGTGACCATATGCCGAGCAGGAAACAGAGTAAATGGTAAGGCATAGGAAAGGAGCCTAGACCAACCCTGTGCTCGATCCATGAACTATTGGTTACTTAAGCAAACTAGAGGGAATAGAAGGGATTAAGCCTAACCAAACTCTCTTGGGTTGCTTAAGGAAGAGCATAAAGAATAGGATATTGATGACATGAGAAATTTTTGTAAAAACTTTTTGGTCTTTCCGGATGAGAGATTCTGAAAGACCCTCAAACTTTTTTTAAAAAAATACTAGGGTAACCATTGGAAGACAAATTTTCATGAAAACTCTTTCTCAATTGTGTCATTCCAATTGGTTAAACCCTAACCATTTACGAAAACCTTAGGCGTCATTTTCTAAGAAATAAACTTGAATTAAATTTTTTTTAAAAGAAAAACCCCACAGGGTGCCTAAGAAAACTAACTTATGTGACCAATACCCTACCAAACAATAGTCCTTTTACAGGTAAGCTGTATAAGGATGGTAGATGTAGTTGAGAAATCACTCGCTTCGAGTGATTAAAGTGAAGTAGACATCGAAAAGCGCTATAGAGTGCTAAAGTACCAATGGAGTATACAGGTAAACCTAAGGGTTACTAATTAAAGGGCCATAGGGTGATTATGGACCCGAAAGTATTAGACCGGAGCAGGTCTAGAAGTGGAAATGGGTGTAGACCTTCGAGTACCGTCTAAAGATAAGAAAATGAGTTCTATTGTGGTAGATAACTCTCGAACGAGATAACGTGAGAGGTAAACCCCAAAGGGACTCGTGGAGGCCCGTGGGGAGACAAAGTAGACAGGGATAAGTAGTCCCATAAGGGGAGAAGAGCGGAAGCCTATAGGACCCCATAGGATAAGAGGCAAGTAGGAGGTGCAGAACCAACTACTACCGTAAGTGTATGTATAGTACACAGATTGTAGTGGACATAGCTAGGTAAGCTAGTTCCACAGGTTGGTTAACCGTAAATCCGTTTGTCTGAAGCCCATGTATGGGTGGAGACTGAGTGGACAAACCAAACGTATAAGTGGCCATGTGGGTGCCATAAAAGGAAAATTAACCGTAAGGACGGTTAATCGAGAAGGAGAAATTAGCGAGTAACGAGTATTGAGAAATACTCGAAGAAAGAGTACCACGTAGGTACGAAATGAAAGGAAGAAAGTGAATATGGGAACAGAGTCGGGTAAGCATCTGGGGATGCGAGCCAAAATGATAAAACAGGTATGCTACCGTTGGGGGCGATTGGAACCCAACAGGTAACACACTTGCAAGAGGTGGTATATGTTTGTGAACATATGCCACACCCTAAGAAAGGAAAGAGTCAAACCGTGGGAGCGGATCCCGTTTGGTCATGGGGAGTAGAGCATGTCTAGAAAGGTTCATGCCGGAGTAAATGGATCAAGTATTCCAAGTAGGAATACAGGATCTAAGTGAGTTGAGGAGTCCGAGTGGGCCAAGTTGGGGTAAAAGCCAACGGAAATCCAATGAGTAGAGTTAGCATAGGATGTGCAACTCTAAGTGGACTAACCTGAGGATGGTATAGATCCACAATCATACTCGTGTTAAGCGAGGTCTTCGAATGTGAAGACCGAACTGAGCCTGAGGCAGAGTATTGAGTATGATGGTAAGGAGGAGACTGGTGAGTCTCCATTATAAATAGAAATGACTACAAGTAGTAGTCAGAGAAGAGCCTAAGTCAGACATGGGATGTCGACAGGGAGTAACCTGAAGTGGTTATGGAAACCACTAAGGGTAAGTGTAGGAGTCCGAAAAAGAAAGGGAAACACGAGTCATAAATGTATGATCCTTTATCGTTTGGCGGAGAAATGGTAAGTGTAATACATAGTTGTGCTAGTGTCATGACATTTAGTTTTGTTAGGACACGAGTAGGGTAAAAACTGAATCAGTAGTGAGTGTAACAACCTCGGAAGGGTTGGGTACACTGACGGCACAAAGTATAAACACCCACGTAAGGTTTAAGCCGTGTAAGCGGTAAGTCTAGATGTAGAGTAGAGGGTGTAGTAAGATGTAAACGGACTTTTATGGAGGAGTCGTTTACAAAGAATATATCGAGGGAATCCCAGCAGAAGGGTAGCTACTTGGTAGTAGAGGATATTTGAGTACGGGGACTCCGATGTAGGGGAGTACTTCTATAGAAATAGAACCTAGTGTGCTATGCAAATAGCTAGTGTCTTGGCGTGTTCCAAGACGAATATAAGAAGTCACTACGAAGGTAACTAGTCGGACAAGCAGATTGAGTCAAGGTAAGCCTCACCAGAGAAGGCAATGGTTAACTCCTCGGAGAACTAAATTGGAAAATGGCAAGTAGTACGTGCCAGACACCCTATTGCGAAATTAGTAGTACAAAGTAAATCGAAACTAGGAAAGTTAGGCATCCTCGGGGAAGGATACGACAATAGATGGAGTCTGTCGGTTAACACCTCGAGGAGGGGTGGTTAACTACGAAACTAGAAATACAAATGATCATAGAAAGCATATGTAGAAACCAGATAGAGACTTTTTGAGCCTCTAGGAAAAAAAAAAGATGAACCGTAGGGTAAAACGGTAAAACTTCGAAGTTGAGGGAAACCATAGATGAAATTGAGCCAAGGGAGGGCAACAAGCCAACAACTCCACGAAGGAGATGAAATTCGGGGACCGAATTTCTTAAGGGGGGAAGAATGTAATACCCTGGAAAATTTCGAGGATTAAAGAATGATTTATTTAAAATTATTAAAAAGGGAAAGAAAAGAAGTAAAAAAAATATATATTTTGGGATTTAATTCAGGACCTAAGAAATTGGAAACATGAATTAAATAGAAAAAGGGATTAAATTAAAAATACATATTAGTTATTATTTATTTAATTATTAATTAATTTATTTTTTAATTACATTTATTTATTATAATTATTTATTATTATTATTATTATTATTATTTAAAAAAAAGTGGGGGGTTGACGTAGGGTTAGGTTTAGATAAAGAAAGGAAATGAAATAAAAAAGAAAAAGAAAGAGAAAGAAAGGGAAGGAGGCGAGAAAGGAAAGAAAGAGAGGAAGAAGAAAGAGAAGAGAGAGAAAACGGAAGGTAGAGAGAGAGGGAGGAAGCCGCCGGAAAACTCGCCGGAAGAGAGCGGTCCGACGCCGGCCACGACCACCGGAGCTCGGTTACAACATCTTCCACACCTCCCACCAATCGAATCAAGGTTGGTAACCCCAATTTCATTCGAAACCCTCAATTTCTCCATTTTTAGGGATTTCTTCGATTGAGTTGTTTCGAGGGTAGATTGAGACCTAGAAAGTGTTCTTGAACACTTAGTTGGGGTAGGAATCAAGATTATATTCTCGGATTTGCCCAAATTCGAATTTGGAAGGATTTGGGGTTGAAATTATAATTATTTCCAAATTGTGGAAAATTGTTGATAATTAGGATTGAGCTTGGATTTGAGTAAATATGCTTGGATTGATATTATTGAAATTATAATTGTTTCCAAATTGGGGAAAATTGTTGATAGGATTGAGTTTGAATTTGAGTAAATAGGCTTGGATTGATATTATTGAAATTATAATTATTTCCAAATTTGAGAAATTGTTGATAGCTTAGAAATTGACCTTGGATTTGAGTAAATAGGCTTGGATTGATCCTATTGAAATTATATTATGGAAATATTAGCTGAACAAGACCCGGGAAGAGCCAGCCCGAGGTTATTAAGGTTGAACCTTGGCATTAACATGTCGGGTCCCTACTCAGTTTGGCCAAATATGCTTTAAGGGTGATGTTGGGAGTTCCAAACCTCTTCTTTTCAATCTTAAACACCATAGAAAAATTCTAAATATGCTATCAAGCATCAAGAATTATTTTAGGTACCTTCTTGTTTCTTAAGGATGGAAACTTGCGGGACAATGAAGTCCAAATTCTAAAATGGTAATTTTATTCCTTCATAATTATTAGGAAGCCTTAAGTAGAATGAATTAGAGGTGTATTGAGGTTTAGAAACTAGATTTCTTAGAACCCGAGTAAGAACACAAGTTGAATTAAAATGCTTAGACGTTCCTAGAATTTGGATTCCTTCCAACCAAGCTAGATAAGCTTCCTTATATGCGAATACAAGTTAGATAGAGGTCTAGTACTCAAATCCAAGTATGTGAAACACTCAAGTAGAGTGTTATATGCGAGTAAGTAAAGTGTCCGAGGAAGGATACACATAAGTCGGGATAGAGAAGTCTAATAAGACCAAGAGCTTGACTCTGTGGCAACCATAGACTACACGTGAGAGTAATGGAGAGATAAATAACAATTAAGCTAAGTAATAACCTTAATGAAGTAAATGTTATTCTTATAGGAACAACGGCACACGATTGAGTGCAATAGGAACTCCGAGGAGACTTAAGTTACAGGGGGGATTGCATGGAATGTTGGCCAAGGTGAGGGCTCTTTCATCTCCGCTCCTAGGGTTGTATGCTTATGTGGATTACATGAGCATGTACATTCTCTGTTTGTCTGATATGTGTTAACTAGAGGTATAGAATATTAAATGAATAAAAGAACTAGAGAATAGGTTGTAGAAAGTAGCTCGAACAGGAAGACATAGGACTAGAGTATATTGTTTGCTATGATTGGTGTGTTACAAATCCAACTCATACACTCCGGAGGCATGATGAGTATTTTTATTAAACATTTTCCCACGACGGTGGCAAGAGTCCTTGTACGGAAGGACTAAGCTTTTATTTGAAAACCCGTCACGACGGTGACTTAAATTAAAATCATGCAAAGGGAGTTGTTGGTGGGTTTCAGATTTGGTTATGCTAGCGATGTGAGACATCGACTAGAACAACGTCAGATGGCACTTGAGACCTCAGTTTTTATAATCACCATGACGATGGTCATTGCCCTATCCTGGCAATAGGGTCAGAAAGGTTTTATATTGCTATGACGATAGCTTGAGGCTCAGATAGTGCATCTGGACGGGTATATGAGTTATATCCTGTTAAGGATACTCGTCCATATTAATAAGGAGAAGAATTGTTGATCCTTTGGGAAAGATACAAAGAATCCTAATAATATGTGAGAATAAGGTAAGGAGACACGGGAGGAACCTACGGGTGAACCGTGAGCCAAACCTAGTAAAAGAGAAATCATCTTGTGGAGTTGGTCCAGGGTGTGTCAGTGGCCATGCTTCGAGACGTCATGTCGTGCCCACCATGTGGCCTGGTTGGGTAATGGACGAGTGGGCTCAAGCTATTGCCCCGCAGTTAGGGGTCAGAACGTGCCACTGGGTGGCTATGGATCAGTTGCTTGATAGATAGAGGTTGATTGTGTTTGATTAACAGAATTGTCACGAGGTGACTAGTACCCAAGTGAATGGGTTAAGTATTGTTTGATTAGCAGAATTGTCATGAGGTGACCAGTACCCAAGTGAATGGGTTAAGTATGCTTTGCCACGTGGTGGCCAGTAACCCGAGTGCACGGGTTCGAAGTAGAAAAGCCATGTAGTGGCTAGTAGATACCCCTGAGTGGGGGAGATTAAGTAGATGTATGCTATAGTACCTGTGTGTAGGTACAACTTGTTTGTGTTTGCATATAATTGCTGATTGTGCAGTGTAGTGGTGACGTACAGGATTACATCACCACAACGTCTTGTTTGATTTAAATATGCTGAACGTGAGAATACCGGTAAGTAAAAGCCAGCACTATATATTTCGTGCTTATTTGCTGACTGATGACGTGGAATAAACTGTTGCATGCTTGTATCTGTTAAATGCATGTGAGTGGTTGGCTGAGATATCTATTGTTGTGTGGTCGCCAAGAATGTATGCTAATTAACAGTAACAGTTGTTTTTGCAAGTGGTTGTGTATGACTCCCAATCCCAACGCCATGGTACCCGCCTTGCGCCGAGGATGGGAGAGTTATCACTGAGTCGCGTGGTTAAGACTCACACCTCATTTTTACTACATAGAGACTGGTTAAATACAGGTGGAAGAAGTCTCGGTGGAACGAGGGTTGAGCAACACTTTCCAAGACCCACAACTTGTTCATGTGGGTGAATAAATTGTAATTGTAATTTAATTTACTTTATTATTGTATCATAAAGTAAATGGTAGACGTACCCAATTATATTGTATTACTAAATCTAGAACTGTCAGCTTCACACACCTTAAAGATCAGGATCCGTTAGATTACGATGCAGGGTAAACTTGTTTCCAAAAATATATATATACATATATTTGTTGCATGTGAATAGGATAGGCAGCATCTTCGGATGTGTAGCCAATACACACGTTATATATTATGTGTGTTTTCCTATATCTATATCCTGAAGCGGCACTGGCCGTGGATTTGCTTGCCTAGGATAGGCCACCATTTCGGTGTAGCCATGGTATTATAATGCATGTGAATGTATTTTCAATAATATATATTCTGTCAATTAGGTGATAAGGCTTGCAGGCATAGGGGTATTCCCTGTGTCTGTGCTGGTCACGGTCCTCTAAACGGGGGTCGTGACAAACTTGGTATCAGAGCCTGGTTGTTCTTTAAGGGTGTGAAGCTAACTAGTAGTCTCGGGTGTCAGTCGGGGTATCCATTACGATTCCGGACGTAACGGTGGATTCGACGGCCACGTGTGAGGTTGCTCAGGATGGTGAGTCATAAATTCTTTCGAGTCATCGCTTTTGGCATAGAATTTGTATGTGAAACTCTATGCAAAGCATATAACCTGTATAGTACACAAGTGCCAATGAACACTAAGGCGTAAGGTGGCGTGGCAGTGACCCCGGGAACCTTAGGCCATAATAGGGAAAGGAGACATCCATGGAAGATGCTACCTAGACACAAACACATTTGGTTGAATTGTAGACAGGAATGCGCTACAATATGTGATTGTTTTGCAAGTGTTAAATGAGACGATGCGTCTGCTCTGTTAGCGGCGCATTGTGTGCTATGGTATAGGCACAAGTTGTTTGATTATAGTTTGGAATGCAAGTAGAATAGAAATAAGCAGTGAATGGTAGTTCAAACTAGGAATCGTTTGTAAAGTGAAAGGAAAGACACGCTTGGCGTGTAGAAAAGAAAGTAAGCCCATGGGGCGATTGAAATGGAAAGTTTACAGACGAGAATAAACAGGGCTATGAGGCATGAGATCGACAGGAAGATGCACAAGTGAATGGGTCACGACTGTGCGGTATGCTATGGCTGAAGGAAGTGAGTTGTCCTTCCTAGAAAGTAAACAGAAAGAGGTGGTGTATGCCACAGTATAGAAGTATAAGTCTACGGACTAGAAAACCAGGATACGGTATATGGAAGGGCGAAGTGGCCGAACCATATGCCGTAGAGATAGATGTTAAGAAGTAGAGGCATATGTAAACGTGTAGAGCGTGACCATATGCCGAGCAGGAAACAGAGTAAATGGTAAGGCATATGAAAGAAGCCTAGACCAACCCTGTGCTCGATCCATGAACTATTGGTTCCTTAAGCAAACTAGGGGAAACTGATTAAAAAAAGAAAAATGAATATCAAGTTTTCGAAACACTTATCGGCGAAAACTGATAAAAAAACGAAAAATAACTATCAAGTTTTCAAAACTCTCATCGACGAAAACTAATTAAAAAAAATGAATATCAAGTTTTCGAAAAACTTATCGACGAAAACTGATTAAAAAAAATAAAAGAGAATATCAAGTTTTCAGAACACTCATCGGCGAAAACTGATTAAAAAAAGAAAAATGAATATCAAGTTTTCGAAAACACTCATCGGCGAAAACTGATTAAAAAAATAAAAATGAATATAAAGTTTTCGAAACACTTATCGGCGAAAACTGATTAAAAATATAAAAAGAATATCAAGTTTTCGAAACACTCATCGGCGAAAATTGATTAAAAAAAGTAAAATGAATATCAAGTTTTCGAAACACTCATCGACGAAAATTGATTAAAAAAAGAAAAATGAATATCAAGTTTTCGAAACACTCATCGATGAAAAATGATTAAAAAAATAAAAATGAATATCATATTTTCGAAACACTCATCGGAGAAAACTGATTAAAAAAGGAAAATGAATATCAAATTTTCGAAACACTTATCGGGAAAAACTGATTAAAAAAGAAAAATTAATATCAATTTTTCGAAACACTCATCGGCGAAAACTGATTAAAAAAGAAATATTAATATCATGTTTTCGAAACACTCATTGGCGAAAACTGATTAAAAAAAAGAAAAATGAATATCAAGTTTTTGAAACACTCATCGGCGAAAACTATTTAAAAGAAAGAAAAATGAATATTACATTTCCGAAACACTCATCGACGAAAACTGATTAAAACACGAAAAATGACTATCAAGTTTTCGAAACACTCATGGGCGAAAACTGATTAAAAAAAAAGAAAAATTAATATCAAGTTTTGGAAACACACATCGGCGAAAACTGATCAAAAAAATGAAAAATGAATATTAAGTTTTCACAATACTCATCGGCGAAACTGATTAAAAAAAAGAAAAATGAATATCAAGTTTTCATAACACTCATCGGCGAAAACTAATTAAAAGAAGAAAAATGAATATCAAGTTTTAGAAACACTTATCGACGAAAACTGATTAAAAAAATAAAAATGAATATCAAGTTTTCGAAACACTCATCGGTCAAAACTGATTAAAAAAGGAAAATGAATATCAAGTTTTCGAAACACTGATCGTCGAAAACCGATTAAAAAAAGAAAAATGAATATCAAGTTTTCGAGACACTCGTCGGCGAAAACTGATTAAAAAAGAAAAATCAATATCAAGTTTTCGAAACAGTCATTGGCGAAAAATGATTAAAGAAAGAAAAAAAAATCAAGTTTTCGAAACACTCATCTGCGAAAAATGATGAAAAGAAGAAAAATGAATATCAAGTTCTCGAAATATAGATTAGTTAAACTGATTAAAAAACGAAAAATGACTATCAAGTTTTGGAAACACTCATCGGCGAAAATTGATTAAAAAAAGAAAAATAAATATCAAGTTTTCGAAACACTCATCGACGAAAACTGATTAAAAAAATAAAAATGAATATGAAGTTTTCAGAACACTCATTGGTGAAAACTAATTAAAAGAAGAAAAATGAATATCGAGTTTTAGAAACACTCATTGGAGAAAACTGATTAAAAAAGGAAAATGAATATCAAGTTTTCGAAACACTTATCGGCAAAAACTTATTAAAAAAAGAAAAATGAATATCAAATTTTCGAAACACTCATTGGCGAAAACTGATTAAAAAAGAAAAATTAATATCAAGTTTTCGAAACACTCATCGGCGAAAACTGATTAAAAAAGAAAAATAAATATCAAGTTTTCAAAACAGTCATTGGCGAAAACTGATTAAAAAAAATTAAAATGAATATGAAGTTTTCGAAACACTCATCAGCGAAAACTGATTAAAAGAAGAAAAATTAATATCAAGTTTTCGAAATATAGATTAGTTAAAACTGTTTAAAAAACGAAAAATGACTATGAAGTTTTCGAAACACTCATCGGCGAAAACTGATTAAAAAAAGAAAAATGAATATCAAGTTTTCGAAACACTCATCCACGAAAACTGATTAAAAAAAATAAAAATGAATATGAAGTTTTTGAAACACTAATCGGCGAAAACTGATTAAAAAAGGAAAATGAATACCAAGTTTTTGAAACACTCCTCGGTGAAAACTAATTAAGAAAAGAAAAATGAAAATCAACTTTTCAAAACACTGATCGGCGAAAACTGATTAAAAAAAGAAAAATGAATATCAAGTTTTCGAAACACTTATCGGCGAAAACTGATTAAAAAAAAAGAAAAATAAATATCAAGTTTTTGAAACACTCGTCGGTGAAAACTGATTAAAAAATAGTAAAATGAATATCAAGTTTTCGAAACACTTATTGGCGAAATATGATTAAAAAAAGAAAAATGAATATCATGTTTTCGAAACAATTATCGGCGAAAACTATTTAAAAAAAATGAATATTACGTTTTCGACACACTCATCGGCGAAAAATGATTAATAATTGAAAAATGACTATCAAATTTTCGAAACACTCAACGGCGAAAACTGATTAAAAAAAAGAAAAATAAATATCACGTTTTTGAAACACTCATCGGCGAAAACTGATTAAAAAAAATTAAAATGAATATAAAGTTTTCGAAACACTCATCGGCGAAAACTGATTAAAAAAAGAGAAATGAATATGAAGTTTTCGAAAATACTCATCGGCGAAAACTGATTAAAAAAAATAAAAATCAATATAAACTTTTCGAAACACTCATCGACGAAAACTGATTAAAAAAAATAAAAATAAATATCAAGTTTTCGAAACACTCATCGGCGAAAACTGATTAAAAAAAGGAAAATGAATATCAAGTTTTCGAAACACTCAACGGCAAAAACAGATTAAAAAAATAAAAATAAATATCAAGTTTTCGAAACACTCATCGGCAAAAACTGATTAAAAAAAAGAAAAATAAATATCAAGTTTTCGAAACACCCATCGGCGAAAACTGATTAAAAATAGAAAATTGAGTATCATGTTTTCGAAACACTCATCGACGAAAACTGATTAAAAAAATAAAAATGAATGTCAAGTTTTCAGAACACTTATCGGTAAAAATTGATTTAAAAAAGGAAAATGAATATCAAGTTTTCGAAACACTCATTGGTGAAAACTAATTAAATAAAGAAAAATGAATATCACGATTTCGAAATACTCATCGGCGAAAACTGATTAAAAAAAGAAAAATGAATATCAAGTTTTCGAAACACTCATCAGTGAAAACTAATTAAATAAAGAAAAAAGAATATCATGCTTTCGAAACACTAATCGGCGAAAACTGATTAAGAAAAAGAAAAATGAATATCAAGTTTTCGAAACACTCATCGGCGAAAACTATTTAAAAGAAAGAAAAATGAATATTACGTTTTCGAAACACTCATCGGCAAAAACTGATTAAAAAACGAAAAATGACTATCAAGTTTTCGAAACACACATCGGCGAAAACTGATAAAAAAAAAAGAAAAATTAATATCAAGATTTGGAAACACACATCGGCGAAAACAGATTAAAAAACAGAAAAAAGAATATCAGGTTTTCAGAACACTCTTCGACGAAAACTGATTAAAAAAAGGAAAATGAATATCAAGTTTTCGAAACACTCATCGATGAAAACTATTTAAATAATGAAAAATTAATATCACGTTTTTGAAACACTCATCGGCGAAAACTGATTAAGAAAAAGAAAAATGAATATCAAGTTTTCGAAATACTCATCAGCGAAAACTATTTAAAAGAAAGAAAAATGAATATTACGTTTTCGAAACATTAACCGGCGAAAACTGATTAAAAAACGAAAAATAACTATCAAGTTTTCGAAACACTCATCGGCGAAAAAAGATTAAAAAATGAAAAATGACTGTCAAGTTTTCGAAACACTCATCGGCGAAAACTGATTAAAAAAAGAAAAATGAATATCAAGTTTTCGAAACACTTATCGGTGAAAACTGATTAAAAAAAGAAAAATGAATATCAAGTTTTCGAAACAGTCATCGACGAAAACTGATTAAAAAAAATATAAATGAATATCAAGTTTTCGAAACACTGATCGGTGAAAACTGATTAAAAAATGAAAAATGAATATCAAGTTTTCGAAACACTCATCGGTGAAAAATGATTTCAAAAAGAAAAATGAATATCAAGTTTTCAAAACACTCATCGGCGAAAACTGATTAAAAAAAGAAAAATGAATATCATGTTTTCAGAACACTCATCGGCGAAAACTGGTTAAAAAAAGAAAAATGAATATCAAGTTTTCGAAACACTTATCGGTGAAAACTAATTAAATAAAAAATAATAATTATCACGTTTTCGAAACACTTATCGACGAAAACTGATTAAGAAAAAGAAAAATGAATATTAAGTTTTCGAAACACTCATCGACGAAAACTATTTAAAAAAAGAAAAATGAATATTATGTTTTCGAAACACTTATCGGCGAAAACTAATTAAAAAACGAGAAATGTCTATCAAGTTTTCGAAACACTCATCGGCGAAAACTGATAAAAAAAAGAATAATTAATTTCAAGTTTGGGAAACACACATCTGCGAAAACTTATTAAAAAAAGAAAAATGAATATCAAGATTTCGGAACACTTATCAGCGAAAACATACTAAAAAAAGAAAAAAGAATATCCAGTTTTCGAAACACTAAACGGCGAAAACTGATTACAAAAATAAAAATGAATATAAAATTTTCGAAACACTTGTCGGTGAAAACTTATTAAAAAAGAAAAAATGAATATCAAGCTTTCGAAATACTCATCGGTGATAACTGATAAAAACAAGAAAATGAATATCAAGATTTCGAAACACTCATCGGCGAAAACTGTTTAAAAAAAGAAAAATGAATATCAAGTTTTCGAAATGCTCATCGGCGAAAACTAATTAAAAAAATAAAAATAAATATTAGTTTTCGAAACATTCATCGGCGAAAACTAATTAAAAAAAGAAAAATGAATATGAAGTTTTCGAAACACTTATTGGCGAAAACTGATTAAAAAAAAGAAAAATAAATATCAAGTTTTCGAAACACTAATCGACGAAAACTGATTAAAAAAAGAAAAATCAATATCAAGTTTTCGAAACACTCATCGGCGAAAAATGATTAAAAAAAAAAAAAAAAATTAAGTTTTCGAAACACTCATCGGCGAAAGATGATTAAAAGAAGAAAAATGAATATCAAGTTCTCGAAACACAGATCAGTTAAAACTGATTAAAAAACAAAAAATACCTATCAAGTTTTCGAATCACTCATCGGCGAAAATTGATTTAAAAAAAGAAAAAAGAATATCAAGTTTTCGAAACACTCATCGACGAAAACTGATTAAAAAAAATAAAAAAGAATATCAAGTTTTCAGAACACTCATCGGCAAAAACTGATTAAAAAAGGAAAATGAATGTCACGTTTTCGAAACACTCATCGGTGAAAACTAATTAAATAAAGAAAAATGAACATCACGATTTCGAAACACTCATCGGCGAAAACTGAATAAATAAAGAAAAATGAATATCAAGTTTTCAAAACACTCATCGGGGAAAACTGATTAAAAAAAGAAAAATGAATATCAAGTTTTCAGAACACTAATCGGCGAAAACTGATTAAAAAAAGAAAAATGAATATCAAGTTTTCAGAACACTCATCGGCGAAAACTGATTAAAAAAGGAAAATGAATTTCAAGAATTCGAAATACTCATCGTTGAAAACTAATTAAATAAAGAAAAATGAATATCACGTTTTCAAAACACTAATCGACGAATACTGATTAAGAAAAAGAAAAATGAATATCAAGTTTTCGTAACACTTATCGACGAAAACTATTTAAAGCAAAGAAAATTGAATATTACGTTTTCGAAACACTCATCGGCGAAAACTGATTAAAAAACGAAAAATGACTATCAAGTTTTCGAAACACTCATCGGCAAAAACTGATTAAAAAGAAGAAAAATTAATATCAAGTTTTGGAAACATACATCGGCGAAAAATGATAAAAAAAAGAAGAAAAATGAATATCAAGTTTTCAAAATACTCATCGGCAAAAACTGATTAAAAAAGAAAAATGAATATCAAGTTTTCAGAACACTCCTCGACGAAAACTGATTCAAAAAAGAAAAATGAATATCAAGTTTTCGAAAACACTCATCGGCGAAAACTGATTAAAAAAAATAAAAATGAATATAAATTTTTTGAAACACTCATCGGCGAAAACTGATTAAAAATACAAAAAGAATATCAAGTTTTTGAAACACTCATCGGCGAAAATTGATTAAAAAAAGTAAAATGAATATCAAGTTTTCGAAACACTCATCAGCGGAAACTGATTAAAAAAAGAAAAATGAATGTCAAGTTTTCGAAACACTCATCGACGAAAACTGATTAAAAAAATCAAAAAGAATATCAAGTTTTCGAAACACTCATCGGCGTAAACTGATTAAAAATAGAAAAAGAATATCAAGTTTTCGAAACACTCATCTGCGAAAATTGATTAAAAAAAGTAAAATGAATATCAAGTTTTCGAAACACTCATCAGCGAAAACTGATTAAAAAAAGAAAAATGAATATCAAGTTTTCGAAACACTCATCGACGAAAACTAATTAAAAAAAATAAAAATGAATATCAAGTTTTCGAAACACTCATCGGCGAAAACTGATTAAAAATAGAAAAAGAATATCAAGTTTTCAAAACACTCATCGGCGAAAATTGATTATAAAAAGTAAAATGAAAATCAATGTCACGACCCCAAATCGGGAGTACGTGACCGGCACGGGAATAGATTTTTACCTCTAAACCCGTAAGCCTTATCCTGTAAAAATGATTATAACTACCCTGCTATACAGTCAATATATATATATATATATATATATATATATATATATATATATATATCATACTAGTGGACACACCTCACTAGTGGCCTAATTAACCTGCAATCCGCGGTTCGCTCAATACCGCTTCAGCTCAATCCAGTGTATAGATATATTTATCAGCACTCATAATGTAAATATTAATATCATATTGACCGTATGTCTCAATACGTACGATCTATCCTATTCACATGCAGCAAGCACACATAATATATATCCATATCATATTGACCGTACGCCTCAATGCTACGATCTATCCTATTCACATGCAGAAGTTTATATACTCAAACATATATCCTAGTTTATCCCCAACTGGACCCTGTCTTTAAGTACATGTGAAGTCGACAATTCTAGAGTAGGTACATATCAAAAGCTGTAAATATATATATACAACTCTTACAACTTTAAAATATGTACAACAATAGAAATCAAAATAACCAAAGGAGTCCACCCACGCGAACAAGAGCGTAAGGATGGTCTGATGTCTGTATCATTGTCCGGACGTCGATGCCTGCCTGATCCCTGTATCTGAAACATTGAAGCAGAGGGAGTGAGTCAAACAGACTCAGTGAGAAGCTTCCCATCCTCGGCGTAGCGGCGAGTACCACTACAGCTGGGGAAAAGGGAAACACCCACAATCACATGCGCATGAAAGTCCAGTTTATCAAATGTTATATTACGATCAGGCAATATTAATATAACATTAAAATCACAAATAAACCTACGGATCATGCTTTTCTATCTTGCTTCTCATAAGCAAACAATCATATTTAACATATCATCTGAAAGCTGTAAATCACTCAACTGACCCTAGTACCAGGCTAGGGCAATGGCCTCAACGGGCAATTTTTTTTTAAATCTTTAACTGACCCTAGTGCCAGGCTAGGGCAATGGCAAATCTTTTAGTCTTTTACTGACCCTAGTACCAGGCTAGGGCAATGGCCTCAACGGGCAAATCTTTTAATCTTTAACTGACCCTAGTGCCAGGCTAGGGCAATGGCCTCAACGGGCTTTACTCTTTAACTGACCCTAGTACCAGGCTAGGGCAATGGCCTCAACGGCCAATTGTTTTAATTTGTTTCTCTTTCCAAGCTTTTATCTGGGATCTTGACTCTATCTACCCATTACTATCCTAAACTGACTTTACCTAGGTAGTGTGAACATCCCTACGACTCACTAATCAATTAAGAGATCGTATTAATCCTCATATTGTTCCCAAACCCTTGGTTTAGATCATAACCTAGCTCTAAGGTCTTCCCTAAGTTCAATTACCGTGAAACGTCGACGTTTACTAACAACTTCTATACGATTTCTTTAATGAGTTTCTAATTAATAGGGTAAAACAAACCTTGGACTCAATCAACAACTTACCCCCTTGCTTGTACTGTTCGGCGTATCTCATGTCATCACATGGATACCCTCCAGTACCTCTTTACCTGTAGTCAAACACACATATACAAATTATTTTCACATATAACAGTTTAGGAATAACAATAGCATGTTAACCACTAAGAAATTCTTACACATAGGCAAGTATGCAACCACATATCCACATCCTCAATCAACCCTGTAGGGCAAGGATGGGAAACCCTCACCTGGACGGCTTCCTTGCGTTTGTCCTGGAGTAAACTCCCGCTCCGGACGAGTCGTGGTGTCCTAACAAACGCATTTACGTGGTTAACAATCTTAACTATATGCACTCATATGCGTATGGTATGCTCGTGCCTAAAAATCCACCTAGACGTTGCCAAGAACCGAGTTCTTGGTTTTATCCGTCTTCCCTCTCTTCCATGAGAGTCTCAAGTGCTACACACTTGGTTTCGTATAATTATCGCTCACCTTGAATTGATTTTGGAGCCTTGGATTTGAGTTATTAAACCTCGATATGCTTCTAAATTATCCTACTTAAGGTTTCCTAACAATTACGAAGGAATTAAATTGCAATTTTAAAATTTGGACTTTATTGTTCCGCAAGTTTCCATCCTTGAGAAACAAGAAAGTTCCTAAACTAATTCTTGATGTTTGATAACATTTTTAGAATTATTCTAGGGTGTTTAAGATTGAAAAAAAACAAGTTTGGAGCCCTCAACATCACCCTTAAAGTGTATTTGGGCAATCCGAGTAGGGACCCAGCACGTTAACATTAAGGTTCAGCCTTAGTAACCTCGGGCCAGCTCTTCACGGGTCTTGTTCAACTAATAATTCAACAATATAATTTCAATAATTCGAATCCAAGCCTATTTACTCAAATCCAAGCTCAATCCTAATTATTAATAATTTCCCCAATTTATGAATATTTAGAATTTTCAACCCCAAACCCTTCAAATTCGAATTCGGCTAAACCCGAGGGTATAGTCTCGATTCTTACCCTAACTAAGTGTTCACGAACACTTCCTAGGTCTCAATCTACCCTCGAAACAACCCATCGAAGGTGGATCGAAGAAATCCCTAAAAATGAAGAAATTGGGGGTTTCGAATGAAATTGGGGTTACCAACCTTTGATTCGATTGGTGGAAGGTGTAGGAGACGTCGTACCCGAGCTCCGGTGACTTTTCCAGCGTCGGCTAGCTCTCCCCGGTCACCTTTCCGGCGCACCCCACCTCTTCTTCCTTCTTCCTACTCCACGAGCTCCTCTCCCTCTCTCTCTTCTTTCTCTGTCTCGTCCCCTTCTTCTTTCTTTCTTATCCTTTCCAATTCTTTCCTCTCCCTTTCTTTCTTATTTCTAACCCACGGCTCCACCCCTTAATAAATAAAACAAATAAATATTATATAATTATAATAATTAAAATAAACTAAAATAATTAATAATTAATTAATAAAATAACTAAATAGTAATACTAATAATAATAATATATAAAAAAAGCTGAAAATATCCCCAATTTAATCTCTCCTCCTTCCAATTAAATTTTTATTTTCTTTTATTTCTAATATATAAAAATAATAATATTAAATAAGTAAGGCTGAAAAATAAATTTCAGTTTTATCCCTTTTCCCTACTTAATTCAGGTTTCTAATTCCTTAGGTCCTGAATTAAGTCCAAAAATTATTTTCTACTTCTTTTCTTTCCCTTTCATTTCATTTTAAACTCCGAAAAAATTTCCCGGGTATTACAATCTTCTCCCCTTAAGAAATTCGGTCACCGAATTTCAATTAACATACTAACTTTAGTCTTGAAATAAGTGAGGATATGTCTTGCGCATATCCGCCTCAACTTCCCACGTTGCTTCCTCAACCGAATGGTTTCACCACAGGATTTTCACCAAGGGTATCTCCTTTGACCTCAGCTTCTTCAACTGGCGATCTAGGATTTCCACTGGCATCTCCTCGAAGTTAGACTCTCAGCTGGTTGTACTTCTTGGGGTTGGATTATATGAGAGGGGTCTGGCAGGTTCTTCCGAAGCATAGACACGTGAAACACCGGATGAACTCCTTCCAACTCCGCTGTCAATTCTAGACGGTAGGCAACATTTCCCACGCGCTCTAGAATTTCAAACGGTCCGATGTATCTTGGACTTAGCTTGCCCTCCTTTCCATATTACGGCGTCCGAAGGTTCCCCGGGTCACTACCACCCCACCTTAGGCCTTGGTGCTCATCGGCACTCGTGTACTGTACAGGTTATATGCTTTGCATAGAATTTCAAATACAAATTCTATGCCTAAAGCGATGACTCGAAAGAATTTATGACTCAACATCCTGAGCAACCTCACAAGCGCCGTCGGATCCACCGTTACGTCCGGATTTGTAATGTATAGCCCAAATGACACCCGAGACTACTAGTTAGCTTCACACCCTTAAAGAACAACCTGCCTCTGATACCAAGTTTGTCACGACCCTCGTTTAGAGGACCGTGACCGGCACAGACACAGGGAATATCCCTATGCCTGTAAGCCTTATCAACTAATTGACAGAATATCTATTATTGAAAATACATCCACATGCAGTATAATAACATGGCTACACCAAACTGGTGGTCTATCCTAGGAAAGCAAATCCACGGCCAGTGCCGCCTCAGGATATAGATTTAGGAAAACACACATAATATATAACCTGCGTACTGGCTACACATCCGAAGATGCTGCCTATCCTATTCACATGCAACAGATATATGTATATATATTTTTGGAAACAAGTTTTCCCTGCATCGTAATCTAACGGATCCTGATCTTTAAGGTGTGTGAAGCTGACAGTTCTAGATTTAGTGATACAATATAATTGGGTACGTCTACCCTTTCCTTTATGATACAATAATAAAGTGAATTAAATTACAATTACAATTTATTCACCCACATGAACAAGTTGTGGGTCTTGGAAAAGTGTTGCTCAACCCTCGTTCCACCGAGACTTCTTCCACTTGTACTTAACCTGTCTCTGTGTAGTAAAGATGTGGTGTGAGTCTTAACCACGCGACTCAGCGAGGACTCTCCCATCCCTGGCGCAAGGTGGGTGCCATAGCGCTGGGTTTGGGAGTCATACACAACCACATGCAAAACAACTAGTTACCGTTGTTAGCATACATTCTTGGTGATCACACAACAACAGAAATTTCACCCAAACACTCACATGCATTTAATAACTGTAAACATGCAACAATTTATTCCACATCATCAATCAGCAAGTAAACATGTAACATATAGTTCCGGCTTTTACTTACCGGTCTTCTCACGTTCAGCATGTTTGAATCAAACAAGACTTTGTGATGACGTAATCATGCACGTCACCACTCCGCTGCACAATCAACAATTATATGCAAACACAGACAATTCTTTAAGTACACGCAGACACTATAACATACATCTACTTAACTTCCCCCACTCTGGGGTATTTACTAGTCACTACATGGCTTTTCTACCTCGAACCCGTGCACTCGGGTTGCTAGCCACCAGGTGGCAAATATACTTAACCTATTCACTTGGGTACTGGTCACCTCGTGACAATTCTATTAGTCAAACACAATTAACTTCTATCTATCAAACAACTGATACGTAGCCACCACGTGGCACGTTCTGACCCCTTGCTGCAGGGCAATAGCTTGAGCCCACTCGTCCATTACCCAACTAGGCCACATGGCGGGCATGACACGACGTCTCCAAGCATGGCCACTGTCACACCCTGGACCAACTCCACAGGATGATTTCTCTTCTGTAAGATCAGGCTCACGGTTCACACGTAGGTTCCTCCCGTGTCTCCTTATCTTGGTCTCACATGTTAATAGGATTCTTTGTATCTTTCCGAAGGATCAACAATTCCTCTCCTTATAATATGTACAAGTATCCTCAACAGGATATAACTTATATACCGGTCCAGAGGCACTCTCTGAGCCGCAAGCTATCGTCATAGCAATATAAAACCTTTATGACCCTATTGCCAGGATAGGGCAATGACCATCGTCATGGTGAATATAAAACTAAGGTATCAAGTGTCATATGACGTTGTTCTAGTCGATGTCTCACATAACTAGCATAACCAAATCCGAAACCCACCAATAACTCCCTTTGCATGATTATAATTTAAGTCACCGTCGTGACGAGTTTTCAAAATAAAAAGTTAGTCCTTCCGTACAAGGACTCTTGCTACGTCGTGGAAAGATTTAATAAAATACCTCATCATGCCTCCGGAGTGTATGAGTTGAATTGTAACACAGCAATCATAGCAAACAATTACTCTCTACTCCTATGTCTTCCTATCTAAGCTACTTTCCACAACCTATTTTCTAGTTCCTTTATTCTTTTAACATCCTACCTCTAGCTATCACATACCAGACAAGCAGAGAATGTACATACTCATGTAATCCACACAAGTATACAACCCTAGGAGCAGAGATGGAAGAACCCTCACCTTGGCCGCTTCACTTAGCATTCCCTTTGAGCACTCTGGTGTCCAAGGAAGTACTTGAACCCTATTATCACATACAACCAATTCAATCGATATCAAATTTCATACAATTTCCTAGTTTCTTTTCTTATGACTTCTTACATTTATCCAACCCCCAAGTTCATTTACTTGGCCTATGGTCATCATTTGGTGTTCTTTCTAGATTAAACACAATTTAATACATAATTAATTAATCTCACAACCTTGTTCACTCTCCAAGCTCCATTAATGGAAATTTTGCCAATATGGGAAGTCCTAACTTTCATCAAGGGTTCACATATCACCAACCTAACCATTGGGCATCATTCCAAATCATTTAAAATATCTAAGCATATAATTTAAAGTTCATACATACCAACAAGCATCAAGGAAATCCACAATTTCCAAAATTTTCCAAATTCGTAGGTCATGAACCATAGAGTAGAAATCTCCATAAAACTCAATATTTGGATCATCTCTATGCTCAAAAATGATTCTAAGGTGATATACTATTGATAGATAACTCATTTCTAACAAGAAATCTATGATTTAAGTGGTGGAGACAAGATTTTAGTGACCCACCTTGAGGAAATTCGATTTTGGAGTTTGTGAGAGATTGCCCAAGCTCCTTGATGCTCAACAATGGTGGAGGAAGCTTGAGAGAGTCTTAGATTGGTGGTGGGAAGCAACAAATCTAGTTGGAATGTGAAGATTTTGCAAAATCTTCCATGCCCTAAGAGAGAGTTGGGAGGAAGAGGAAGAAGATGAGTGGAAGGGAAGTGGCATGAGAATGCTCATCTGGAGTTAAAAAAAAAAAGTCTTCTAATGAGTTGTTGGGAGATTTATGGGTAATTTAGACATTTGACAACTTTTGGGATATGGTAAAATAGAGATTTTGATTGGATTTCTCATCTAGAGTTATTTTTCGGTAAGAATAGAAAATTTAGAAATTTTGGGTAATCATAGGCCTATTAAAAATATCTGTCACTGAGTCTCTAGCAGATGAGAATTTTCTACCCAGTACAATTTTATTTCTGAAAAATTCTCAAATTTAAACTATAAGCTCGAAATAATTCATATGATTCATATTTAACCCAATTTATATTTTTGTATTTGAATTTATTGTTTATTTTAATATATCAAATTCCCAAATCTAAAGCAATTAAAATTTTAATAATAACCAAAAATTCTTATTTCATTCCAAAAAATTATTTTTATTTTATTTAGTCAAAATGTCCAACCTCAACATAAAAATTCTATCAATTTCATATTATCCCATCATTTCTTAATTAGGATTATTCATCTATATATATATATATATATATATACATATTTTTACTTGTTTATATATTATTATTATTATTTTACATTCCAACTCCAAATGATGACCATTCTAAGTCTTACCATATATTTCACTTGATTCCAAAAATACCCCTCGGGTATTACAATCTTCGAAAAAAATTCTTTTTCGGTTTCTTTAAACTTGCATACATTTTCTATATTTTTTTTAAGTTTTAATTTCTAGCCCCGAAATAAATCATTCTTAAATCCTCGAAATTTTAAATAAATCATTCTTTAATCCTTGAAATTATTCCGGGGTATTACTTTTTCGAAACACTCATCGGCGAAAACTGATTAAAAAAAGAAAAATGAATATCAAGTTTTACAAACATTCATCGACGAAAACTGATTAAAAAAAATAAAAATGAATATCAAGTTTTCGAAACACTCATCGACGAAAAATGATTAAAAAAAATAAAAATGAATATCAAGTTTTCGAAAAACTCATCGGCGAAAACTGATTAAAAAAAGAAAAATGAATATCAAGTTTTCGAAACACTCATCGGCGAAAACTGATTAAGAAAAAGAAAAATGAATATCAAGTTTTCGAAAACTCATCGGCGAAAAACTATTTAAAAGAAAGAAAAATGAATATTACGTTTTCGAAACAATCATCGGCGAAAACTGATTAAAAAACGAAAAACTATCAAGTTTTCGAAACACTAATCGGCGAAAACTGATTAAAAAAAGAAAAATTAATATCAAGTTTTGGAAACACACATCGGCGTAAACTGATTAAAAAAAAAAGAAAAATAAATATCAAGTTTTCAAAACACTCATCGGCGAAAACTGATTAAAAAAAGAAAAATAAATATCAAGTTTTCGAAACACTCATCGGTGAAAACTAATTCAATAAAGAAAAATGAATATCACGTTTTCGAAACACTCATCGGCGAAAACTGATTAAGAAAAAAAAATGAATATCAAGTTTTCGAAACACTTATCGGCGAAAACTATTTAAAAGAAAGAAAAATAAATATTACGTTTTCGAAACATTCATAGGCGAAAACTGGTTAAAAAACGAAATGACTATCAAGTTTTCGAAATACTCATCGGCGAAAACTGATTAAAAAAAAGGAAAAGAATATCAAGTTTCGAAACACTCATCGACAAAAACTGATTAAAAAAATATAAATGAATATCAAGTTTTCATAACACTCATCAGCGAAAACTGATTAAAAAAAGAAAATGAATATCAAGTTTTCGAAAACACTCATCGACGAAAACTGATTAAAAAAAGTAATGATTATCAAGTTTTCGAAACACTCATGCGGCGAAAACTGATTAAAAAAGAAAAATGAATATCAAGTGTCGAAACACTCACCTGCGAAAACCGATTAAAAAACAGAAAAATGAATATCAAGTTTTCCGAACACTTATCGGCGAAATATGATTAAAAAAAGAAAAATGAATATCACGTTTTCAAAACAATTATCGGCGAAAACTATTTAAAAAAAATGAATATTACGTTTTCGAACACACTCGTCGGCGAAAAATGATTAAAAATTGAAAAATGACTATCAAGTTTTGAAACACTCACGTCGAAAATTGATTAAAAAAAGGAAAAATAAATATCAAGTTTTCGAAACATTCATCGGCGAAAACTGATTTAAAAAAATAAAATGAATATAAAGTTTTTCGAAACACTCATCTGCGAAAACTGATTAAAATAAAAAAGATTATCAAGTTTTCGAAACACTCATCGGCGAAAACTGATTAAAAAAAAAAGAAAAATGAATATCAAGTTTTCAGAACACTCATCGGCGAAAACTGATTTAAAAAGGAAAATGAATATCTAGTTTTCGAAACACTCATCAGTGAAAACTAATTAAATAAAAAAAGTGAATATCACGTTTTCGAAACACTAATCGGCGAAAATTGATTAAGAAAAAGAAAAGTGATATCAAGTTTTTCGAAACACTCATCGGCGAAAACTATTTAAAAAGAAAGAAAATGAATATTACGTTTTCGAAACACTCATCGACGAAAACTGATTAAAAAACAAAAAAACTATCAAGTTTTCGAAACACTCATAGGCGTAAACTGATTAAAAAAAAAGAAAAATTAATATCAGTTTTGGAAATACATATCGGCGAAAATTGATAAAAAAAAAGAAAAGAAAAATGAATATCAAGTTTTTAGAACACTCATCGGCGAAAACTGATTAAAAAAGAAAAATGAATATCAAGTTTTCAGAACACTCTCGGCGAAAACTGATTAAAAAAGAAAATGAATATCAAGTTTTCGAGACACTCATCGGTGGAAAACTAATTAAATTTAAGAAAAAAATATCACGCTTTCGAAACCCTTCGGCGAAAACTGATTAAGAAAAAGAAAATGAATATGAAGTTTTCGAAACACTTATCGGCGAAACTATTTAAAAGAAATAAAATGAATATTACGTTTTCGAAACACTTATTGGCGAAAACAGATTAAAAATCAAAATGACTATCAAGTTTTCAAAACACTTATCGGCGAAAACTGATTAGAAAAAGGAAATGATATCAATTTTCGAAAACACTCATCGACGAAATGATAAAAAAAATATAAATGAATATCAATTTTCAGAACACTCATCGGCGAAAACTGATTAAAAAAATGAATATCAAGTTTTGGAAAACACTCATTGGCGAAAATTAATTAAAAATAAATAAAAATGAATATAATTTTTCGAAACACTCATCGACGAAAACTGATTAAAAATAGAAAAAGAATATCAAGTTTTCGAAACACTCATCGACGAAAAATGATTTAAAAAAAATAAAAATGAATATCAAGTTTTCGAAAAACTCATCGGCGAAAACTGATTAAAAAAGAAATGAATATCAAGTTTTCGAAACACTCATCGGCGAAACTGATTAAGAAAAGAAAAATGAATATCAAGTTTTCGAAACACTCATCGGCGAAAACTATTTAAAAGAAAGAAAAATGATATACGTTTTCGAAACAATCATCGGCGAAAACTTGAAAAAAAACGAAAAAAGTAACTTATCAAGTTTTCGAAACACTAATCGGCGAAAACTGATTAAAAAAAAGAAAAATTAATATCAAGTTTTGGAAACACACATCGGCGTAAACTGATTAAAAAAAAGAAAAATGAATATCAAGTTTTCAAAACACTCATCGGCGAAAACTGATTAAAAAAAATATATATCAAGTTTTCGAAACACTCATCGGTGAAACTAATTCAATAAAGAAAAATGAATATCACGTTTTCGAAACACTCATCGGCGAAAACTGATTAAGAAAAAAAAATGAATATCAAGTTTTCGAAACACTTATCGGCGAAAACTATTTAAAAGAAAGAAAAATAAATATTACGTTTTCGAAACATTCATAGGCGAAAACTGGTTAAAAAACGAAAAATGACTATCAAGTTTTCGAAATACTCATCGGCGAAAACTGATTAAAAAAAGGAAAATGAATATCAAGTTTTCGAAACACTCATCGACAAAAACTGATTAAAAAAAATATAAATGAATATCAAGTTTTCATAACACTCATCAGCGAAAACTGATTAAAAAAAGAAAAATGAATATCAAGTTTTCGAAAACACTCATCGACGAAAACTGATTAAAAAAAGTAATGATTATCAAGTTTTCGAAACACTCATCGGCGAAAACTGATTAAAAAAAGAAAAATGAATATCAAGTGGTCGAAACACTCACCTGCGAAAACCGATTAAAAAACAGAAAAATGAATATCAAGTTTTCCGAACACTTATCGGCGAAATATGATTAAAAAAAGAAAAATGAATATCACGTTTTCAAAACAATTATCGGCGAAAACTATTTAAAAAAAATTGAATATTACGTTTTCGAAACACTCATCGGCGAAAAATGATTAAAAATTGAAAAATGACTATCAAGTTTTTGAAACACTCACGTCGAAAATTGATTAAAAAAAGAAAAATAAATATCAAGTTTTCGAAACATTCATCGGCGAAAACTGATTTAAAAAAATAAAAATGAATATAAAGTTTTCGAAACACTCATCGGCGAAAACTGATTAAAAATAGAAAAAGAATACTAAGTTTTCGAAACACTTATCGTCGAAAATTGATTAAAAAAAGAAAAATGAATATCAAGTTTTCGAAACACTCATCGGCGAAAACTGATTAAAAAAAGAATAATGAATATGAAGTTTTCGAAACACTCATGGGTGAAAAATGATTAAAAAAAGAAAAAAAAATCAAGTTTTCGAAACACTCATCGAAGAAAAATGATTAAAAGAAGAAAAATGTGTCACGACTCCCGTTTAGAGAACCGTGACCGGCACAGACACAGGGAATATTCCTATGCCTGTAAGCCTTATCACCTAATTGACAGAATATCTATTATTGAAAATACATCCACATGCAGTATAATACCCTGGCTACACCAAAATGGTGGCCTATCCTAGGCAAGCAAATCCACGGCCAGTGCCGCTTCAGGATATAGATATAGGAAAACACACATAATATATAACCTGTGTACTGGCTACACATCCGAAGATGCTGCCTATCCTATTGACATGCAACATATATATGTATATATATATATATATATATATATATATATATATATTGGAAACAAGTTTTCCCTTCATCGTAATCTAACGGATCCTGAACTTTAAGGTGTGTGAAGCTGATAGTTCTAGATTTAGTGATACAATATAATTGGGTACGTCTACCCTTTACTTTATGATACATGATAAAGTAAATTAAATTATAATTACAATTCATTCACTCACATGAACAAGTTGTGGGTCTAGGAAAGTTTTGTTCGTTTCTCGCTCCACCGAGACTTCTTCCACCTGTACTTAACATGTCTCTGTGTAGTAAAAATGAGGTGTGAGTCTTAACCACGCGACTCAGTGAGGACTCTCCCATCCCCGGCGCAAGGTGGGTACCATAGCGCTGGGTTTGGGAGCCATACACAAACACATGCAAAAACAACTAGTTACTGTTAGTTAGCATACATTCTTGGTGATCACACAACAACAAAAATTTCACTCAAACACTCACATGCATTTAATAACTGTAAACATGCAGCAGTTTATTCTACATCATCAATCAGCAAGTAAACATGTAACATATAGTGCCGGCTTTTACTTACCGGTCTTCTCACATTTCAGCATGTCTGAATCAAACAAGACGTGTGGTGACGTAATCCTGTACGTTACCACTACGCTGCACAACCAGCAATTATATGCGAACACAGGCAATTTGTACATACACACAGATGCTAAACATACATCTACTTAATCTCCCCAACTCTAGGGTATCTACTAGCCACTACGTGGCTTTTCTACTTCGAACCCGTGCACTCTGGTTGCTGGCCACCACGTGGCAAAGCATACCTAACCCATTCACTTGGGTATTGGTCACCTCGTGACAATTCTGTTAATCAAGCAATGCTTAACCATTCACTTGGGTACTGGTCACCTCGTGACAATTCTATTAATCAAACACAATCAACTTCTATCTATCAGACAACTGATACGTAGCCACAACGTGCCACGTCCTGACCCCTTACTGCGGGGCAATAGCTTGAGCCCACTCGTCCATTACCCAATCAGGCCACATGGTGGGCACGACACGACGTCTCGAAGCATGGCCACTGACACACCCTGGACCAACTCCACAGGATGATTTCTCTTTTACTAGGTTAGGCTCACGGTTCACCCGTAGGTTCCTCCCGTGTCTCCTTACCTTAGTCTCACATATTAATAGGATTCTTTGTATCTTTCCCGAAGGATCAACAATCCTTCTCCTTATTAATATGGACGAGTATCCTTAATAGGATATAACTCATATACCCGTCCAGATGCACTCTCTGAGCCTCAAGCTATCGTCATAGCAATATAAACCTTTCTGACCCTATTACCAGGATAAGGCAATGACCATCGTCATGGTGATTATAAAAACTGAGGTCTCGAGTTCCATCTGACGTTGTTCTAGTCGATGTCTCACATCGCTAGCATAACCAAATCCGAAACCCACCAATAACTCCCTTTGCATGATTTTAATTTAAGTCATCGTCGTGACGAGTTTTCAAAATAAAGTTTAGCCCTTCAGGACAAGGACTCTTGCCACCGTCGTGGAAAAGATTTAATAAAATACTCATCATGCCTTCGGAGTGTATGAGTTGGATTTGTAACACACCAATCATAGCAAACAATTATACTCTACTCCTATGTCTTCATATCCAAGCTACTTTCCACAACCTATTTTCTAGTTCTTTCATTCTTTTAGCATTCTATATCTCTAGCTAACACATACCAGACAAGCAAAGAATATATATACTCATGCAATCTACATAAGCATACAACCCTAGGAGCAGAGATGGAAGAACCCTCACCTTCGCCAACCTTCCATGCAATCCTCTCCTATAATTTTAGTCTCCTCAGAGTTCCTGTTGCACTCTATCGTGTGCCGTTGTTCCTATAAGAACAACATTTACTACATTAAGGTTATTACTTAGCTTAACTTGTTATTTATCTCTCCATTACTCTCACGTGTAGTCCATGGTTGCCACAGAGTCAAGCTCTTGGTCTTATTGGACTTCTCTATCCCAACTTATGCATATCCTTCCTCGGACACTTGACATACTTGAATATAACACTCTACTTGAGTGTTTCACGTACTTGGATTTGAGTATTAGACCTCTATCTAACTTGTATTCACAACTAAGGAAGCTTATCTAACTTGATTGGAAGGAATCCTAATTTTAGGAAGATCTAAGCATTTTGTTTCAACTTGTATTTTTTTAATCGGTTTCTAAGAAATCTAGTTTCTAAACCTCAGTATACCTCAAATTTATCCTATTTAAGGTTTCCTAAATATTTATGAGGGAAGAAGGTTGAAAGTTTAGAAATTGGATTTCATTGTTCCGCAAGCTTCCACTCTTGGGGAAACAAGAAAGTATCTAAATTAATTCTTGAGGCTTGATAGCATATTTAGAATTATTCTAGGGTGTTTAAGATTGAAAAGATGAAGTTTAAAACTCCCAACATCACCCTTAAAGTATATTTGGGCAACCCGAATAGGGACCCGATACGTTAACGTTGAGGTTCAACCTTAGTAACCTCGGGCCAGCTCCTCACGGGTCTTGTTCAGCTAATATTTCACAATATAATTTCAATAGGACCAATCCAAGCCTATTTACTCAAATCGAAACTCAATCCTAATTATCAACAATTTCCCCAATTTATGAATAATTAGAATTTTTTAAATCCTTCCAAATTCGAATTTGGGCAAATCCGAGAATATAATCTCGATTCCTACCCCAACTAAGTGTTCAAGAACACTTCCTAAGTTTCAATCAACCCTCGAAACAACTCAATCGAAGGTCAATCGAAGAAATCCCTAAAAATGAAGAAATTGGGGTTACTAACCTTTGATTCGATTGGTGGAAGGTGTAGGAGATGTTGTAGTCGAACTCTGGTGGTCGTTTCCGGCGTCGGACCGCCCTTCTCCGGCCAATTTCCGGCAACCCGTGGTCCTTCCCCCTTCTTCTCCGTCCACTCCTCCCTTTCTCTCTCTATCTTCTTCTTCTTCTCTCTCATGTCTTCTCTCTTTCTTTCTCTCTTTTTCTTTCTATTTAACTCACGTATCCTCTCCCTTTTTCTTTATTATTAATAATAATAATAATAATAATAAATAATTATAATAATCAAATAAATAAATAATGAATAAATAAATAAATGTAATTAAAAATAAATTAATTAATAATTAAATGAATAATAATTAATATGTATTTTTAATTTACTTCCTTTTTCCTATTTAATTAAGGATTCCAATTTCTTAGGTCCCGAATTAAATCCCAAAAATTATTTTCAACTTCTTATCTTTCCCTTTTATTTTATTTTAAACCTCGAAATTTTTTTTGGGTATTACAATCCTCGAAAGAAAAAAAAAATCCTTTCCGGTTTCTTTATCTCTCATACTTTTTCTATAATCCTTTTTTTTAAGGTTTTAATTCCTAGCCCCGAAATAAATCATTCTTTAATCCTCAAAATTTTAAATAAATCATTCTTTAATCCTCCAAATTTTTCGGGGTATTACAAAATGAATATCAAGTTCTCGAAACACAGATCAGTTAAAACTGATTAAAAAACGAAAAATGACTATCAAGTTTTCGAAACACTCATCGGCGAAAACTGATTAAAAAAAAGAAAAATGAATATCAAGTTTTCGAACACCGATCGACGAAAACTGATTAAAAAAATAAAAATGAATATCAAGTTATTAGAAAACTCAACGGCGAAAACTGATAAAAAAAAGAAAATGAATATCAAGTTTTCAAAAAACTCATCGGTGAAAACTAATTAAATAAAGAAAAATGAATATCACGTTTCCGAAACACTCATCGGCGAAAACTGATTAAAAAAAGAAAAAAATAATATCAAGTTTTCGAAACACTCATCGGCGAAAACTGATTAAAAAAAAGAAAAAAGAATATCAAGTTTTCAGAAAACTCATTGGGGAAAACTGATTCAAAAAAATGAATATTAAGTTTTCAAAACACTTATCGGTGAAAACTAATTAAATAATGAAAAATGAATATAACGTTTTCGAAATACTCATCGGCGAACACTGATTAAGAAAAATAAAAATGAATATTAAGTTTTCGAAATACTCATCGGCGAAAACTATTTAAAAGAAAGAAAAATGAATATTACGTTTTCGAAACACTAATCGGCGAAAACTGATTAAAAAACGAAAAATGACTATCAAGTTTTCGAAACACTCATCGGCGAAAAATGAATAAAAAATGAAAAATGACTGTCAAGTTTTCGAAACACTCATCGGCGAAAACTGATTAAAAAAAGAAAAATGAATATCAAGTTTTCGAAACACTCATCGGTGAAAACTGATTAAAAAAGAAAAATGAATATCAAGTTTCTGAAAACACTCATCGGTGAAAAATGATTAAAAAAAATGAATATCAAGTTTTCAAAACACTCATATGCGAAAACTGATTAAAAAAAAGAAAAATGAATATCCATTTTTGAAACACTCATGAGCGAAAACTTACTAAAAAAAGAAAAATGAATATCCAGTTTCCGAAACAGTGATCGACGAAAACTGATTAAAAAAAGAAAAATGAATATCAAGATTTCGAAACACTCATCGGCGAAAACTGATTAAAAAAAGAAATATCAATATCAAATTTTCGAAAGACTCATCGGCGAAAAATGATTAAAAAAAGAAAAAAAATCATGTTTTCGAAACACTCATCGGCTAAAAATGATTAATAGAAGAAAAATGAATATCAACTTCTCGAAAACAGATCAGTTAAAACTGATTAAAAAACGAAAAATGACTATCAAGTTTTCGAAACACTCGTCGGTGAAGACTGATTTAAAAAAGAAAAATGAATATCAAGTTTTCGAAACACTGATCGGTGAAAACTGATTAAAAAAGAAAAATGAATATCACGTTTTCGAAACACTCATCGGTGAAAAATGATTTAAAAAAGAAAAATGAATATCAATGTCACGACCCCTATCGGACGTCCGTGACCGGCACGGGAGGTAGGATTTCTCCTATCCCGTAAGCCTCTAATTCCTGATTGACATTCTTATATATGCATAACTACCCATTTCTATTACAAACAATATATAGTATATATGGTTATCCTTATCCGGTGACCTAAGTAGCACGCAATCCACGGCTCGCTCAACGCCGCTCAGTCTATACATATACACATAATCAATCACACGTACATATAATATACATAGCATGCTTCTATTCGTATTCAGCCCTTTCTTAATCACACTATTCGGAAGCTTTGACTTGGGAATGCAAGGTTACCCAATTCCACCTCTATGTGTCCATATGAACTTCCATTACCCAAGTCTTGAATTTATGACTCAAGAGAGTCATAAATTCTACTTGTCTAAAATTTCCATTTACAGAATTAACTTTCAACACCTTACCTGCATATGCATACACATATCCGGACACGCTTAAAATTGGAAAAGTGTCTCTTTTTCCCCGAACCAGGTTCCGGGTGAGACGGGAATTACTCGGGTTTTAATCCCTCGTACACTCCAATAATTTTTAATAATTATATAATTATCATTCAACCTTTCAATGCACCCAAAATCATTCCACAACACCCTTAAACCTTAACAACCACATTTTCCTACACTTTTTCCAACCCGGATAAATTCCATCAATTTGGTTCCGGTTCCTAAGCTTCCAACTCATTCCTAACATGCATATACTTCAATTTAGGACCCAGAACACTCAGATTGAATCAATTGGGGTCTTTCCAAAAATCCCTAAAATTGATAAAATTGGGTTTGAGTGTTTCGGGACTTCTCACCTCGATTCAACCGGTTTAGAAGGATGATATGGAGTAGAGGAGGCTCCCAATTACCTTCCCCGGTGAAGAGATGGCGTTTTACGGCGAGAAAGCTCTCTTCCTCTTGTTTCTCTCTCTACCTTCCCCGGTTGGAAGGACGATATGGAGTAGAGGAGACTCCCAGCTACCTTCCCGGTGAAGAGACGGCATTTTTCGGCGAGTTTTCCGACGAGTTTTCCGGCAAGAAACTCTTTCCCTTTGCTTTCTCTCTCTAGCACAACGGAGGTGGTTTCCGGCAAACGGCGACTCCGGCTCCACCTCGAACGTCCGGCCACCTCTCCTCCGTGCTCACCCGTCCGTGAGCTCCCTCCAGCCAAACGATGCCCAGCTCTCTCGTTTTCCTCCGTTCGAGCGTCTTCCGTTTCTTCCCTCACCTCACGCGTTTCACGTCTCTGCTTCTTCCGCATTTCCTTTCTTTTTCTTTCATTACTCATATATATATATATATATATATATATATATATATATCACTTAAAAAAACAAAAGGAATCTGATTAATAATAAAATATATATATAAGTTTGGATTTTACAAAAATTTACTTAGTATTTACCACATAATAGTGATAAGCTAGTGTGTATATTTTTTTTCTCACTTTCCACTTTTAAATTAATTAATTTAATTTAATTAATGGTGCTAATTAAAATATTCTCGGGTATTACAATCAAGTTTTCAAAACACTCATCGACGAACCTGATTAAAAAAGAAAAATGAATATCAAGTTTTCAGAACACTAATCGGCGAAAAAAGATTAAGAAAAGAATAAAGAATCAAGTTTTCGAAACACTGATCGATGAAAACTGATTAAAAACAAAAATGACAATCAAGTTTTCGAAACACTAATCGGCGAAAACTGATTTAAAAAAAGAAAATTAATATCAAGTTTTGGAAACACACATCGGCGAAAACTGATTAGAAAAAAAAATGAATATCTAGTTTTTCGAAACACTTATCAGCGTAAAATTACTAAAAAAGAAAAAAGAATATCCAGTTTTCGAAACACTAATCGGCGAAACTGATTAAAAAAATTAAAATGAATATAAAGTTTTCGAAACACTTATCGGTGAAAACTTATTAAAAAAGAAAAATGAATATCAAGTTTTCAAAATACTCATTGGCGAAAACTGATAAAAATAAGAAAATGAATATCAAGATTTCGAAACACTCATCGGCGAAAACTGATTAAAAAAAGAAAAAAGAATATCAAGTTTTCAAAACGCTCATCGACGAAAACTAATTAAAAAAATGAAAATGAATATCAAGTTTTCGAAACACCATCGGCGAAAACTAATTAAAAAAAAAAATGAGTATCAAGTTTTCGAAACACTTATTGGCGAAAACTGATTAAAAAAAAGAAAAATAAATATCAAGTTTTTGAAATACTCATCCGCAAAAACTGATTAAAAAAATAAAAAATGAATATAAAGTTTTCTAAACATTTATCAAGGAAACTGATAAAAAAGAAAAATGAATATAAAGTTTTCAAAACTCATCGACGAAAACTAATTAAAAAAAATAAAAATGAATATCAAGTTTTCGAAACACTTATCGGCGAAAACTGATTAAAAAAGGAAAATGAATATCAAGTTGTCGAAACACTCATCGGTAAAAACTAATTAAAAAAAGAAAAATGATATCAAGTTTTCGAAACACTCATCGGTGAAAACTATTTAAAAAATATAAAAATGCATATAAAGTTTTCGAAACACTCACGGCGATAACTGATTAAAAATATAAAAAGAATATCAAGTTTTCGAAACACTCATCGGCGAAAATTGATTTAAAAAAGTAAAATGAATATCAAGTTTTCGAAACACTCATCGGCGAAAACTAATTAAAAAAAGAAAAAAGAATATCAAGTTTTTGAAACACTCATCGACGAAAACTAATTAAAAAAAATAAAAATGAATATCAAGTTTTCGAAACATTCATCGGCGAAAATTTATTAAAAAAGGAAAATGAATATCAAGTTTTCGAAACACTAATCGGCGAAAACTGATTAAAAAAGAAAAATGAATATCAAGTTTTCGAAACCCTCATCGGCGAAAACTGATTAAAAAAGGAAAAATGAATATCAAATTTTCGAAACACTCATCGGCGAAAACTAATTAAAAAACGAAAATGAATATCAAGTTTTTGAAACACTCACGGCGAAAACTGATTAAAAAAGAAAATGAATATCAAGTTTTCGAAACACACTCATCGCGAAAACTGATTAAAAAAAATAAAAATAAATATCAAGTTTTCGAACACTTATCGGCGAAAACTGATTAAAAAGGAAAATGAATTTCAAGTTTACGAAACACTTATCGGCAAAAACTAATTAAAAAAAGAAAAATGAATATCAGATTTCGAAACACTCATCGGCGAAAAAGATTAAAAAAAGAAAAAATCAAGTTTTTCGAAACACTCATCGATGAAAAATGATTAAAGAAGAAAAATGAATATAAAGTTCTCGAAACACAGATCAGTTAAAACTGATTAAAAAACGAAAATGACTATCAGGTTTTCGAAACACTAATCGGCAAAAACTGATTAAAAAAAAAAAATGAATATCAAGTTTTCGAAACACTCATCGACGAAAACTGATTAAAAAAATAAAAATGAATATCAAGTTTTCAAAACACTAATCGGCGAAAACGGTTTAAAAAAGGGAAATGTATATCATGTTTTTGAAACACTCATCGTGAAAACTGATTAAGAAAAAGAAAAATGATATCAAGTTTTCGAAACCCTAATCCGCGGAAACTGATTTAAAAATGAAACTGAATACCAAGTTTTTGAAACACTCCTCGGTGAAAACTGATTAAAAAAGGAAAATGAATATCAACTTTTCGAAACACTAATCGGCGATAACAGATTAAAAAAAGAAAATGAATATCAAGTTTTCGAAAGACTTGTCGGTGAAAACTGATTAAAAAAAAGAAAATAAATATCAAGTTTTTGAAACACTCATCGGCGAAAATTGATTAAAAACAGAAAAAAGAATATCAAGTTTTCGAAACACTTATCGGCGAAATATGATTAAAAAAAGAAAATGAATATCACGTTTTTCGAAATAATCATCGACGAAAACTGATTAAAAAAAGAAAAATAAATATCAAGTTTTCGAAACACTTATCGGCGAAAACTGATTAAAAAAAGAAAAATGAATAGCAAGTTTTTCGAAAACACTCATCGGCGAAAATTGATTAAAAAATAAAAATAAATATAAAGTTTTCGAAACACTCATCGGCGAAAACTGATTAAAAAGAAAAATGAATATCAAGTTTTCGAAACACTCATCGACGAAAACTGATTAAAAAAATAAAAAAGAATATCAAGTTTTCGAAACAGTCATCGATGAAAACTGATTAAAAAGGAAATGACTATCAAATTTTCGAAACACTCACCGGCGAAAACTGATTAAAAAAAAAAAAAGAATTTCAAGTTTTCGACATACTCATCGGTGAAACTGATTAAAAAAGAAAAAATATATCAAGTTTTCAGAACACTCAACGGCGAAAACTGATTAAAAAAAGAAAATGAATAGCAAGTTTTTGAAAACACTAATCGGCGAAAACTGATTAAAAAAATAAAAATAAATATAAAGTTTTCGAAACACTCATCGGCGAAAACTGATTAAAAATAGAAAAAATATCAAGTTTTCGAAACACTGATCGGCGAAAATTGATTAAGAAAAATAAAATTAATATCAAGTTTTCGAAACAAATCGGCGAAAATTGATTAAAAAAAAATTTGAATATCAAGTTTTACAAACACTCATCGGCGACAACTGATTAAAAAATAAAATAAATATAAAGTTTTCGAAACACTCATCGGCGAAAACTGATTAAAAATAGAAAAAGAATATCAAGTTTTCGAAACACTCATCGGCGAAAATTGATTAAGAAAAATAAATTAATATCAAGTTTTCGAAACACATCGACGAAAACTGATTAAAAAAAGAAAATTGAATATCAAGTTTTACACTCATCGGAGAAAATTGATTAAAAAAATAAAATGAATATAAAGTTTTCGAAACACTAATCGGCGAAAACTGATTAAAAAAATAAAAATAAATATCAAGTTTCCGAAACACTCATCGGCGAAAAATGATTTAAAAAAATCAAGTTTTGGAAACACTTATCGGCGAAAAATGATTAAAAGAAAAAAATGAATATCAAGTTTCTCGAAACACAGATCAGTTAAATCTGATTAATAAACGAAAATGACTATCAAGTTTTTTGACACATTCATCGGCGAAAACTGATTAAAAAAGAAAAATGAATATCAAGTTTTCGAAACACTTATCGACGAAACTGATTAAAAAAATAAAAAAGAATCAAGTTTTCAGAACACTCATCGGCGAAAACTGATTAAAAATAGAAAAGAATATCAAGTTTTCGAAACACTCATCGACGAAAACTGATTAAATAAAATAAAAATGAATATCAAGTTTTCAAAACACTTATTGGCGAAAACTGATTAAAAAAGAAAAACGAATATCAAGTTTTCGAAAACTCATCGGTGAAAACTAATTAAATAAGAAAATGATATCACGTTTTCGAAACACTCATCGGCGAAAACTGATTAAAAAAAGAAAAAAATATATCAAGTTTTCGAAACACCATAGGTGAAAAATGATTAAAAAAGAAAAATGAATATCAAGTTTTCAAAACACTCATCGGCAAAAACTGATTAAAAAAAGAAAAAATAATATCAAGTTTTCGAAACACTCATAGGTGAAAAATGATTAAAAAAAGAAAAAATGAATATCAAGTTTTCAAAACACTCATCGGCAAAATTGATTAAAAAAGAAAAATTAATATCAAGTTTTCGAAACACTCATCGGTGAAAACTAAATAATAAAGAAAAAAATATCACGTTTTCGAAACACTAATCGGCGAAAACTGATTAAGAAAAAGAAAAATGAATATCAAGTTTTCGAAACACTCATCGGCGAAAACTATTTAAAAGAAAGAAAAATGAATATTACGTTTTCGAAACAGACATCGACAAAACTGATTAAAAAAAAAAAATGACTATCAAGTTTTGAAAACACTAATCGGTGAAAATTGATTAAAAAAAAGAAAATTAATATCTATTTTAGAAATACACATCGGCGAAAACTGATTAGAAAAAAAAAGAATATCAAGTTTTCAGAACACTCATTGGAAAAAACTGATTAGAAAAGAAAAATGAATATCAAGTTTTCGAAACACTCATGAGTGAAAACTAATTAAATAATGAAAAATGAATATCACGTTTCAAAACACTCATCGGCGAAAACTGATTAAGAAAAGAAAAAGAAATATCAAGTTTTCGAAACAATCATCGATGAAAATGATTTAAAAAAATGAATATCAACTTTTCAAAATACTCATCGGCAAAACTGATTAAAAAAAGAAAAATAAATATCAAGTTTACAAAACACTCATCGGCGAGAACTATTTAAAAGAAAGAAAAATGAATATTACGTTTTCAAAACCTAATGGCGAAAACTGATTAAAAAACAAAAAATGACTATCAAGTTTTCGAAACACTCATCGGCAAAAAATGATTAAAAAATGAAAATTGATTGTCAAGTTTTCAAACACTCATCGGCGAAAACTGATTAAAAAAAGAAAATAAATATCTAGTTTTCGAAACATTGATCGGTGAAAACTGATTAAAAATGAATATCAAGTTTTCGAAACACTAATCGGTAAAAAATGATTAAAAAAAGAAAATGAACATTAAGTTTTCAAAACACTCATCTGCGAAACTGATTAAAAAAACGAAAAAAGAATATCCATTTTCGAATACTTATGAGCGAAAACTTACTAAAAATTGAAAAATAAATCCAATTTCCGAAACACTGATCGCGAAAAAACTAATTAAAAAAATGAATATCTAGTTTTCGAAACACTTATCAGCGAAAACTTACTAAAAAAAGAAAAAAAATATCTAGTCTTCGAAACATTAATCGGCGAAACTGATTAAAAAAATAAAATGAATATAAAGTTTTCGAAACATTTATCGGTGAAAACTTATTAAAAAAAAAATGAATATCAAGTTTTCGAAATACTTATCGGCGAAAACTGATAAAAAACAAGAAAATGAATATCAAGATTTCAAAACCCTCATCGGCGAAAATTGATAAAAAAAATGAATATCAGTTTTCGAAACGCTCATTGGCGAAAACTAATTAAAAAAATTAAATGAATATCAAGTTTTCCAAACACTTATTGGCGAAAACTGATTAAAAAAAAGAAAAATAAATTTCAAGTTTTCGAAACACTATCAGCGAACACTGATTAAAAAAATAAAAATGAATATAAGTTTTCGAAACACTTATCGACGAAAACTTATTGCAAAAAGAAAAATAAATATAAAGTTTTCGAAACACTCATCGACGAAAACAGATTAAAAAAAATGAATATAAAGTTTTCGAAACACTTATCGGCGAAAACTGATTAAAAAAGGAAAATGAATATCAAGTTTTCGAAACACTCATCGGTGAAACTGATTAAAAAAAAGGAAAATGAATATCAAGTTTTCGAAACACTCATCGGCGAAAAATTGATTAAAAAATGAAAAATGAATATCAAGTTTTCGAAAGACTCATCGGCGAAAACTGATTAAAAAAGGAAAATGAATTTCAAGTTTTTCGAAACACTCATCTGCGAAAAATGATTGATAATTAGAAAAGGACTATCAGTTTTCGAATCACTCATCTGCGAAAACTGATTAAAAAAAAGAAAAATAAATATTAAGTTTTTGAAGCACTCATCGACGAAAACTGATTAAAAAAAGAAAAATGAATATCAAGTTTTCAGAACACAAATCGGCGAAAACTGATTAAAAAAAGAAAAATGAATATCAAGTTTTCGAAAACACTTATCGCAAAAACTGATTAAAAAGAAAATGAATATCAAGTTTTCGAAACACTCATCCGCGAAAACTTACTAAAAAGAGAAGAATCAATATCCGATTTTTGAAACACTCATCGACGAAAACTGATTAAAAAAATAAAAAATGATATGTTTTCGAAAGACTGATCGGCGAAAATTGATTAACAAAGGAAAATGAATATCAAGTATAGTAAACATCCGGTGAAAACTGATTAAAAAAAGAAAAATGAATATCAAGTTTTCGAAACACTAATCGGTGAAATATGATTAAATAAGAAAAAATATATCAAGTTTTCAAAACACTCATTGGCGAAAGCTGATTAAAAATAAGAAAAATGAATATCAAGTTTTCAGAACACTCATCGGCGAAACTGATTAAAAAAAAAAAATAAATCAAGTTTTCGAAACACTCATCGTGAAAACTAATTAAATAAAGAAAAATGAATATCACATTTTCGAAACACTAATCGGCGAAAACGGATTAAAAAAGAAAAATGAATATCAAGTTTTCGAAACACTCTTCGGCGAAAACTATTTAAAGAAAGAGAAATGAATATTACGTTTTCGAAACACTAATCGTCGAAAACTGATTAAAAAACGAAAAATGACTATCATGTTTCCGAAACACTCATCGGCGAAAACTCTTAAAAAAAAGAAAATTAATATCAAGTTTTCGAAACACACATCAGCGAAAATTGATTAAAAAAGAAAAATGAATATCAAGTTTTCAGAACACTAATCGGCGAAAACTGATTAAAAAAGAAAATGAAAATCAAGTTTTCGAACACTCATCGGTGAAAACTAATTAAATAAAGAAAAATGAATATCACGTTTTCGAAACACTCATCGCGAAAACTGATTAAGAAAAAGAAAAATGAATATCAAGTTTTCGAAACACTAATCGGCGAAACTATTTAAAAGAAAGAAAAATGAATATTACGTTTTCGAAACACTCATCGGCAGAAACTGATTAAAAACGAAAAATGACTATCAAGTTTTCGAAACACTAATCGGCGAAAACTAATTAAAAAAAGAAAAATTAATATCAGATTTCGAAACACATATCGGCGAAAACTGATTAAAAAAAGAAAATATCAAGTTTTCAGAACACTCATCGGCGAAAACTGATTAAAAAAGAAAATGTATATCAAGTTTTCGAAAACACTCATCGGCGAAAACTGATTAAAAAAAGAAAAATGAATATCAAGTTTTCGAAACACTCGTCGGCGAAAACTGATTAAAAACGAAAAATGACTATCAAGTTTTCGGAACAGTCATGGGCGAAAACTGATTAAAAAAAAGAAAATTAATATCAAGTTTTGGAAACACACATCGGCGAAAACTGATTAAAAAAAAGAAAAATGAATATCAAGTTTTCAGAACACTCATCGGCGAAAACTAATTAAAAAAGAAAAATGAATATCAAGCTTTCGAAAACACTTATCGGCGAAAACTAATTAAAAATAGAAAAAGAATATCAGTTTTCGAAACACTTGTCACGACCTCAAATTGGGATACGTGACCGGCACGGGAATAGATTTTTCCTCTAAACCCTTAAGCCTTATCTTGTAAACATAACTATACTACCCCTGCTATACAATCAATATATTTATCATACTAGTGGCCACCTCATTGGTGGCCTAATTAACCTGCAATCCACGGTTCGCTCAATACCGCTTCACTCAGCTCATCCGTGTATAGATATATTTATCAGCACTTATAATGTAAATATTAATATCATATTGACCGTACGTCTCAATACGTACGGTCTATCCTATTCACATGCAGCAAACACACATAATATATATCCATATCATTTGACCGTACGCCTCAATGCGTACGATCTATCATATTCACATGCAGATGTTCATATACTCAAACATATATCCTAGTTTATCCCCAACTGGACCCTGTCTTTAAGTACATGTGAACCGACAATTCTAGAATAGGTACATATCAAAAGCTGAAATATATTTACACAACTCTTACAACTTAGAATATGTTCACCAAAAGAAAGCAAAATAACCAAGAAGAGTCCACCCCGCGAACAAGAGCGTAAGATGGTTCTGATGTCCGTATCACTGTCCGGACGTCGATGCCTGCCCGATCCCTGTATCTGAAACATTGAGCAGAGGGAGTGAGTCAAACAGACTCAGTGAGAAGCTTCCCATCCTCGGCGTAGCGGCGGTACCACTACAACTGGGAAAGGGAAACACCCACAATCACATGCGCATGAAAGTCCAGTTTATCAATGTTATATTACGATCAGGCAATATTAATATAACATTAAAATCAAAGATAAACCTACGGATCATGCTTTTTTATCATGCTTCTCATGATCAAACATCATAATTAACATATCATATGAAAACTGTAACTCAATCAACTGACCCTAGCCAGGCTAGGGCAATGACCTCAACGGGCAATTCTCTTAATCTTTACTGACCCTAGTGCCAGGCTAGGGCAATGGCCTCAACGGGCAATCTTTTAGTCCTTTACTGACCCTAGTACCAGGCTAGGCAATGGCCTCAACGGGCAAATGCTTTACTCTTTAACTGACCCTAGTGCCAGGCTAGGGCAATGGCCTCAACGGGCAAACTTTTCTGACTTATTTCTCTTCCCGAACCTTCAGCTGGGATTCTGACTCTATCTACCCATTCTATCCTAGACTGACTTTACCTAGGTAGTGTGAACCTCCCTATGACTCACTAGTCAATTTATGATTGTTTTAATCCTTGTGTAATACCCGAACCCTTTATAGATCATAACTTAGCTCTAAGGTCTTTCCTAAGTTTAATTACCGTAAAACGTCGACGTTTAGCAACACTTTCTTTATGATTTCTTAGGTGAGTTTCTAATAATATAGTAAACCAAACCTTGGACTCAATCAACAACTTACCCCCTTGCTCGTACTGTTCGGCGTATCTCATGTCACCACATTGATACCCTCCAATACCTCTTTACCTGTAGTCAAACACATATACAGATACTTTCATGTATAACAGTTTAGGAACAACAATATCATGTTAACCACTAATTATTCTTACAAATAGGCAAGTAGGCAAACCACATATCCACATCCTCAATCAACCCTGTAGGGCAAGGATGAGAAACCCCCACTTGGACGGCTTCCTAGTGCTTGTCCTGGAGTAACTCCCGCTCCGGACGAATCGTGGTTTCCTAACAATTGCATTCACGTGGTTAACAATCTTAACTATATGCAACTCATATGCGTATGGAATGCTCGTGCCTAAAAATGTACCTAAACGGCTAAACGTCGCCAAGAACCGAATTCTTGGTCTTATCTTTCTTCCCTCTCTTCCATGAGAGTCTCAAGTGCTACCCACTTGGTTTCATATAATATTGCTCACCTTGAATGATTTTGGAGCCTTGGATTTGAGTTACTAAACCTCGATATGCTTCTAAATTATCCTACTTAAGGTTTCCTAATAATTACGAAGGAATTAAATTGCCATTTTAAATTTTGACTTTATTGTTCTGCAAGTTTCCATCCTTGAGAGACAAGAAAGTACCTAAAATAATTCTTGATGCTTGATAGCATATTTAGAATATTCTAGGGTGTTTAAGATTGAAAGAGAGGTTTGGAGCTGTAATACCCGATGATATTTTAACTGGCATCATGTATTTAATTAAATTTATTAAAAAAAAATAAATAAAGTGGAAAAATGAGATGAAAATACCCACTATCCTACTACCTATATATTTTTTTTAAAAAATAAATAAAGTAATCCTAATTATATTTTTTTTAATATATAATTTTTTTTATTAGTATTATCCTATCAGACCTTTTTTTTGTTTGTCATGTATAATATATATTATATTAATTAGTTAATATATATATATTAGATAAAGAGGAAATAAAGTAAAAGAAAGAGTAAAGAGAGTCAATAGGGAGGAGGGCGAGAAAGAGAGCTAGACGAGAGGGAGAGAGCAACACGCGAGGGAGAGAGGCGAGAAGCGAACGGAGCTCACGGACGAGGTGACCAACGCGTGGTGGCTGGCCAGACGTGAGAGGCCGGCCGGAGTCCGTCCCGTCGCTGTTGAGCTGAAGAGGAGAGAGAGTCGCGGGTTAGAGAGAGAAAGCAAAGGGGGAGAGTTTTCTCGCCGGAAAACGTTGTCTCTTCACCCGGGGAAGGTAGCTGGAGTCTTCTCTACTCCGTATCGTCCTTCTAACCGGTTGAATCGAGGAGAAGTCCCGAAACTCTCAAACCCCAATTTTATCATTTTAGGGATTTTTGGAAAGACCCCAATTGATTCAATATGAGTATTTGGGTCCTAAATTGAAGTATTTGCATGCTAGAAGTGAGTTGGAAGCTTAGGAACCGGAACCAAATTGATGGAATTTATCCGGGTTCGAAAAGTGTAGGAAAATGTGATTGTTAAGGTTTAAGGTGTTGTGGAATGACTTGGGGTGCATTGAAAGTTGAATATAATTATATAATTATTAAAAATTATTGAAATGTACGAGGGATTAAAACCCAAGTAATTTCCGTCTCACCCGGAACCCCGTTCGGGGAAAAAGAGACAATTTTCTAATTTTACGCCTATTCGGGTATGTGTATTCATGTGTAGGTGAAGTGTTCAAGTTATTTTGATAAATGGAAATATTGGATAAGTAGAATTTATGACTCTTGAGCCATAAATTCAAGACTTGGGTAGTGGGAACTTCACATGGACACATAGAGGTGAAATTGGGTACCTTGCATTCCCAAATTCAACGTTTCCGAATAGCGTGAGTAAGAGAGGGTTGGACACAAATTAGAAGCATGCTAGTGTTCCGAAAACTGTTGAGGACACTCCAAGCCACAACTAGTCTATGGAATTAATTATAAAGAATATGAGCATTAGCGTTACATGTACACGATAGTGGTTGAATTTTCAAGTCTCTGAATCTCTCAAGTATAGTGTATAGGGCACCATACTATGAGTGGACTTTCGGCGCACCGAGAGCCGATCAGAGGGGCCAACCATGAGGGGCTTTCCTATCCCTGTCCTACAGGGTTTGACTGCGGATATGGATATATGGTTTGCCTTCTTGCCTATTTGAAGGAATTACATGTTAGATAACATGCTATTGTTGTTCCTAAATTACTGTATATGTGAAAACGTGCTGTAGTGTATGTGAACTGTAAATGCAATGGTGGCTCAAGGAGCCTTATATGGAAAAGAAGGTCCACGGGACCTATACGATATCGGGGGTAGGATCGAGTAAACTATCTGAAGGGTGTGGTTGGTATGTAAGTCCTAAAGAGGATAGACCTAGGTGAGTTTTGTTCTGAACCAAGAGTCCGAATTAGAAACCACTCGAAAATCTAGAATTGCCTAAGAAGAAGTAAAAATGAACAAATAGTGGTCCATAGAGGTCATTTATGGCATAACGCGGGAACCGAGTCTATCACGGGTGTCCGGGTAGATTGAGTCTCTTGTCTTGAGTCAACCCACAAAAATACAGAGTATATAGTATACGACATTGTGGCTATTGCCTTGGGTAAACCGAGGTCAGATGAGTCGCCGGCTATGCTCCAAGTGAAGTCTTGGGTCAGACTATTGTTCCAAGTATAGTCTTGGGACCAGGGGTTCCTAGAATGATCAACTAGGTTCCCATATTGCTCACGTGATATTATTGCCTTCGGGCCAGATTCTCTCCTAACGGAGATATTGCCTTCGGGCCAGTTTATGATTATGATTATTTGAATACAGAGGACCACATGGAATTATTGTTAAATCATGATATGATGTATGTGTGAATTAAAATGTATGTAAACTCATGCTTTAAATTCTTTATTGTGAATATGATATAAGCTAATTGTCTGACCACTGAATATATGGAAATTTATCCGTTATATGCGTATGTGTTTGTGATTGGCTCCTCTTCCCCAGTTGTAGTGGTACCCGCTACTACACCAGGATGGAAAAGCCTCTCACTGAGTCTGTTTGACTCACCCCAATTTACATGTTACAGACACAGGTGGTATAGGCATCGGGAGTGCTTCCACCTCATCTCAGGGAGGCGGACAGACTTAGAGACCAACGCATTGTTCGCGTGGGTAGTACTGTATATGTATTTTGTCAAGATATATATGTATATGATTCATTTTGGTATAGCATTGTTTGTACAGTTGCTATATGCATATATGTATATGTCACCTCTAGAATTGTCGGCTTCATACAGATAAAGATTGGTCTTGTGGTGGGAATAAGGTTATGATATGCTGATATCATTGTATATATATATGAATGTGCTCCCGCATGTGAATAGGATAGGTCACACGCACTGAGCGTGTGGTCAATATGTAAATTATATATATGTGTGACTGAATACTTGATTGTATGAAAATACAGCTTCCGCATGTGAATAGGATAGGTCACACGTATTAGGCGTGTGATCAATATGTAAATTATATGCAGTGTGTGATTGAATATATATGCTTGACTGTATACAGGAATTCTGCATGTGAATAGGATAGATCACCCGCCTTGAGGCGCGTGATCAATAGTATACTATATGTAGTGTGATTGATTATGTGTATATGTATAGACTGAGCGGCGTTGAGCGAGCCGTGGATTGCGTGCTACTTAGGTCACCGGTTAGGGATGATCATAAATACTATTATGTTTGTATTAGAAATGGGTAGTTATTACATACAGAATGTCAATAAGGGATTAGAGTCTTACGGGATAGGAGAAATCCTACCTCCCGTGCCGGTCACGGACTTCCGGTAGGGGTCGTGACAGGAGCCCTCAACATCACCCTTAACTGTATTTGGGCAATCCGAGCAGGGACCGAGACGGTAACGTCAAGGTTCAACCTTAGTCACTCTCGGGCCAGCTCTTCACGGGTCTAATTCAGCTAATATTTCAACAATATAGTTTCATAATTCCAATCCAAGCTATTTACTCAAATCCAAGCTCAATCCTAATTATCACAATTTTCTCCAATTTATGAATATTAGAATTTTAACCCCAATCCTTTCAAATTCGAATTCGGCTAAACCGAGGGTATAACCTTGATTCTTACCTCAACTAGGTGTTCAAGAACACCCCTAGGTCTCAATCTACCCTCGAAACAACCCAATCGAAGGTGGATCGAAGAATCCCTAAAAATGAAGAAATTGGAGGTTTCAAATGAATTAGGGTTACCGACCTTTGATTCGATTAGTGGAAGGTGTAGGAGACGTCGTACCCGAGCTCCGGTGACTTTTTTGACGTCGGCTAGCTCTCCCCGATCACCTTTCGGCGAACCCCAACTCTCTCTTCTTCTTCTTCTCCTTCACGTCTCACCCTCTCTCTCTCTTCTTTCTCTCTCTTTCTCTTTTTTTTCTTGTTTCTACCCGTAAACCCCCCCTCTTTCTTTTTATTTCTTTTAATTCTTTCTTTTCTATCTTATTATATAATCTACGCCCCACTCCCCCTTTTTAACAATTTAATTAAAATAAATATATATATATATATATATATATAATAATATAATAATAAAAACATAGTTAATTAAATAATAAAATACCTAATAATTCTTTTTCTTTTCTTTTATTTTCTTTTATTTCCAATATATAAAAATAATAATATTAAAAGTAAGGTTGAAAATAACCTCCAATTTTATCGCTCTTTCCTATTTAATTTAGTTTCTAATTCCTTAGGTCCTGAATTAAGTCCAAAATTATTTTCTACTTCTTTTCTTCCCCTTTCATTTCATTTTAAACTTTGAAAAAATTTCCCGGGTATTACAATCTTCCCCCTTAAGAAATTCGGTCCCCGAATTTCAATTAACATACCAACCTTAGTCTTGAAATAGGTGAGGATATGTCCTGCGCATCTCCGCCTCAACTTCCCACGTTGCTTCCTCACCGAATGGTTTCGCCACAGGACTTTCACCAAGGGTATCTCCTTTGACCTCAGCTTCTTCAGCTGGCGATCTAGGATTTCCACGACATCTCCTCATAAGTTAGACTTTCAGCTAGTTGTACTTCCTAGGGTTGGATTACGGAGAGGGGTCTGGCAAGTACTTCCGAAGTATAGACACTGAAACACCGGATAAACTCCTTCCAACTCCGCTGGCAATTCTAGATGGTAGGCAACATTCCCCACGCGCTCTAGAATTTCAAACGGTCCGATGTATCTTGGACTTAGCTTGCCCTTCTTGCCAAATCTCATCACGCCCCTCATTGGTGAAATTTTTAAGAAAACCTGCTCACCTACAACAAATTCTAAGTCTCTTCTTCGTTTGTCAGCATACGACTTTTGCCTACTCTGAGCCGTCACAAGCTTTTCTCGAATAAACTTTATCTTGTCCAAATCATCCTGAACAAGTTTTGGACCAACTAACTTGGTCTCTCCGACCTCGAACCACCCAATCGAAGACCTGCACTTCCGACCGTACAAAGCCTCGAAGGGTGCCATCTGAATACTGGATTGGTAACTGTTGTTGTAAGCAACCTCTGCTAACGGCAGGTATTTCTCCCCCCTCCGCCGAAATCCATGATACATGCCCTAAGCATGTCCTCTAAAATCTGAATGGTCCTCTCAGATTGGCCTTCAGTCTGGGGAAATGTTGTACTCAGATCAACCCTCGTCCCCAATGCCTTCTGCAATGCTCTCCAGAATCGAGAGGTAAACTATGGCCCCCTGTCAGAGACAATCGACACCGGTACTCCGTGCAACCTCACTATCTCTAATAGGTACAAATGGCATATTGACCCACTCCGTAAGTGGTCTAACTGACAGGAAATGTGCGAACTTGGTCATCCGATCAGCGATTACCCAAACTGAATCGAATCCCCTCTTGTGATTGCGGCAATCCTGTCACAAATCCATAGTAATTATCTCCCACTTCCATTCAAGAATTTCTATCTGTTGAAGTGTTCCGGCGGACTTTTGGTGTTCAGCCTTAACTTGCTGACACACTAGACATCTAGATACGTAGTCTGTCACATCCTTCTTCATACCGTTCCACCAGTACAATTCTCTCAGATCTTGATACATTTTATTACTACCCGGATGGATTGTGTACGCTGTCTTGTGTGCCTCATCAATAATTCTTTCTTTCAACCCATCTACCATAGGTACACACAGTCGTCCTTCCAACCGGAGTATCCATTGTCATCTATGGAGAATCGGACGTCGTCCTTCTCCCCTTTAACCACTGTATCTCTGATCTGTTTGAGGTCGGCGTCTTGATCTTGCTTGGATTTAATCTCGTCGGCTAGAGCTGACTTGGCTTGGACATGGGCTAGAAACAAGTCGGAGTCTCCAATTTCAAACTGAGTTCCAGATTGTTCTAGCTCATGTATTTCCCGAATTAACGGCCTTCGTACTTCACTGATATGGGCTAAGCTACCCATTGACTTTCGGCTCAAAGCGTCTGCCACCACATTAGCCTTACCAGGATGATACAAAATCGTGCAATCATAGTTTTTCAACAACTCCATCCACCTGCGTTGTCTCAGATTCAGATCTTTTTGCTCGAAAATGTACTTAAGGCTCTTGTGGTCTGTGTACACCTCACATGTTTCGCCATAAAGGTAGTGCCTCCAAATCTTCAAGGAAAATACCACCGCTACCATTTCAAGATCGTGAGTTGGGTAGTTCTTTTCGTGCTTCCGGAGTTGCCTAGACGCATAAGCAATCACCTTGCCATGCTGCATAAGAACACACCCTAACCCAACTCGCGAAGCATCACACTAAACTACATACCCTCCGGTGCCCTCAGGAAGAGCCAACACCGGTGCTATGGCGAGACTTTCCCTCAGCTTTTGAAAACTCTCTTCGCACTTCTTATCCCACACGAACTTTACCCCTTTCTTTTCTGGACTTCTACACTTACCCTTAGTGGTTTTCCATGACTACTTCAGGTTACTCCCTGTCGACATCCCATGTCGGACTGACTTAGACTCTTCTCTGACTACTACTTGTAGTCATTTCTGTTTATAATGGAAACTCATCGGACTCCTCCTTACCATCATACTCATTACTCTACCTCAGGCTCAGTTCGGTCTTCACATCCGAAGACCTCACCTGACACGACTATGACTGTGGATCTATACCATCCTCACGTTAGTTCACTTAGAGTTGCACATCCTATGCTAACTCTACTCATTGGGTTTCCGTTGGCTTTTACCCCAACTTGGCCCACTCGGATTCCTCAACTCACTTAGATCCTGTATTCCTACTTGGAATATTTGATCCGTTAACTCCAGCATGAACCTTTCCGGACATGCTCTACTCCCCTTGAGCAAACGAGATCCGTCCTCACGTTTTGACCCTTTCCTTTCTTACGGTGTGGCATATGTTCACGAACATATACCGCCCCTTGCAAGTGTGTTACCCGTTGGGTTTCCAATCGCCCCCAACGGTAGCATACCTGTTTTATCATTTAGCTCGCATCCCCCGATGCTTACCCGACTCCATTTTCGTATTCACTCTCTTCTTTTCATTTCGTACCTATGTGGTACTCTTTCTTCGAGTATTTCTTCATACTCGTTACTCACTAAATTCTCCTTCTCGATTAACCATCCTTACGGTTAATTTTTTTTCCTTTATGGCACTCACATGGCCACTTATACGTTTGGTTTGTCCACTTAGTCTCCACCCATACCCGGGCTTCAGACTAACGGATTTACGGTTCACCAACCCGTTGAATTAGCTTACCTGGCTATGTCCACTACAGTCTGCGTACTAATACATGCACTTACGATAGTAATTGGCTTTCCACCTCCTACTTGACTCTTATCCTATGGGGTCCTATAGGCTTCCGCTCTTCCCCCCTTATAGGACTACTTATCCCTGTCTTCTTACTCTCCCCTCGGGCCTCCACGAGTCCCTTTGGGGTTTATCTCTCACGTTATCTTGTTTGAGAGCTATCTACCGCAATATCACTCGCTTTCTTATCTCTGGACGGTACCCGAAGGTCTACGCCCAGTTCCACTTCTAGAGTGCTCCGGTCTAATACTGTCGGGTCCATTTTCACCCTATGGCCCCCTATTTGGTAACCCTTAGTTTACCTGTATACTTCCCTTGGCACTTTAGCACTCTCTAGTGCTTTTCGATGTCTACTTAACTTTAATCACTCTAAGTGAGTGATTTATAAACTACATCTACCATCCTATACAGCTTAGCTGTAAAAGGGACTATTGTTTGGCAGGGTATTGGTCCACATGAGTTAGTTTTCTTAGGCATCCTGCGGATTTTAAAAATTAATTCAAGTTTATTTCTTAGAAAATGACCGCCTAAGGTTTTCGTAAATGGTTTCGGCGAAAACTGATTAAGAAAAAGAAAAATAAATATCAAGTTTTCGAAACACTCATCGGTGAAAAATGATTTAAAAAACAAAATGAATATCAACTTTTCAAAACACTCATCGGCAAAAACTGATTAAAAAAAGAAAATAAATATCAGTTTTCGAAACACTCATCGGCGAGAACTATTTAAAAGAAAGAAAATGAATATACGTTTTCAAAACACTAACTGATTAAAAAACGAAAAATGACTATCAAATTTTCGAAACACTCATCGGCGAAAAAATGATTAAATAATGAAAATTGATTGTCAAGTTTCAAAACACTCATCGGCGAAAAACTGATTAAAAAAAGAAAAATAAATATCAAGTTTTCGAAACACTCATCGGTGAAAACTGATTAAAACAAGAAAAATGAATATCAAGTTTTCGAAACACTAATCGGTGAAAAATGATTAAAAAAGAAAAAATGAACATCAAGTTTTCGAAACACTCATCTGCGAAAACAGATTAAAAAAAAGAAAAATGAATATCAATTTTCGAAATACTCATGAGCGAAAACTTACTAAAAAATGAAAAATGAATATCCAGTTTCCGAACACTGATCGACGAAAACTAATTAAAAAAAGAAAAATGAATATCTAGTTTTCGAAACACTTATCAGCGAAAACTTACTAAAAAGAAAAAAGAATATCCAGTTTTCGAAACACTAATCGGCGAAAAATGATTAAAAAATAAAAATGAATATAAAGTTTTCGAAATACTTATCGACGAAAACTGATTAAAAAAATAAAAATGAATATAAAGTTTTCGAAACACTACTCGACGAAAACTGATAAAAAAAGAAAAATAAACATAAAGTTTTCGAAACACTCATCGACGAAAACTGATTAAAAAAATAAAATGAATATCAAGTTTTCGAAACACTTGTCGGCGAAAACTGATTAAAAAAGGAAAATGAATATCAAGTTTCGAACACTCATCGGTGAAGACTGATTAAAAAAGGAAAATGAATATCAAGTTTTCGAAACACTCATCGGCGAAAAACTGATTAAAAAAGAAAAAGAATATCAAGTTTTCGAAAGACTCATCGGCGAAAACTGATTAAAAAGAAAATGAATATCAAGTTTTCGAAAACACTCATCGTTGAAAACTGATTAAAAAAAGGAAAATAACTATCACGTTTTCGAAACACTTATCGGTGAAAACTGATTAAAAAAATAAAATGAATATCAAGTTTTCGAAACACTCATCTGTGAAAAATGATTGAAAATTAGAAAAGACTATCAAGTTTTTGAATCACTCATCCGCGAAAATTGATTAAAAAAAGAAAAATAAATATCAAGTTTTTGAAGCACTCATCGACGAAAACTGATTAAAAAAAAGAAAATGAATATCAAGTTTTCAGAACACAAATCGGCTAAAACTGATTAAAAAAGAAAATGATATCAAGTTTTCGAAAACACTTATCGGCGAAAACTGATTGAAAAAAGAAAAATGAATATGAAGTTTTCGAAACACTCATCCGCGAAAACTTACTAAAAAGAGAAGAATCAATATCCAGTTTTCGAAACACTCATTGACGAAAACTAATTGAAAAAATAAAAATGAATATAATGTTTTCGAAAGACTGATCGGCAAAAACTGATTAAAAAATGAAAATGAATATCAAGTATAGTAAACAAGCATCGGTGAAAACTGATTAAAAAAACAAAAAATGAATATCAAGTTTTCGAAACACTAATCGGTGAAATATGATTAAAATAAGAAAAATAATATCAAGTTTTCAAAACACTTATCGGCGAAAACTGATTAAAAAAGAAAAATGAATATCAAGTTTTCGAAACACTCATTGGTGAAAACTAATTAAATAAAGAAAAATGAATATCAAGTTTTCGAAACACTCATCGGCGAAAACAGATTAAGAAAAGAAAATGAATATCAAGTTTTGAAACACTCTTCGGCGAAAACTATTAAAAGAAAGAAAAAATGAATATTACGTTTTCGAAACACTAATCGGCGAAAACTGATTAAAAAATGAAAAATGACTATCATGTTTTCGAAACACTCATCGGCGAAAACTAATTAAAAAAAAGAAAAATGAATATCAAGTTTTCGAAACACACATCAGCGAAAATTGATTAAAAAAAAGAAAAATGAATATCAAGTTTTCAGAACACTAATCGGCGAAAACTGATTAAAAAGGAAAAATGAAAATCAAGTTTTCGAAACACTCATCGGTGAAAACTAATTAAATAAAGAAAATGAATATCACGTTTTCGAAACACTCATCGGCGAAAATTGATTAAGAAAAAGAAAAATGAATATCAAGTTTTCGAAACACTAATCGGCGAAAACTACTTAAAAGAAAGAAAAATGAATATTACGTTTTCGAAACACTCATTGGCGAAAACTGATTAAAAACGAAAAATGACTATCAAGTTTTCGAAACACTCATCGGCGAAAACTGATTAAAAAAAAAAATTAATATCAAGATTTCGAAACACATATCGGAGAAAACTGATTAAAAAAAAGAAAATGAATATCAAGTTTTCAGAACACTCATCGGCGAAAACTGATTAAAAAAAGAAAAAAGAATATCAAGTTTTCGAAACACTTATCAGCCATAACTTACTAAAAAAAGAAAAATGAATATCCAGTTTTAGAAACACTCCTCGGCGAAAACTGATTAAAAGAAAGAAAAATGAATATATATTTTTCGAAACACAAATCAGCGAAAACTTATTAAAAATAGAAAAAGAATATCACGTTTTCAAAACACTCATCGACGAAAACTGATTAAAAAAATGAATATCAAGTTTTTGAAACGCTCATCAACGAAAACTAATTAAAAAAATAAAAATGAATATCAAGTTTTCGAAACACTAATCGGCGAAAACTGATTAAAAAAGGAAATGAATATCAAGTTTTCGAAACACTAATCGGAGAAAACTGATTAAAAAAGAAACATGAATATCAAGTTTTCGAAAGAGTCATTAGCGAAAACTAACTGAAAAAAGAAAAATGAATATCAAGTTTTCGAAACTCTAATCAACGAAAACTGATTAAAAAAATAAAATTGAATATCAAGTTTCGTAACACTAATCGGCGAAATTGATTAAAAAAAGAAAAATGAATATCAAGTTTTCGAAACATTCACCGCGGAAAACTGATTTAAAAAAGAAAAATAAATATCAAGTTTTCGAAACACTCATCGGTGAAAACTAATTAATTAAAGAAAAATGAATATCAAGTTTTGGAAACACACATCGGCGAAAACTGATTAAAAAAAGAAAAATGAATATCAAGTTTTCAGAACACTCATCGACGAAAACTGATTAAAAAAAGAAAAATGAATATTAAGTTTTCGAAACACTCATCGGTGAAAACTAATTAAATAAAGAAAAATGAATATCACGTTTCCGAAACACTCATTGTCGAAAACTGATTAAAAAAGGAAATTGAATATCAAGTTTTCGTAACACTCATCGGCGAAATTGATTAAAGAAAGAAAAATGAATATCAAGTTTTCGAAACACTCATCGACGAAAACCGATTTAAAAAAGAAAAATAAATATCAAGTTTTCGAAACACTCATCGGCGAAAACTAATTAAAAAGAAAAATGAATATTAAGTTTTTGAAATATTTATCGGCGAAAAATGATTAAAAAAGAAAAATGAATATCAAGTTTTCAAAATACTCATTGACAAAACTAATTAAAAAAGAAAATTAATATCAAGTTTTCGAAACACACATCGGCGAAAATTGATTAAAAAAAGAAAAATGAATATCAAGTTTTCAGAACACTCATATGCGAAAACTGATTTAAAAAAAGAAAAATGAATATCATATTGACCGTACGTCTCAATACGTACGATCTATCCTATTCACATGCAGCAAGCACACATATTATATATATCCATATCATATTGACCGTACGCCTCAATGCGTATGATCTATCCTATTGACATGCCGAAGTTTATATACTCAAGCATATATCCTAGTTTATCCCCAACTGGACCCTGTCTTTAAATACATGTGAAGCTGACAAGTCTAGAGTGAACGTACGTCAAAAGCTGTAAATATTTACAACATTTACAACTTTAAAATATGTATAACAAAAGAAAGCAAAATAACCAAAAGGAGTCCACCCACACGAACAAGAGCGTAAGGATGGTCTGATGTCCGTATCACTGCCCGGACGTCGATGCCTGCCCGATCCCTGTATCTGAAACATTAAAGCAGAGGGAGTGAGTCAAACAGACTCAGTGAGAAGCTTCCCATCCTCGGCGTAGCGGTGGGTACCACTACAGCTGGGGAAAGGGAAACACCCACAATCACATGCACATGAAAGTCCAGTTTATCAAATGTTATATTACGATCAGGCAATATTAATATAAACATTAAATCACAGATAAACCTACAGATCATGCTTTTCTCTCATGCTACTCGTAAACAAGCAATCACATTTTAATATATAATATGAAAACTGTAAATCACTTACTTGACCCTAGTACCAGGCAAGGGCAATTGCCTCAACGGGAAAATTCTTTTAATGTTTAACTGACCCTAGTGCCAGGCTAGGGCAATGGCCTCAACGGGCAAATCTTTTAATCATTTACTGACCCTAGTGCCAAGCTAGGGCAATGGCCTCAATGGGCAAGTGCTTTACTCTTTAACTGACCCTAGTTCCAAGCTAAGGAAATTGCTTCAATGGGCAATTGTTTTAATTTGTTTCTCTTTCCAAGCTTTCAGCTGGGATCCTGACCCTATCTACCCATTACTATCCAAAATTGACTTTACCTAGGTAGTGTGAACATCCCTACGACTCACTAATCAATTAAGAGATCGTATTAATCCTCATATTGTTCTCAAACCCTTGGTTTAGATCATAACCTAGCTCTAAGGTCTTCCCTAAGTTCAATTACCGTGAAACGTCGACGTTTACTAACAACTTCTATATGATTTCTTTAATGAGTTTATAATTAATAGGGTAAAACAAACATTGGACTCAATCAATAACTTACCCCCTTGCTTGTACTGTTCGGCGTATCTCATGTGATCACATGGATACCCTCCAGTACCTCTTTACCTGTAGTCAAACACACATATACAAATACTTTCATAGATAACAGTTTAGGAACAACAATAGCATGTTAACCACTAACCAATTCTTACAAATAGGCAAGTAGGCAAACCACATATCCACATCCTCAATCAACCCTGTAGGGCAAGGATGGGAAACCCCTCACCTGGACGGCTTCCTTGCGCTTGTCCTGGAGTAACTCCCGCTCCGGACGAGTCGTGGTTTCCTAAGGAATGCATTCAAGTGGTTAACATCTCATCTATACGCAATTCATATGCATACTACATGCTCATGCCTAAAATGCATCTGGACGTTGCCAAGAACCGAGTCCTTGGTCTTATCCGTCTTCCCTCTCTTCTATGAGAGTCTCAAGTGCCTCGCACTTGGTTTCGTACCGCTATCGCTCTCCTTGAGTTGCTTTTGGGGCCTTGGATTTGAGTTACTAAACCTCAACGTGTGTCTAAACTATCCTACTTAAGGTTTTCTAAGGTTTGTGTAGAAGGAATTTAGAAATTCAAGAAGTTGGGCTTAGCTTGTTTCGTAAGTTGCTATTCTTGAGGGAAAAGAAGGCATTTGAAATGATTTTGATCCTTAAAAACAAGGTTGTGGGTGTCCTAAGATGTTTCGGATTGAAAATAGGAGGTTTGGACGCCCCGTATTGGCTTAAAAACGAATTTTGGGCATGTCGGGCAGAGGCTCGGCGCTGTAGCGCCGATTTTGGCGCTATAGCGCCGATTTTAGCGCCAAGTTGCTGCCTAGCAACTTCTGGTGCACCCGAGAGCTAGCGCTATAGCGCTAATTCGCAGCATAACAATTCATTTGCTGTGCTGTGGGCTGGTTTGGGCCTCGTTCCGGCCCCCTTTCGACCCCGGCTTCGACTCCGCACCTCACGGGTTTTGTTCACCTACAATCCAACAATATAAATCCAACCCTAACTATTCAAATCCAAGCCCGATTCCAAATTTATCAACGAATCCCCAAATTGGGACTATTTAGAATTTTAAACCCCAAACCCTTTCAAATTCGAATTCGGCTAAACCCGAGGGTATAGCCTCGATTATTACCCCAACTAAGTGTTCAAGAACACTTCCTAAGTCTCAATCTACCCTCAAAACAACCCAATCGAAGGTGGATTGAAAAAATTCCTAAAATGAACAAATTGGGGGTTTCAAATGAAATTGGGGTTACCAACCTTCGATTCGATCGGTGGAAGGTGTAGGAGACGTCGTACCCGAGCCCCAGTGACTTTTCCGGCGTCGGCTAGCTCTCCCTGGTGACTTTTCCGGCGAACCCCAACCCTTCCTCTTCTTCTTCTTCTTCTTCTTCTTCTTCTTCTTCTTCTTCTTCTTCTCTCTCTTTCTTCCCATAAATACCTTCCTCCTCCTTTTCTCTTATTTCTTTTTATTCTTATTTCCTTAAGTCATGCCCCCACCCCAAAATTTAAAATAATTAAATAATCAAAATAAATAAATAATAACTAAATAATAATAATAATTATTATAATAATGATTAGGTGAAAAATATCCCCAATTAAATCCTCTTCTTTCCAATGAAAATTTTCATTTCCTCTCATATCCCAAATTAAATACCCAAAAATATTCCCTACTCTCTTTTCACCATTTATTTCAGGTTTCCAATTCCTTAGGTCCTGAAAAAGAAAAACGAATATCAAGTTTTCGAAACACTCATCGGTGAAAACTAATTAAATAAAGAAAAATGAATGTCACGTTTTCGAAATACTCTTCGGCGAAAACTGATTAAGAAAAAGAAAAATGAATATCAAGTTTTCGAAACACTCATCGGTGAAAACTAATTAAATAAGGTCAAAGGTTCATTTTGGTCCTCTATGTTTCACTCAAGTTTCAAATTAGTTCTTTATGTTTCAAAATTTTTAAATTAGTCCTTTATCTTTCCCAGTAATTCTAAATTTGTCCTTCCGTCCATGTTCGTCAATTTCTTAAATTAATTGCTAACGTTGCGAGCCGAGGTGGACACATAATCTCTCCTACATGTATCAAATAGTTGACGTGGCCTTAGACACACCAGAAACACCCAAACGACGTCGTTTAAGCAAAAAATAAAACTATGCTGAAAGAACCAATATGAAACTCTAATAAAACATAAAGAACCAATATAGAACTTCAATGAAACATAAAATACCAATATAAAACTTCAATGAAATATAAAGGACCAATTTAAAACTTTAATGAAACATGAAAGACCAATATAGAACCTTAATGAAACCTAAAGGACAAATATAAAACTTTGGGGAAACATAAATGATTAATATAGAACTTTTGAAAGATAAATGGTCAATTTAAAACTTGGGTTAAACACAGAGGAACAAAATGGACATTTGAGCTTTAAATAAAGAAAAATGAATATCACGTTTTAGAAACACTCATCGGCGAAAAATGATTAAGAAAAATATAAATGAATATCAAGTTTGGAAACACTCATCGGCGAAAACTATTTGAAAAAAAAAAGAAAAATGAATATTACGTTTTCGAAACACTCATCGACGAAATCTGGTTAAAAAATAGAAAAATGAATATCAAGTTTTCAAAACACTCATCGGCGAAAACTGATTAAGAAAAAGAAAAATGAATATCAAGTTTTCGAAACACTCATCGGCGAAAACTATTTAAAAAAAAACAGAAAAATGAATATTACGTTTTCGAAACACACATGAGTGAAAAGTGATTAAAAAAAGAAAAATGAATATCAAGTTTTCAAAACACTCATCGACGAACACTGATCAAAAAAAGAAAAATGAATATCAAGTTTTCAAAACACTCATCGGCGAAAACTGATTAAAAAAAGAAAAATGAATATCAATTTTTCGAAACACTCATCGACGAAAACTATTTTAAAAAAAAGAAAAATGAATACATTTTCGAAACACTCAACGGCGAAAACTGATTAAAAAATGAAAAATTACTCTCAAGTTTTCGAAACACTTATCGGTGAAAACTGATAATAAAAAAGAAAAATGATTATGAAGTTTTCGAAACATTCATCGACCAAAACTAATTAAAAAAGAAAAATGAATATCAAGTTTTCAAAACACTCATCGGCGAAAACTGATTAAAAAACTGAGAAATGAATATGAAGTTTTCGAAACACTCATTAGCAAAAACATACTAAAAAAAGAAAAATGAATATCAAGTTTTCGAAAAACTCATCTACGAAAACTGATTAAAAAAATAAAAAAAATATCAAGTTTTCAAAACACTCATCGGCGAAAACTGATTAAAAAAACAAAAATGAATATCAAGTTTTCGAAACACTAATCGGCGAAAACAAATTTAATAAAGAAAAATGAATATCACGTTTTCGAAACACTAATCGGCGAAAACTGATTAACAAAAAGAAAAATGAATATCAAGTTTTCGAAACACTCATCGGTGAAAACTAATTAAATAAAGAAAAATGAATATCACGTTTTCGAAACACTTATCAGCGAAAACTGATTAAGAAAAATATAAATGATTATCAAGTTTTCGAAACACTCATCGGCGAAAACTATTTAAAAAAAAAAAGAAAAATCAATATTACGTTTTCGAAACACTTATCGGCGAAAACTGATTAAAAAAAGAAAAATGAATATCAAGTTTTCAAAACACTCATCGGCGAAAACTGATTAAAAAAAGAAAAATAAATATGAAGTTTTCAGAACACTCATCGGCAAAAACTGATTAAAAAATGAAAAATGAATAACAAGTTTTCGAAACACTCATCGACGAAAACTATTTAAAAAAAATGAATATTACGTTTTCGAAACACTCAACGGCAAAAACTGATTAAAAAATGAAAAATTAATATCAAGTTTTCGAAACACTCATCGGTGAAAACTAATTAATTAAAGAAAAATGAATATCACGTTTTAGAAACACTCATCAGCGAAAACTGATTAAGAAAAAGAAAAATGAATATCAAGTTTTCGAAACACTAATCGGCGAAAACTATTTAAAAAAAAAGAAAAATGAATATTACGTTTTCGAAACACTTATCGGCTAAAACTGATTAAAAAAGAAAAATGAATATCAAGTTTTCGAAACACTCATCGGTGAAAACTAATTAATTAAAGAAAAATGAATATTACGTTTTAGAAACACTCATCGGCGAAAACTGATTAAGAAAAAGAAAAATGAATATCAAGTTTTCGAAATACTAATCCGCGAAAACTATTTTGTAAAAAAAAAAGAAAAATGAATATTACATTTTCGAAACACTCATCGGCGAAAACTGATTAAAAAAAAGAAAAATAAATATCAAGTATTCGAAACACTCATCGGTGAAAACTTATTAAAAAATAAAAATGAATATCAAGTTTTCGAAACACTCATCGACCAAAACTAATTAAAAAAGAAATATGAATATTAGGTTTTCGAAACACTAATCAGTGAAAACTTATTAAAAAAAGAAAAATAAATATCATGTTTTCGAAACATTCATCGACCAAAACTAATTAAAAAAATGAATATCAAGTTTTCAAAACACTCATCGGCGAAAACTGATTAAAAAATGAGAAATGAATATCAAGTTTTCGAAACACTCATTTGCGAAAACATACTAAAAAAGAAAAATGAATATCAAGTTTTCGAAACACTAATCGGCAAAAACTGATTAAAAAAGGAAAATAAATATCAAGTTTTCGAAACACTCATCGGGGAAAACTGATTAAAAAAACAAAAATGGATATCAAGTTTTCGAAACACTAATCGTTGAAAACTAATTGAATAAAGAAAAATGAATATCACGTTTTCGAAACACTCATCGGTGAAAGCTGATTAAGAAAAAGAAAAATGAATATCAAGTTTTCGAAACACTCATCGGTCAAAACTAATTAAATAAAGAAAAATGAATATCACGTTTTCGAAACACTCAACGGCGAAAACTGATTAAGATAAATATAAATGAATATAAAGTTTTCGAAACACTCATCAGCGAAAACTATTTAAAAAAAAGAAAAAAGAATATTAAGTTTTCGAAACACTCATAGGCGAAAACTGATTAAAAAAAGGAAAAATGAATATCAAGTTTTCAAAACACTCTTCGGCGAAAACTGATTAAAAAAAGAAAAATGAATATCAATTTTTCGAAACATTGATCGACGAAAACTATTTAAAAAAAGAAAAATGAATATTACATTTTTGAAACACTCAACGGCGAAAACTGATTAAAAATGAAAAATTACTATCAAGTTTTCAAAACATTCATCGGTGAAAACTGGTTAAAAAAAGAAAAATGAATATGAAGTTTTCGAAACAGTCATCAGCGAAAACTTACTAAAAAAAGAAAAATGAATATCAAGTTTTCGAAACACTCATCGATGAAAACTTATTTAAAAAATAAAAATGAATATAAAGTTTTTGAAACACTTATCGACGAAAACTGATTAAAAAAAGAAAAAAGAATATCAAGTTTTCGAAACACTCATCGGTGAAAACTAATTAATTAAAGAAAAATGAATATCACGTTTTAGAAACACTCATCGGCGAAAACTGATTAAGAAAAGGAAAAATGAATATCAAGTTTTCGAAACAATAATCGGCGAAAACTATTTTAAAAACAAAAAGAAAAATGAATATTACATTTTCGAAACCCTCATCGGCGAAAACTAATTAATAAAAAAGAAAAATAAATATCAAGTTTTCGAAACACTTATCGACCAAAACTAATTAAAAAAGAAATATGAATATCAGGTTTTCGAAACACTCATCGGTGAAAACTTTAGCACTCTAGCACTCTCTAGTGCTTTTCGATGTCTACTTAACTTTAATCACTCCAAGCGAGAGGTTTCTCAACTACATCCACCATCCTTATACAGCTTACCTGTAAAAGGACTATTGTCTGGTAGGGTATTGGTCACATGAGTTAGTTTTCTTAGGCATCCTGCGGGTTTTAAAAATTAATTCAAGTTTATTTGTTAGAAAATGACGCCTAAGGTTTTCGTAAATGGTTAGGGTTTAACCAATTTGAATGACACAATTGGGAAAGAGTTTTCATGAAAAATTTGCCTTCCAATGGTTGTCCCTAGTATTTTCAAGAAAAGTTTGAGGGTCTTTTAGAATCTCTCATCCGAAAAGACCAAAAAGATTTTTACAAAAATTTCTCGTGTGATCAATATCCTATTCTTTATGCTCTTCGTTAAGCAACCCAAGAGAGTTTGGTTGGGCTTAATCCCTTTCTCTTCCCCCTTGTTTGCTTAAGGAACTAGCAGTCCATGGACCGAGTGCAGGGTTGGACTAGGCTCCTTCCCTGTGCCTTACCATTTACTCTGTTTCCTACTCGGCATATGGTCACGCTCTACACGTTTACATATGCCTCTATGTCTTAACATCCATCTCTACAGCATATGGTTCGGCCACTTTGCCCTTCCAAATACCGTATCCTGTTTTTTTTCTAGTTCGTAGACTTTTACTTCTATATTGTGGCATACACCACCTCTTTTCTGTTTACTTTCTAGGAAGGACAACTTGCTTCCTTCAGCCATAGCATACCGCACAGTCGTGACCCATTCACGTGGTCATCTTCCTGTCGATCTCATGCCTCATGGCCCTGTTTATTTATTTATTTTTGTCTGAAAACTTTCTATTTCAATCGTCCCATGGGCTTACTTCCTTTTCTACACGCCAAGCGTGTCTTTTCTATCACTTTACAAACCATTCCTAGACTAAACTACCATTCACTGCATATTTCTATTCTACTTGCATTCCATACTATAATCAAACAACTTGCGCCAATACCATAGCGAACAATGCGCCACTAACGGAGCAGACGCATCGTCTCATTTAACACCTTGCAAAACAATCACACATTGTAGCACATTCCTGCCTACAATTCAACCAAATGTGTCTGTGTCTAGGTAGCATCCTCCATGGATGTCTCATTTCCCTATTAAGGCGTCTTAAGGTTCCCGGAGTCACTGTCACCCCACCTTACGCCGTAGTGCTCATCGGCACTGGTGTACTGTACAAGTCATATGCTTTGCATAGAATTTCACATACAAATTCTATGCCTAAAGCGATGACTTGAAAGAATTTATGACTCAACATCCTGAGCAACCTCACGAGTGCCCGTCGGAACCACCGTTACGTCCGGATTCGTAATGGCTAGCCCAACTGACACCCGAGACTACTAGTTAGCTTCACACCCTTAAAGAACAACCTGGCTCTGATACCAAGTTTGTCATGACCCCCGTTTAGAGGACCGTGACCGGCACAGACACAGGGAATACCCTTATGCCTGTAAGCCTTATCACCTAATTGACAGAATATCTATTATTGAAAATACATTCACATGCATTATAATATCATGGCTACACCGAAATGGTGGCCTATCCTAGGCAAGCAAATTCACGGCCAGTGCCGCTTCAGGATATAGATATAGGAAAACACACATAATATATATAATCTGTGTACTGGCTACACATCCGAAGATGCTGCCTATCCTATTCACATGCAACAGATATATGTATATATATATATATATTTTTTGAAAACAAATTTTCCCTGTCTCGCAGGAAAATAAATCCTGATCTTTAAGGTGTGTGAAGCTGACAGTTCTAGATTTAGTAATACAATCTAATTGGGTACGTCTACCCTTTACTTTATGATACAACAATAAAGTAAATTAAATTACAATTACACTTTATTCACCCACATGAACAAGTTGTGGGTCTTGGAAGGTGTTGCTCAACCCTCGTTCCACCGAGACTTCTTCCACCTGTACTTAACCTGTCTTTGTGTAGTAAAAATGAGGTGTGAGTCTTAACCACGCGACTCAGTGAGGACTCTCCCATCCCCGGCGCAAGGTGGGTACCATAGCGCTAGGTTTGGGAGTCATACACAACCACATGCAAGAACAACTAGTTACTATTAATTAGCATACATTCTTGGCGACCACACAACAACAGATATTTCACCCAACCACTCACATGCATTTAACAGATACAAGCATGCAGTAGTTTAATTCACATCATCACTCAACAAGTAAAGATATAACATATAATGCCGGCTTTTACTTACCAGTCTTCTCACGTTCAGCATATCTGAATCAACCAAGACGTTGTGGTGACGTAATCCTGTACGTCACTACTACGCTGCACAATCAGCAATCATATGCAAACACAGACAAGTTGTACCTACACACAAATACTATAGCATACATCTACTTAATCTCCCCCACTCTATGGTATCTACTAGCCACTATGTGGCTTTTCTACTTCAAACCGCGCGCACTCGGGTTACTGGCCACCACGTGGCAAAGCATACATAACCCATTCACTTGGGTACTGGTCACCTTGTGACAATTCTGTTAATCAAACAATGCTTAACCCATTCACTTGGGTACTAGTCACCTCGTGACAATTCTGTTAATCAAGCACAATCAACATCTATCTATCAAACAACTGATCTGTAGCCATCACGTGACACATCCTGACCCCTCACTACGGGGCAATAGCTTGAGCCCACTCGTCCATTACCCAACCAGGCCACATGGCGGGCACGACACGACGTCTCGAAGCATGGCCACTGTCACACCCTTGACCAACTCCACAGGATGATTTCTCTTTTCTAGGTTAGGCTCACGGTTCACCCTTAGGTTCCTCCCGTGTCTCATTACCTTAGTCTCACATATTAATAGGATTCTTTGTATCTTTCCCGAAGGATCAACAATTCCTCTCCTTGTTAATATGGACAAGTATCTTCAACAAAATATAACTCATATACCCGTCCAGATGCACTCTCTGAACCTCAAGCTATCGTCATAGCAATATAAATCTTTTCTGACCCTATTGCCAGGATAGGGCAATGACCTTCGTCATGGTGATTATAAAACTGAGGTCTCAAGTGCCATATGACGTTGTTCTAGTCGATGTATCACATCCCTAGCATAATCAAATCCGAAACCCACCAATAACTCCTTTTGCATGATTATAATTTAAGTCACCGTCGTGACGAGTTTTCAAAATAAAAGCTTAGTCCTTCCGTACAAGGACTCTTGCCACTGTCGTGGAAAAGATTTAATAAATTACTCATCATGCCTCCGGAGTGTATGAGTTGGATTTGTAACACACCAATCATAGCAAACAATTACACTCTACTCCTATGTCTTCCTATCCAAGCTACTTTCCACCACCTATTTTCTAGTTCTTTTATTCTTTTAGCATCCTATACCTCTAGCTAACACATATCAGACAAGCAGAGAATACACATACTCATGTAATCCACATAAACATACAACCCTAGGAGCAAGATGAAAGAGCCCTCACCTTGGCCGCTTCACTTAGCATTCCCTTTGAGCACTCTGGTCTCCAAGGAAGTACTTGAACCCTATCACATACAATCAATTCAATCGATATCAAATTTCATACAATTTCCTAGTTTCTTTTCTTATGAATTCTTACATTTATCCAACCCCCAAGTTCATTTACTTGACCTATGGTCATCATTTGGTGTTCTCTTTTAGTTCAACTCAATTAATGCATAAATAAACAAGTTTACAAACTTGTTCACTCTCCAACCTCCATCAATGAAGAATTTGCCAAATATGAAAAGTTCTCATTTTCACCAAATGTTCACATATCATTATTCCAATTATTGGGCATTCTTACAAATCATTTAGAATACCTAAATAATTCATTTGAAGTCCATACATGCCATCAAGTTTAAGAAAATTTATAAATTCCATAAATTTTGCCAAAATTCGTAGGTTAGAAACCCTAGGGTAGAAATCTCCATAGAACTCAATATTTGGGGTGATCTCTATGTTCAAAAATGATCCTAAGGTGATATATTATTGATAGGTAACTCATTCCCATCAAGAAACCTATGATTTAAGAGGTGAAAACAAGATTTTGATGCTTACCTTTGGGGAAGTCCGAATTTGGAAATCCATGGAGGTTGCCCAAACTTGTTAATGCTTAAGAATGGTGGAGGGAGCTTGATGAGGCATGGATTGAATTGGTGGCAGGAAGCAAGAAACATGGTGGAAAGTGAAGGATTTCTTCACTTGTTGCTTGCCCTAAGAGAGAAAATGTGAAGAAGAAGAGATAAAAGGAATGGAGAAGAATGACGTGGTTCTTCCTTTTGCTGGAGAAGAAGATGTTCACTTATGTTGGGTTTGGAATTTAAGGGTAATTTGGACATTTGACAACTTTTGGGGTATGGTAAAATAAATTTCTGATGGGACTTTCTTATTTAGATTTATTTATGGGTAAAAATGGGAAAGTTTAGAAAATTTTGGAAAATGATAGGCCTATTAAAAATATCTGTCATTAAGTCTCTTGCAGATAAAAATTTCCTACCCAGTATAATTTTTATGTTCGAAAAATTTCCAAATTTAAACTGTGAGATTAGTAAAATTCATGTAATCACATTTTAACTAAATTATAATCTTGTGTACTGAATTTTAATATTTATTTTAATTTCTTAAATTCTCAACGCCAAACCTATTAAAATCTTAATATATAAAAAAATCTTATTCCATTCTAAAAAAAAATTATTTTTACTTTCTTTAGTAAAAAATGTGTAACATCAATATCACAATTCTATTAATTTTATATTATCCCATCAAATCTGAAGTAAGTTCATTTATCTATATATATACACACAGTTATTATTTATTTACTTGTTTATTTATTATTATTCCATTATATTATGTATTTATTTTATTTTCTTTTATTTACATTTCAACTACAAATGATGACCATTCTAAGTCTTACTATATATCTGACTTGATCACGTTTTCGAAACACTCATCGGCAAAAACTGATTAAAAAAATAAAAATGAATATCAAGTTTTCGAAACACTCATAAACGAAAACTTACTAAAAAAAGAAAAATGAATATCAAGTTTTCGAAACACTCATCGACGAAAACTGATTAAAAAAAATAAAAATGAATATAAAGTTTTCGAAACACTCAACGGCGAAACTGATTAAAAAAAGGAAAATGAATATCAAGTTTTCGAAACACTCATCGGTGAAAACTGATTAAAAAAAGAAAAATAAATACCAAGTTTTCGAAATACTCATTAGCGAAAACTTACTAAAAAAACAAAAATGAATATCAAGTTTTCGAAACCCTTATCGACGAAAACTGATTAAAAAAATAAAAATGAATATCATGTATTCGAAACACTCATCGGCGAAAACTGATTAAAATAGGAAAATGAATATCAAGCTTTCGAAACACTCATCAGCGAAAAATTACTAAAAAAAATGAATATCAAGTTTTCGAAACACTCATCGACGAAAACTGATTTAAAAAATAAAAATGAATATAAAGTTTTCGAAACACTCATCAGCGAAAACTGATTAAAAAAAGAAAAATGAATATCAAGTTTTCTGTAATATCCGAGATATTTAGATTTAATTATTTTCATTAATATTTAATTTATTTTTTCTTTCAGAAAGAAAAATAAATTAAATTAAAGAATTAAAGAGTTAAAATAAAATAAAGGAGAAAATAATAGGGAATATATGAAATTTTTCTAGGACCTAAAAGGAATGGAAAAAAAAAAGATGGGGTAAAAGAAAATAAAATAACTAAATAATATATATATATATATATATATATATATTATAATAATTATTAATATTATTATTATTATGTACTAAGCAAAAAAAGAAAAGAAAAGAAATATAAGATATATTAAAATATATGGGGGGGCCAATCGTGGGCATTTTTTGCACATGTACATACCAAAAAAAAAGTTAAACACAAATTTAGCCACTTTTCAAAAGTATCTATAGATCTATACCACTTTCACTGTGCACTGAGAAAAACGCCATCGGTGATGGCATTTTGCTGATTTCTTGACGAGAAAAACGCCATCTGGGAGGGCGTTTATAGGGTTGACCATTTGACCCTATAAACGCCCTCCGTGATGACGTTTTTCTAGTTACCGGTCAAATGAGGTGGGGCCCAGTAGACACGTAGGCAGCCACGTGTGTGGTATGTTTAACTAAAACGCCATCAGCAAGGGCGTTTTTACTGCAATAAATGCCGTCAGTGAGGGCGTTTTTGGGCTGGTAATTTCCTATATAGTGCTTCAACTTGTCTCAGCAACCCACAACATTTCACTCATATTTCCAGCATTTTTTGAGGCATTGTTTTGTAGCATAATTATTCACAAACAAACATGAGTCAGTCATTCACGGCTTGTATTTACAAAGACGCCATTGTATCGAACTCTTCCAATGGCGTTGTTTTTCACGTCTCGAATAATCCTAAACTTAACGGATGCAGTACACATGGTGGCCAACTCTACAAAGCTCATTCCTCCGCTAATTCTCGTAAGTTTAAAATATGCTACAAAACAATGAAGGCAATGCTACAAAACAATGACTGACTTATGTTTGTTTGTGAATAATTATGCTACAAAACAATGCCTCAAAAAATGCTGGAAATATGGGAGGAATTTTGTGGGTTGCTGAGACAAGATGAAGCATTATATAAGAAATTGCCAGCCCAAAAACGCCCTCATTGACGGTGCTTATTGCAGTAAAAACGCCCTTGCTGATAGCGTTTTAGTTAAACATACCACACACGTGGCTGCCTACATGTCTACTGGGCCCCACCTCATTTGATCGGTTGCTAGAAAAATGCCATCACGGAGGGCGTTTATAGGGTCAAATGGTCAACCCTATAAACACCCTCCGAGATGGCGTTTTTCTCGTAAAGAAATCAGAAAAACGCCGTCACCGATGGCGTTTTTTTGGATGCACAGTGAAAGTGGTATAGATCTGTAGATACTTTTAAAAAGTGGTTAAATTTGTGTTTAACTTTTTTTTTGGTATATACATGTGCAAATGCCGCCAACCGTGACCCCCTCCCATTACTCACACACACCAATAATAATAAAAAAAAATATTAGGATAGTGGGGGGGGGGGGCAAACCATTTAAAGCACACACATTAAAATAGAAAAAGAAAGAAGCACGCAGAAGCAAAAACAGAAGCAGCCAAGCACGAGAGCAACGGACCCAAGAGCAAGAGAAGGTGGAGCACGATGGTTTTGGGCCAGTTTCTCGCTGGAGATTGTGCGCCGGTGACCGGAAAAGGTGGATGGAGTCTTCTTTCATCCCCACCAAGCTTTCCAGCCGATTGAATCAAGGTATGGAAGCCCCAATCTTTCAAAACCCCAATTTCTCCAATTTTGGGTATTTTAGAAATTCTTCAAATACTTTCAATCGGGGCATTCTGGGGTTAAATTTGAGCTTAGTGGATGTTATTGAAAGCTTAGTGAGGTTCGGAATCGAAGTTAAACCGTAGGAATTGACCGGGTATGGAAATTAGGAAAATTGGGTTATGAAATTACTTTAAAATTCAAAATTGATAGTTTGATGCATGTTTAGGCTTGGATTGGAGTAGTATAAGTGTTGTAATCGCTGGAAATAAAGCCCGAGTATTTACCATCTCAACCGAAACCCAATCCGGTGCAAAGGAGGCGAAATACTAAGCCACAGTACCGTAAAGAGCTGTGCGGTGGGTTGGACACCTCGGTCTAAGTCCGTGGTGGACACCTAAGACCCGTTAAATTGGTCCCAAGGCTCCAATTATACCCAATTATATTTTTATATATAATTAAAGAGGTAACAATTAATGTTTTACTCGGCGAATAAGGGAGACGGTGGAATGAGTAAGCTAGAGCCTCTTTTGAACCGTGAATTTAATTCTTTTATTAGTTAAATACCCATATGAACACATGAAGGGAAATTTAGACAAGTGGGAATCTCTAACCTAAGCAATTAGAGGTTCTAAATGGCTCGAAAGTGTGAAAGTCGAATATGAGACATTCTGGACTTTCAGAAAGAGTAAATAAGACGACGTAAAGAACTAAATAATTAGTTCTTAGAAATATCTAGAGGGTACATGAGCATTAGCCTGACACGCGCATATTTAGATGCTTAGTTACACGTTCTAAATTTCCTAAATATATATGTGTATAGGGCACCACAGAGCGATTGGAGCTTCAGGCACTCCGAGGACTGAACAGGAGGGCCAACGAGGTGAGGGGCTCTCCCATCCCTGTCCCACAGGGTTGGATGACTACGTGAAAAATGTGGTTTGCTCTATTTTGTGCAAATTGATATATGGAATATATTTATATGAATAAATTTGTGTTACACGTGTATGATTTGCAAGTAAGCAGTCAATGTGCAATAGTATATGTGCTTATATGATTAACCTCAAGGTGTATATGTGCTATTTTGGCTCACCGAGCCTTATGTGATACCGTGGGTAGGATTGGGTCAGAATTTCACATGTGAGGCTTTATTAATATTAGAAACCCATTTGAATTGATCATCGTGCAAAGGTTTTGACCGTACGGTACATTGAGGAAAATGAACCTAGGTTGTTAATTGTGAGCGAGAGGGTTGCATAATTGAAACGGGGGAAACTAGGCCTAGCTAATTCACACGTGTAATATTCAGTTAGTTATTAATAGGGCGTCTTTCAAGGTCGAATAGGTTATTTGAACTTGTTTAGGTTAGTTCGGGTAGATCGAGTCGGTTATCCTAGTCGGACAGACAAGATTCAGTTAACAGTCAGTATGCAACATAGTGGCCATTACCTTGGTTTAACCGGGGTCAAATAAGTCGCCAGCTATTACTTTAAGCGTGCCTTGGAGTCAGAAAGTTCCTAGTTTGATCAACTAGGTTCGAATAAGACATTGCCTTCGGGCCAGTATTTCTCTTAGCGTAACGCGGGAGACAGAAAGTGAATGCCTTCGGGCCAGTATTTCTCTTAGCGTAACGTGAGAGACAGAAAGTGAATGCCTTCGGGCCAGTATTTCTCTTAGCGTAACGCGGGAGACAGAAAGTGAATGCCTTCGGATCAGTATTTCTCTTAGCGTAATGCAGGAGACAGAAAGTGAATGCCTACGAGCATAACTATATATGACTTATGAAAAGATATGATATATGTTTATGATTGGTTTACATGCGGATTAATAAACATGTTAGGAGTATGAATTAGGATTTTTAATTGTGAATATGATATATTGATTGCCTGATCATATGAAAGATCACAATATAAATCCGTTTCATGTGCATGTGGTTGTGGTTGCTCCCTTCCCCCAGCTGTAGTGGTACCCGCTGCTACGCCAGGGATGGGGGAGCTTCTCACTGAGTCTGTTCGACTCACCCCCTGTTTACATGTTTCAGATACAGGTAGTTCAGGAGTCGGAAACGCGTTCACTTCTTCTCAGGGAGGCGGACAGATCTGAGGACCGTACGCTTAGTCCGCGTCGGTAGTTATTTTGATTACGTACATATGTTGTGATGTATATGTATATGAATCCTTTTTGGGTGTAGCGTTTGTACAGATACAACTGCAGTATATATATACGTCCTATTCTAGCATTGTCGGCTTCATACAGATTAAAGTTAGGTCTGGGTGTTGGGACTTTAGGCTATGATATACTGTATGTCATGTATATGTATATTTGACTTCCGCATGCGACTAGGATAGATCACACGCCTTGAGGGGTGTGATCAATATATAAATTATATATATATATGTGTGTGTGTGTGTGTGTGTGTGTGTGTGTCTGTGTGTGTGACTGAATACCCTTTCTTTCTACTCTCTTTGATATGAAATATCATTGATATACGTGTACTCATTAGGTGTGGTCCTTGTGCAGTATAGGGATGCCACCGATCACGAGACAGACTAAGGGTGGAGGGAGAACTCTTGCTGAAATTGATCGAGAATCAGTTCGGGAGGTGGGAATGCCCACCCGAGGCCGAGGTAGAGGTCGTGCTCGAGGTTGAGGGAGACCACAAGTGAGAGGGTAAGAGAGGAGACAGTCACTGGAACCTCAACCTCAAGTAGAGACAGGTGCATATTCCGTGGCGGAAATGCTCACGGCAGGATTTCAGGAACTAAGAGAAGAGATGACGAGACAAATACAGAGGGAATGCCTCGTGAGCCACGGGTAGCACCCAGAGAGCTGCCAATTTCAAAATTTCTGAAGCTTCATCCACCCACTTTCTGCGGAACTAGTGAGAAAGAGGACCAGCAGTACTTTGTGAGAGACATAGTCAGAATTGGGCACATGCTGAGGTGCTCAGGACATGAGTTAGTGGAATTAGCTTCATTCCAGCTGAGGGGAGCTGCTAGAGTATGGATAGAGTCCGTACAGACGAGGTATTCAAGAAGAGTGGCACCGATGACCTGGGAAGATTTTCAGAGGTAATTCCTAGGTCAGTTTTTATCTGAAGGCACCAAAGATGCGAAGCGTCAACAATTCGAGGAGTTGTGGATGACGCCTAATATGACCGTGACGGAGTATGAATTACTTTTTACAGAACTAGCTCAATTCTCACTTGAGTTGGTTCCTGATGAAGAGGCGAGGATCAAGAGGTTCATACACCGTCTCACGGAGCCGTTATTTACTGCTTTGTTACCCCTGAGAAGACAATTTGAGACCTTAGCTCAAGCAGCAGACTGATTTGAAAAATAAAAATGAATATAAAATTTTCGAAACACTCATCAGCGAAAACTGATTAAAAAAAGAAAAATGAATATCAAGTTTTCGAAATACTAATCGGCACAAACTATTTTAAAAATAAAAAGAAAAATAAATATTACGTTTTCGAAATACTCATCGGCGAAAACTGACTAAAAAAAAGAAAAATTAATATCAAGTTTTCGAAACACTCATCGGTGAAAACTTATTAAAAAAAGAAAAATGAATATCAAGTTTTCGAAATACTCATCGACCAAAATTAATCAAAAAAGAAATATGAATATCAACTTTTTGAAATACTCATCGGTGAAAACTTATTAAAAAAAGAAAAATGAATATGATGTTTTCGAAACACTCATCGGCGAAAACTAAATAAGAAAAAGAAAAATGAATATCAAGTTTTTGAAACACTCATCGGGGAAAACTATTTTAAAAAAAAGAAAAAGAAAAATGAATATTACGTTTTCGAAACACTTATCGGCGAAAAACTGATTAAAAAAAGAAAAAAGAATATCAAGTTTTCAAAACAATCATCGACGAAAACTGATTAAAAAAAAGAAAAATGAATATCAAGTTTTCAGAACACTCATCGGCAAAAACTGATTAAAAAAAGAAAAATGAAAATCAATTTTTCGAAACACTCATCAGCGAAAACTATTTAAAAAAAAAGAAAATTGAATATTACGTTTTCGAAACACTCAACGGCGAAAACTAATTAAAAAATGAAAAATTACTATCAAGTTTTCGAAACACTCATCGGTGAAAACTGATTAAAAAAAGAAAAAATGAATATGAAGTTTTCGAAATACTAATCGGCGCAAACTATTTTTAAAATAAAAAGAAAAATGAATATTACTGTTACGACCCCCTACCGGGAGTCCGTGACCGGCACGGGAGGTAGGATTTCTCCTATCCCGTAAGTCTCTAATCCCTAATTGACATTCTTATATATGCATAACTACCCATTTCTAATACAAACAGTATATAGTATATATGGTCATCCCTATCAGGTGACCTAAGTAGCACGCAATCCACGGCTCGCTCAACGCCGCTTCAGTCTATACATATACACATAGTCAATCACACGTACATATATACATATGGATCACGCGCTTCAGGGCGGGTGATCTATCCAATTCACATGCAGAAAGGAGCCAATCACAAACACATATGCATATAACGGTTTTAAATTTACATATATTAAGTGGTCAGGCAATTAGCTTATATCATATCCACAATAAAGAATGTAAAGCATGGATTTACATACATTTAAATTCACACATGCATCATATCATAGTTCAACATATAATTCCAAGTGGTCACCCGTATTCAATTAACCGTAAGCATACACTGGCCCGAAGGCATATCTCCGTTAGGAGAGAATTTGGCCCGAAGGCAATATCTCACGTGAGCAATATGGGAACCTAGTTGATCATTCTAGGAACCCCTGGTCCAAAGACTTTACTTGGAACAATAGTCTGACCCCAAGACTTCACTTGGAGCATAGCCAGCGACTAATCTGACTTCGGTTTACCCAAGGCAATAGCCACAATGTGGTGAACTCATATACTCTGTATTTCTGTGGTTTGACTCAAGACAAGAGACTCAATCTACCCGGACCACCCGTGATAGACTCGGTTCCCGCGTTGTACAATAAATGACCCCTATGGACCACTACTTGTTCATTTTACTTCTTCTTAGGCAAATTTAGATTTCCAAGTGGTTTCTAATTTGGACTCTTGGTTCAGAACAAAGTCACCTTGGTTTATTCTCTTTAAGGACTTACTTACAAAACCACACCCTTCAGATAATATTTACTCGATCCTACCCCCGATGTCGTATAGGTCCCGGGGACCTTCTGTTCATATAGGGCTCCTTGAGCCACCGTTGCTTTTACAATTCACATACACACATATAGCATATTTTCACATATACTGTAATTTAGGAAACAACAATAGCATGTTATCTAACATGTAATTCCTACAAATAGGCAAGAAGGCAAACCACATATCCATATCCGCAGTCAACCCTATAGGGCAAGGATAGGAAAGCCCCTCACCTGGTTGGACCCTCTGATCGGCTCTCGGTGCGCCCGAAAGTCCACTCATAGTATGGTGCCCTATACACATATACTTGAGAGATCCAGAGACTTGAAAATTCAACCACTATCGTGTACATGTAACGCTAATGCTCATGTTCTTTCTAATTAATTCCATAGACTAGTTGTTGGCTTGGAATGCCCTCAACTAGTTTTCGGAACACCTAGCATGCTTCTAATTCGTGTCCAACCCTCTCTTAATCACGCTATTCGGAAACGTTGAATTTGGGAATGCAAGGTTACCCAATTTCACCTCTATGTGTCCATGTGAAGTTCCCATTACCCAAGTCTTGGATTTATGGCTCAAGAGTCATAAATTCTACTTGTCCAAAATTTCCATTTATCAAAATAACCTTGAACACTTTACCTATCCATGAATACACATACCCGAATACGCGTAAAAATAGAGAATTGTCTCTTTTTCCCCGAACGGGGTTCCGGGTGAGACGGGAATTACTCGGGTTTTCATCCCTTGTACATTCCAATAATTTTTAACAATTTTTATAATTATTATTCAACCTTTCAATGCACCCCAAGTCATTCCACAACACCCTTAAACCTTAACAACCACATTTTCCTACTCTTTTTCCAACCCGGATAAATTCCATCAATTTGGTTCCGGTTCCTAAGCTTCCAACTCACTTCCTAACATGCATATACTTCAATTTAGGACCCAGAACACTCAGATTGAATCAATTGGGGTCTTTCCAAAAATCCCTAAAATTGATAAAATTGGGGTGTGAGAGATTTGGGGCTTTCTTACTTGATTTCAATCGGATAGAAGGTTGGTGGGTGCTGAGGATGACCTCCGGTCACCGTTTCCGTCACCGGCGTGGCTTCACCGGCGCTTTTCCGGCCGGTTCTTCCGTTTCCCCTTCCTCCCCTTCTTTCTCGGTTTGGTGCGTTTTGGGTGTGCTGCGTTTTTGCTTCTGTCTGTTTCTATTTGCTTTGCTTTTTTCTTTTATTAATGTGTGTGCGTGTGAGAATTGGGTGGGGGTCACGATTTGCCCCCCCCCCATTATTTTAATGCATATTATTATTATTATTATTATTATTATTATTATTTATGTATCTTTTAATTAAAAGGGGAGGGGGTCACGGTTGGCCCCGCCCCTCACATATTTTAATATTATATATATTTTTTATTATATATATATATTTTTTGATATTATATATATATTTTATATATATATATATATATATATATATATATATATATTTTTGAAAAAAACTTATTTACTTGTAATATCCTACTCCTTTCCAATATTTTTAATCCCTCCTTCTTTTAGGTCCTAAAAAGAATACTTAGATTTCTTATTTTTCTCCCTTTAATATTATTTTTATCTTTAATTTAATTTAATTTTCTTTCTGAAAGAAAAATAAATTTAATAAAAATGAAAATAATTAAATCTAAATATCTCGGATATTACAATTACGTTTTCGAAACACTCATTGGCGAAAACTAATTAAAAAAAAGAAAAATAAATATCAAGTTTTCGAAACACTCATCGGTGAAAACTTATTAAAAAAAGAAAAATGAATATCAACTTTTCGAAACACTCATCGACCAAAACTAATTAAAAAAGAAATATGAATATCAAGTTTTCGAAACACTCATCGGTGAAAACTTATTAAAAAAAAGAAAAATGAATATGATGTTTTCGAAAAACTCATCGGCGAAACCTGATTAAGAAAAAGAAAAATCAATATGAAGTTTTCAAAACACTCATCGGGGAAAACTATTTTAAAAGAAAAAGAAAAATGAATATTACGTTTTCGAAACACTTATCGGTGAAAACTGATTAAAAAAAAGAAAAAAAATATCAAGTTTTCAAAACAATAATCGACGAAAACTGATTAAAAAAAAGAAAAATGAATATCAACTTTTCAGAACACTCATCTGCGAAAACTGATCAAAAAAATAAAAATGAAAATCAATTTTTCGAAACACTCATCAGCGAAAACTATTTAAAAAAATAAGAAAATTGAATATTACGTTTTTGAAACACTCAACGGCGAAAACTGATTAAAAAATGAAAAATTACTATCAAGCTTTTGAAACACTCATCGGTGAAAATTGATTAAAAAAAGAAAACTGAATATCAAGTTTTCGAAACAAACATCAGTGAAAACTCACTAAAAAAAGAAAAATGAATATTAACTTTTCGAAACACTCATAAACGAAAACTGATTTGAAAAATAAAAATGAATATAAAACTTTAGAAACACTCATCGGCGAAAACTGATTAAAAAAGAAAAATGAATATAAAGTTTTCGAAATACTAATCGGCGAAAACTAAATAAGAAAAAAAAAATGAATATGAAGTTTTCGAAACACTCATCGGCAAAAACTAAAAAAGAGAAAGAAAAATGAATATGAAGTTTTCGAAATACTAATCGGCGCAAACTATTTTAAAAATAAAAAGAAAAATGAATATTACGTTTTCGAAACACTCATCGGCGAAAACTGATTAAAAAGAAGAAAAATAAATATCAAGTTTTCGAAACACTCATCGGTGAAAACTTATTAAAAAAAGAAAAATGAATATCAAGTTTTCGAAACACTCATCGACCAAAACTAATTAAAAAAGAAATATGAATATCAAGTTTTCGAAACACTCATCGATGAAAACTTATTAAAAAAAGAAAAATGAATATGATGTTTTCGAAACACTCATCGGCGAAAACTAAATAAGAAAAAGAAAAATGAATATCAAGTTTTCGAAACACTTATCGGGGAAAACTATTTTAAAAAAAAAAGAAAAAAGAAAAAAGAAAAATGAATATTACGTTTTCGAAACACTTATCGGCGAAAACTGATTAAAAAAAAGAAAAAAGAATATCAAGTTTTCAAAACAATCATCGACGAAAATTGATTAAAATAAGAAAAATGAATATCAAGTTTTCAGAACACTCATCGGCGAAAACTGATTAAAAAAAGAAAAATGAAAATCAATTTTTCGAAACACTCATCAGCGAAAACTATTTAAAAAAAAAGAAAATTGAATATTATGTTTTCGAAACACTCAACGGCGAAAACTAATTAAAAAATGAAAAATTACTATCATGTTTTCGAAACAGTCAACGGTGAAAACTGATTAAAAAAAGAAAAAATGAATATGAAGTTTTCGAAATACTAATCGGCGCAAACTATTTTAAAAATAAAAAGAAAAATGAATATTACGTTTTCGAAACACTCATCGGCGAAAACTGATTAAAGAAAAGAAAAATAAATATCAAGTTTTCGAAACACTCATCGGTGAAAACTTATTAAAAAAAGAAAAATGAATATCAAGTTTTCGAAACACTCATCGACCAAAACTAATTAAAAAAGAAATATGAATATCAAGTTTTTGAAACACTCATCGGTGAAAAGTTATTAAAAAAAAAAAGAAAAATGAATATGATGTTTTCGAACACTCATCGGCGAAATCTGATTAAGAAAAAGAAAAATCAATATCAAGTTTTCGAAACACTCATCGGGGAAAACTATTTTTAAAAGAAAAAAAAATGAATATTACGTTTTCGAAACACTTATCGGCGAAAACTGATTAAAAAAAAGAAAAAAGAATATCAAGTTTTCAAAACAATAATCGACGAAAACTGATTAAAAAAAAGAAAAAATGAATATCAAGTTTTCAGAACACTCATCGGCGAAAGCTGATCAAAAAAAGAAAAATGAAAATCAATTTTTCGAAACACTCATCAGCGAAAACTATTTAAAAAAAAGAAGAAAATTGAATATTACGTTTATGAAACACTCAACGGCGAAAACTGATTAAAAAATGAAAAATTACTATCAAGTTTTCGAAACACTCATCGGTGAAAACTGAATAAAAAAAGAAAAATGAATATCAAGTTTTCGAAACACTGATCAGTGAAAACTCACTAAAAAAAGAAAAATGAATATTAAGTTTTCGAAACACTCATCAACGAAAACTGATTTGAAAAATAAAAATGAATATAAAATTTTCGAAACACTCATCGGCGAAAACTGATTAAAAAAAGAAAAATGAATATCAAGTTTTCGAAACACACATCGGTGAAAACTAATTAATTAACGAAAAATGAATATCACGTTTTAGAAACACTCATCGACGAAAACTGATTAAGAAAAAGAAAAATGAATATGAAGTTTTCGAAACACTAATGTCACGACCCCCGTTTAGAGGACCATGACCGGCACAGACTCAGGGAATATCCCTATGCCTGTAAGCCTTATCACCTAATTGAAAGAATATCTATTATTGATAATACATCCACATGCAGTATAATGCCATGGCTACACCGAAATGGTGGCCTATCCTAGGCAAGCAAATCCACGGCCAGTGCCGCTTCAGGACATAGATATAGGAAAACACACATAATATATAACATGTGTAGTGGCTACACATCCGAAGATGCTGCCTACCCTATTCACATGCAACAGATATATGTATATATATATATATATATTTTTGGAAACAAGTTTTCCTTGCATCGTAATCTGACGGATCCTGATCTTTAAGGTGTGTGAAGCTGACAGTTCTAGATTTAGTGATATAATATAATTGAGTACGTCTACCCTTTACTTTATGATACAATAATAAAGTAAATTAAATTACAATTACACTTTATTCACCCACATGAACAAATTGTGGGTTTTGGAAAAGTGTTGCTCAACCCTCGTTCCACCGAGACTTCTTCCACATGTACTTAACCTGTCTCTATGTAGTAAAAATGAGGTGTGAGTCTTAACCACACGACTTAGTGAGGACTCTCCCATCCCCAGCGCAAGGTGGTGGGTGCCATAGCGCTGGGTTTGGGAGTCATACACAACCACATGCAAAAACAACGAGTTATTGTTGTTAGCATACATTCTTGGTGATCACACAACAACAAAAATTTCACCCAAACACTCACATGCATTTAATAATTGTAAACATGCAGCAGTTTATTCCACGTCATCAATCAGCAAGTAAACATGTAACATATAGTGCCGACTTTTACTTACCGGTCTTCTCACGTTTAGCATGTTTGAATCAAACAAGACTTTGTGATGACGTAATCCTGTACGTCACCACTCCGCTGCATAACCAACAATTATATGCAAATACAGACAATTCTTTAAGTACACGCAGACACTATAACATACATCTACTTAACTTCCCCCACTCTGGGGTACTTACTAGCTACTACATAGCTTTTTTACCTCGAATCCGTGTACTCGGGTTGCTAGCCACCAGGTGGCAAAACATACTTAACCCATTCACTTGGGTACTGGTCACCTCGTGACAATTCTATTAATCAAACACAATCAACTTCTATCTATCAAACAACTATACGTAACCACCATGTGGCACGTCCTGACCCCTTACTGCGGGGCAATAGCTTGAGCCCACTCGTCCATTACCCAACCAGGCCACATGGCGGGCATGGCACGACGTCTCGAAGCATGGCCACTGTCACACCCTAGACCAACTCCACAGGATGATTTCTCTTATGTAAGATCAGGCTCACGGTTCACCAGTAGGTTCCTCCCGTGTCTCCTTATCTTGGTCTCACATATTAATAGGATTCTTTGTATCTTTCCCGAAGGATCAACAATTTCTCCCCTTATTAATATGTACAAGTATCCTCAACAGGATATAACTCATATACCCGTCCAGATGCACTCTCTGAGCCTCAAGCTATCGTCATAGCAATATAAAACCTTTCTGACCCTATTACTAGGATAGGGCAATGACCATCGTCATGGTGATTATAAAACTGAGGTCTCAAGTGCCATATGACGTTGTTCTAGTCGATGTCTCACATTGCTAGCATAACCAAATCCGAAATCCACCAATAACTCCCTTTGCATGATTATAATTTAAGTCACCGTCGTGACGAGTTCAAAATAAAAAGTTAGTCCTTCCGTACAAGGACTCTTGTCACCGTCGTGGAAAAGATTTAATAAAATACTCATCATGCCTCTAGAGTGTATGAGTTGGATTTGTAACACACCAATCATAGCAAACAATTACTCTCTACTCCTATGTCTTCCTATCTAAGCTACTTTCCACAACCTATTTTCTAGTTCCTTTATTCTTTTAACATCCTATACCTCTAGCTATCACATACCAGACAAGCAGAGAATGTACATACTCATGTAATCCACACAAGTATACAATCCTAGGAGCAGAGATGGAAGAACCCTCACCTTGGCCGCTTCACTTAGCATTCCCTTTGAGCACTCTGGTCTCCAAGGAAGTACTTGAATCCTTTGGGGAAGTCTGAATTTGTAAATCCATGGAGGTTGCCCAAACTTGTTAATGCTTAACAATTGTGGAGGGAGCTTGATGAGGCATGGAATTGATGGGAGGAAGCAAGAAATTTGATGGAAGTGAGTGGATCCTTGAATTTGTTCTTGATGCCCTAGAGTGAATGAGGAATGGAGAAGAAGAGAGGAAGAGGCGTGGTCTGACTTGTGCTCTTAAATTGCAATTTGGGTTTAAAGAAAATTTGGATATTTGACTTTGTTTTGGGATATGGTAAAATAGAGTTTTGATTGGATTTTCTCATCTAGATTTATTGTTGGGTAAGAATAGGAGTTTAGAAATTTTTGGGTAATCATAGGCCTAATAAAAATATCTGTCACTAAGTCTCGAACAGATAAGAATTTTCTAGCCAGTACAACTTTTATTTTTGAAAAATTCTCAAATTTAAACTATAAGCTCAAAATAATTCATATGATTCATATTTAACCCAATTTATATTTTCTGTTTGAATTTATTATTTATTTTAATTTCTTAAATTCTCAAATCTAAAGTAATTAAAATCTTAATAATAACCCAAAAAATCTTATTTCATTCCAAAAAAATTATTTTTATTTTATTTTGTCAAAATGTCCAACCTCAACATCAAAAATCAATCAACTTCATATTATCGCATTATTTCTTAATTAAGATTATTTATCTATATATATATATATATATATATATATATATATATATACATTTTTCTATTTATTTACATGTTTATATATTATTTATTTGTTTTTTTTTACATTCCAAATGCAAATGATGACCATTCTAAGTCTTACTATATATTTGACTTGATTCCAAAAATACCCCTTGGGTATTACAATCTTCAAAAAAAATTCCTTTCCGATTTCTTTTAACTTTCATACATTTTCTATATTCTTTTTTTTAAACGTTTTAATTCCTAGCCCCGAAATAAATCATTCTTTAATCCTCGAAATTTTTCGGGGTATTACAACTAATCGGCGAAAACTATTTTTTTTAAAAAAACAAAAATGAATATTACATTTTCGAAATACTAATCGCTAAAAACTGATTAAAAAAAGAAAAATAAATATCAAGTTTTCGAAACACTCATCGACCAAAACTAATTAAAAAAGAAATATGAATATCAAGTTTTCGAAACACTCATCGTTGAAAACTTATTAAAAAAAGAAAAAAAAAATCATGTTTTCGAAACATTTATCGACCAAAAATAATTAAAAAAGAAAAATGAATATCAAGTTTTCGAAACACTCATCGGCGAAAATTGATTAAAAAAAGAAAATAAATATCAAGTTTTCGAAACACTCATCGGCGAAAACTGATTAAAAAAACAAAAATGAATATCAAGTTTTCGAAACACTAATCAGTGAAAACTAATTGAATAAAGAAAAATGAATACCACGTTTTCGAAACACTCATCGGCGAAAACTGATTAAGAAAAAGAAAAATGAATATTAAGATTTCAAAAAACTTATCGGTGAAAACTAATTAAATAAAGAAAAATGAATATCACGTTTTCGAAACACTCATCGGCAAAAACTGATTAAGAAAAATATAAATGAATATCAAGTTTTCGAAACACTAATCGGCGAAAACTATTTAAAAAAAACAAAAATGAATACTACATTTTCGAAACACTCATCGGCGAAAACTAACTAAAAAAAGAAAAATGAATATCAAGTTTTCAAAACAGTCATCGGCGAAAACTGATTAAAAAAATGAAAAATGAAAATCAAGTTTTTGAAACACTCATCGACCAAAACTAATTAAAAAAAAATATGAATATCAAGTTTTCGAAACACTAATCGGTGAAAACTTATTAAAAAAGAAAAATAAATATCAAGTTTTCAAAACACTTATCGGCGAAAACTGATTACAAAAGGAAAATAAATATCAAGTTTTTGAAACACTGATCGGCGAAAACTAATTAAAAAAAGAAAAATGAATATCAAATTTTCGAAACACTCATCGGTGAAAACTAATTAAATAAAGAACAATGAATATCACGTTTTCGAAACACTCGTCGGCGAAAACTGATGAAGAAAAAGAAAAATGAATATCAAGTTTTCGAAACACTCATCGGTGAAAATTAATTAAATAAAGAAAAATGAATATCATATTTTCGAAATACTCATCGGCGAAAACTGATTAAGAAAAATTTAAATGAATATCAAGTTTTCGAAATAGTCATCGGGGAAAACTATTTAAAAATAAAAAAAGAAAAATGAATATTACGTTTTCGAAACACTCATTGGCGAAATCTGATTAAAAAAGAAAAATGAATATCAAGTTTTGAAAACAATCAACGACGAAAACTGATTACAAAAAGAAAAATGAATATCAAGTCTTCAAAACACTCATCGGTAAAAACTGGTTAAAAAAAGAAAAATGAATAACAAGTTTTCGAAACACTCATCGACGAAAATTGATTAAGAAAAAGAAAAATGAATATCAAGTTTGCGAAACACTCATTGGGGAAAACTATTTAAAAAAAAGAAAAATGAATATTACGTTTTCGAAACACTCATCGGCGAAAAGTGATTAAAAAAAAGAAAAAAGAATATCAAGTTTTCAAAACACTCATCGACGAACACTGATTAAAAAAAGAAAAATGAATATCAAGTTTTCAGAACACTCATCGGCGAAAACTGATTAAAAATTAAAGAAAAATGAATATCAATTTTTCGAAACACTCATCGACGAAAACTATTTAAAAAAAGAAAAATGAATATTACGTTTTCGAAACACTCAACGGCGAAAACTGATTAAAAAATGAAAAATTACTATCAAGTTGTCGAAACACTCATCGGTGAAAACTGATTAAAAAAAGAAAAATTAATATGAAGTTTTCGAAACACTCATCAGCGAAAACTTACTAAAAAAAATGAATATCAAGTTTTCGAAACACTCATCGACGAAAACTTATTTAAAAAATTAAAATGAATATAACGTTTTCGAAACACTTATCGGCGAAAACTGATTAAAAAAAGAAAAATGGATATCAAGTTTTCGAAACACTCATCGATGAAAACTAATTAATTAAAGAAAAATGAATATCACGTTTTAGAAACACTCATCGGCGAAAACTGAATAAGAAAAAGAAAAATGAATATCAAGTTTTCGAAACACTAATCGGCGAAAACTATTTTAAAAAGAAAAAGAAAAATGAATATTATATTTTCGAAACACTCATCGGCGAAAATTGATTAAAAAAATAAATAAATGTCAAGTTTTCAAAACACTCATCGGTGAAAACTTATTAAAAAAAGAAAAATGAATATTAAGTTTTTAAAACACTCATCGACCAAAACTAATTAAAAAAGAAATATGAATATTAGGTTTTCGAAACACTCATCGGTGAAAACTTATTAAAAAAGAAAGGTCAAAACCCCAAATTGGTCCTCTATGTTTTACCCAAGTTTCATATTGGTCCTTTATGTTTCAAAAAATTTAAATTGGTCCTTTATATTTGCAAGAAGTTACAAATTGGTCCTTCCGTCCAATTCCGTATAGTTTTTCCGTTAAGTGATGATGTGGCAAGCTGAGGTGGAACACTATCTCTCCTACGTATACTGCTTGGCTGACGTGGCCAAAGTCACCTTAAAACTAGGGACTAAAATGAAACAAAATAAAAATGTAATTTCCCCACCCCATCTTCATCTTCTTCCTCGTTGCTGAGCATCAACGCCATTGATGTCCTGGTTGGTGCTCGTCTTATGTTGCCAGCGGCATTGACATTGTCAATGACACCTGGATAACGCTTATGGAAGGAAGAGACTCGTCTAGCTCCAGCTCTCTTAACTCTCTTCTTTCAACGGTGCCGCCGTCGGCTTCGAAAAATTCGACTCCACCTTTAACGCAATCTTGGAAGGAGACAAACCGACATTGTGACTTTCCTCAATACTCTGTTTTCGATGCTCGTGGTGATCGCTCCGTCGCGCGACCACGTCTTGACGATGAGTTGCGCCTTCCAACCAGCGGCCATGGCGGAAACGAACTCCGACACGCCTGATTCATGGAAAATCACACACTACGAAAACAGAGGAGGATGAGAAATTGAAGAGAAGGTTTCTTTCTATGTGTTTGTGATTATTGGATCTGGATCAGAGAGCATTGTGGGGCAGCTTGATGATTTCTTTGATGAGATTGTGGAAGGGATGAAGAAGCTTCTCGATTTGTCTAGCCATAGGTGAACGAACATGAGTAAATCAAGTTAGAATTGAATGAAACAAGTAAAGGAAGAGAGAAAGCAACTATGTAGAGGAATATCTCAGTTGCTTGCTCTGCCTGATCTTGCTCTGCGACGAGGAAGAAGAAGATCGAACAAGAAGAAGAAGAGGGGAAAGTATATTTTTGTTTTGTAAAAAATTATTTTATTTCATCTTAGTCCCTGATTTTTTGTTAACTAAGGCCACATCAGCTAAACAGTACATGTAGGAGAGAGAGTGTGACACCTCAGCATGACACGTCATCACTTAACGGCATAACTAGACGGAATTGGTGGAAGGACCAATTTGGAACTTCTTGCATACATAAAGCACCAATTTAAACTTTTTGAAACATAAAGGACCAATATAAAACTTGGTGCAAACATAAAGGACCAATTTGGGGTTTTGACCAAAAGGAAAAATAAATATCATGTTTTCAAAACATTCGTCGACCAAAACTAATTAAAAAAGAAAAATGAATATCAAGTTTTCAAAACACTCATCGGCGAAAACTGATTAAAAAATGAGAAATGAATATCAAGTTTTCGAAACACTCATTAGCGAAAACATACTAAAAAAAGAAAAATGAATATCAAGTTTTCGAAAAACTCATCTAAGAAAACTGATAAAAAAAATGAATATCAAGTTTTCGAAACACTCATCGGCAAAAACTGATTAAAAAAGGAAAATAAATATCAAGTTTTCGAAACACTCATCGGCGAAAACTGATTAAAAAAACAAAAATAAATATCAAGTTTTCGAAACACTAATCGATCAAAACTAATTGAATAAAGAAAAATGAATATCACATTTTCGAAACACTCATCGGCGAAAACTGATTAAGAAAAAGAAAAATGAATATCAAGTTTTCGAAACACACATCGGTGAAAACTAATTAAAAAAGAAAAATAAATATCACTTTTTCGAAACACTTATCGGTGAAAACTGATTAAGAAAAATATAAATGAATATCAAGTTTTCGAAACACTCATCGGCGAAAACTATTTTAAAAAAAAGAAAAATGAATATTATGTTTTCGAAACACATATCTGCGAAAACTGATTAAAAAAAGGAAAATGAATATCAAGTTTACAAAACACTCATCGACCAAAACTAATCAATAAAGAAAAATGAATATCAAGTTTTCAAAACACTCATCGGCAAAAACTGATTAAAAAAATGAGAAATGAATCTCAAGTTTTCGAAACTGTAATACCCGAAAATTTTCTAAATTACGTTTAGGTCCTAATTTGAATTTTTATATTAATTTGGAAGGAAAAGGAGAAAAATTTAATTAAATGAAATTTTATTTGGACCAAAATTGGGACCTAACGGGAAATATTGGGTGTAAGTCTACCGACCCCAAAGTTGATTTTAATCATAAATAATAATATATAATATATTTGTATATATATATTTATATATATAATTGGTTTTACAGAAAAAGGAAAATAATAGAAAGAAAAATAAATAAATATATAAGTATATGGCAGAGAAAGGGGGGGTCACTCACGTGACCCCACCCCTTAATACAATTGGTCCAATTCTTTTCCTTCAGAAGCAGAGAAGCCAAGAGGTGCAGTAGAACATTTGAGGACCAACGAAGCCGAGAACTCGAAGGCGAGAAGAGGAGGACTGACGACGTCGGAAACCGCCGTGTGAGGCTGCAGACCGACGCGACGCCGCCTTCTGAGGCTGAGGGGAGTCGCCGGTGGCGGTGAACGGAGCTGGAACGGCGGTGGCGACGGAAAAACGTGGGAGAAGTGTAATTTGGAGTTTGGCCGGAATTTCGCCGGATTTCGGCCGTTCCGAGCTCGGGGAAGGTGACCGGGAGTTCTTTCTACCCCGTTCTATCATTCTAACCGATTGAATCGAGGTAAAAAGTCCCGAATCTCTCAAACCCCAAATTTATCTATTTTAGGGATTTTTGGAAAATTCCTAATATGTATGAATAAATTATTTTGGGTCCTAAATTGAAGCTATTGGGTTTTTTAGAGGTGTTTGGGTGTATGAGTATTGACAAATTGATAGTGGGAGTTACTCAATTTGGAAATTATAGGACAATGGAGTTTATGAAGACTAAAGTGTAGTATAAATTAAATTGGTGAGTCGAATTGGTAATTTTAGAAGGTAGTAATTGTTGTGATAGACAAGGGATCGAAGACCGAATAGTTACGTCTTAGCCGGAAACCAATTTTGGTATATTAAAGAGGAAAATTTTAGTCAATTAAGGAGTTGAAGATTTCTAAACCAAAGGGTGCTACTAGGATACGGATTAGAAGTAAACTAAAGATCCTAAATACTAGTTGAAGTAGTTTTAAGTAAATTAACTAGTTGGTGGGATTTATAGTTATATAGACATTGTATTGATGTGTACAAGTTATAATAAGGTTCAAGTGTCTAAAACTACTCACTACGTGTGTGTAGGACGTCACGAACTGGTTGGAGCTTCGGGTACGCCGAGGACCGATCAAGGAAAGCAAAGAGGTGAGGGGCTTTTCCCATCCTTGCCCTCTTGTGGGTTGTATGAGGATGTGAAAAATATGGTTTGTATTACTTGCCTCTTTGTTAGGATATGTACGTTAGGTAACATGCTATTGTTATTCCTAAATTTGATTATTTGAGATTATATGTTATATGTGTATGTGATTTATGGGAAACATCATGATGGCTTGGGAAGCCTTATATGGAAAAAGGATTCTTGGAACCTAGAACGATATCGGGGGTAGGATCGAGTCTACTTTCGGTGTCTAAATTTCATGGTCCTAGAAACTCACAAGTAAATGAAGTTGGAAACCTATTGTTTGATCTTGACATTTTTGAAAGAATCAAACTTAGGATGTTCTTCCTTGAAATTATTTTTGAACTTGGGAGAGGGTATAAACTTATAAGTTTTTCCAAGAAAAGTAAAACCGAACTAGTAGGGGTTCATAGGAGTCATGTAGAGTCTATGACAAAAGAGGTGTCCATTTTGAATAAACCGGGTAGATCGAGTATGTCCTCGTGAAGTCGGACACCCAAGAGTCCAATGTCTATGAGTTTGCCACTTTGTGGTTAAAGCTTTGGTTAGGCCAAAGTCACACGAGTCGTCGGCTATGTATCAAGTAAAGTCTTGGTGCCAGATATGTCTCAAGTAAAGTCTTGGGGCCAGGGGTTCCTAGAATGATCAACTAGGTTCCTAACCACTCACGTGAGCTATGCCTTCGATGCCAGTTTACCTCCTAACGGATGCCACTCACATGAGTTATGCCTTCGGGCCAGATTCTCTCCTAACGGAGATATGCCTTCGGGCCAGTTTATGTTATTTTAAAACGATATAGGATATTGGAAAGCGTTTGATGATATTGAACATGTGATACATATGCCTAATTTTGTCAATATATGTGTTATATATGCTAAATGCATGATCACTTAAACATGAAAGGTTAAAAGGAATATTATATGTGCATGTGGATGTGATTGGCTCCCTTTCCCCAGTTGTAGTGGTACCCGCTACTACACCAAGGATGGGAGAGCCTCTCACTGAGTCCGTTTGACTCACCCCCCCAATTTACATGTTACAGATACAGGTGTAGCGGGCACCGAACACGCGTCTACTTCCTCTCAAGGAGGCGGACATTCCTAGAGACCTCACGCATTGTTCGCGTGAGAGGTTTATCTTTTGATGTATACATTCTTTTGTTATATTTCATTGATGTATACATTATTTTGAGTATAGCCTTTGATGTATAGGCAATTGCTATATGTATATGTATATGTACAAATCTAGACTTGTCGGCTTCATACTGTTTAAAGATTAGGTCATGGATGGGAATATAGGATATATGAATATTATGATGAGTATGAATTGCTTCCGCTTGTGAATAGGATAGGTCACACCCTATGAGGTGTGATCAATATGTAAATATACATATATATATATGTGTGGTTGGTATGTGATTGTTTGCAAATATATAAACCTGCATGTGAATAGGATAGATTACACGCATTGAGGCGTGTGATCAATATGTAAAGTTAAATGCGAGTGTGGATGCTTATATACAGGTGATCGAACAGGTTATATATATTGTGTGTGAATAGGATAGGTCATTCCCTTGTGGTTTGATCACTACGTATATACATATTTATGTGTGATTGCTTATGTGAATGGATGTATATATATATATTTGAATTGGGCTGAAGCGGCAATGAGCGCCGTGGATTGCAGGTTATTTAGGCCACCGTAAATGACGTGGCCAATATTTATTATGTGAATATTGTATGTTGTTTGTATAGCAGGGTAATTATTTTAAATGGTAATAGGGAAGGCTTACGGGTTTAGGGGTGAAATCCTACTCCCGTGCCGGTCACGGACTCCTAGAAATGGGGTCGTGACAAAGTTGGTATCAGAGCCTGGTTATTTTTAAATAGTATGAAGCCATAGGTATGACTGGGCGTCGGTTTACCCTTCTTTGTGTACCCGGGCACAACGTGGGAGTAAAAGGGCACTTGTGGAAATACCCAGGAAATTGTGTCAGCCTTTCTTTTTACTCTCTTTTATACGAAATGTCATTAATATACGTGTACTTATTAGGTGTGGTCCTTGTGCAGTATAGGGATGTCACCTATTAAGAGACGGACTAGGGGTGGAGGGAGAACTCCTGCTGAAATTGGTCAAGAGTCAGTTCGGGAGAAGGTAATGCCCACCCGAGGCCGAGGTAGAGGCCGTACCCGAGGCCGAGGCAGAGGTCGTGTTCGAGGTCGAGGAAGAGCACAAGTAAGAGGGGAAGAGAGGGGGGCAGTCACCGGAACCTCAACCTCAAGTAGAGACAGGTGCACCTTCCGTGGCGGAAATGCTCACGGCAGGATTTCAAGAACTAAGAGAGGAAATGACGAGGCAAATACAGAGGGAGGTACGCCGGTTAATAGTCGGCGAGGAAGAACAAGAGAGGGTTCCTAGCAATCAAGAGATGGAGGTTGTTGAGGAAGAAGATAGAGAATGGCAACAACCACAGGGAATGCCTCGTGAACAACAGGCAGCACCCCGAGAGCTGCCAATTTCAAAATTTCTGAAGCTTCGTCCACCCACTTTCTGCGGGACAAGTGAGAAGGAAGATCCGCAATACTTCATCAAGGATGTGGTTCGAATTGGGCAAATGCTAAGGTGCTCGGGACATGAATTGGTGGAGCTAGCCTCATTTCAATTGAGGGGCGCCGCTAGAGTATGGATAGAGTCCGTACAAACAAGATACTTGAGGAGAGTGGCACCGATGACCTGGGAAGATTTTCAGAGGGAATTCCTAGGTCGGTTTTTGCCTGAGGGGACAAAAGATGCAAGCGGCAACAATTTGAAGAATTGTGGATGACTCCGGAGATGACTGTGACAGAATTTGAGTTGCTATTTACTGAGCTAGCTCAATTCTCTCCCGAGTTAGTTCCGGATGAGGAAGCAAGAATCAAGAGGTTCATCCATCGTCTTACCGAGCCACTATTTATTGCTTTGTTACCACAAAGAAAGCAATTTGACACTTTGGCTCAAGCTGCTGACTGTGCAAGAATAATCGAAACTAGGAAGAGATATGGGACGTCCAACGATCCCAAAGTGAAATTAATTGCCGGTGGTGGTAACGAAGGGAGTGGAAGTAAAAAGAGGAAAATGACAGGTGGTGGAGCCAAGTATTCGGAATCTGCGAGGGGACAAACCTCAACTATCACCAGTGACACAGCTCCAAGAGGAAATGTACAGGGAGGACAGAGAGTACAAGGTAGTAAAAACACCGGTGACACATGGCCTCAATGTGCAATCTGCAACAGACGTCATTTTGGTGTATGCCGGAAATTGACTGGTGCATGCTACACTTGTGGCGAGATGGGCCACATGTCTAGGGAGTGTCCTAAAGACGGGAAGGTACGAGTGTGAGGAGTAATTCGACTCCGAGAAGTACTCCTATTCCAGCCCCACCAGTGAGAGCCGTGCCACCACATACAACCCATACGGGTGCAGTTAGAGGTCGTGGTGCGGGTAACAGTGGTAGAGGTACAGGGGCAGTGAGTGGCGGTCAAGCCAGAGTATTCGCAATTTCCCAGCAGGACGCTCATGCATCCAATGCAGTGGTCACAGGTACTCTACTTGTTTGTTCTCTTGAAGCAAGAGTGTTGTTTGATTCTGGTTCTACTCATTCATACGTGTCGCATGAATTTGCCTCTAAATTCAAGAGAAGTCCATCTAGAATGGAAGAGATAGTATTAGTATCTACTCCGATGGGAGATTCGGTACAAGTTGAGTATGTGCATAAATCCTGTGTGGTGGAGGTCGATGGTCATGAGACTATAGTAGACCTTCGTCTTTTAGTTATGTTTGATTTAGATGTAATTCTGGGAATGGACTGGTTGGCATCTTGTCATGCGGTGGTGGATTGTAGAGCTAAGTGCCTAAAATTTAGCATGCCGAATGAAGAACCTTTTGTGATAAGGGGCGACGGAGCCGCTCCGTACCCAAGCTTGATTTCAGCTATCAAGGCATCCAAGCTACTTGAAAAAGGGTGCAAAGGGTACCTGGCCTTCGTGAGAGACACTACGAAAGAAGTGGTTTCACCGAATCAAGTACCGGTGGTGCGTGAGTTCTTAGATGTATTTCCGGAAGAATTGCCAGGGTTGCCTCCCGATTGGGAAATCGAATTTGAAATTGAATTGCAACCCGGTACTCAACCTATATCCACACCACCTTATCGTATGGCTCCGAAAGAATTGAAGGAGTTACATACACAGTTGCAGGAGTTGCTTGACAAGGGCTTTATTCGGCCTAGTTTTTCTCCTTGGGGTGCGCCGGTCCTTTTTGTGAAGAAGAAAGACGGATCTTTGCGGTTGTGTATCGATTACCGAAAGCTAAATAAGGTGACGATCCGCAACCAATACCCACTTCCGAGGATAGATGACTTGTTTGATCAATTACAAGGTGCAAAGCGGTTTTCAAAAATTGATTTGCGATCTGGGTATCACCAACTCAAGATTCGAGAATCAGACGTACCTAAGACCGCTTTCCGAACCCGATATGGACATTACGAGTTTTTGGTGATGTCTTTTGGATTGACCAATGCTCCTGCGGCGTTTATGGATATGATGAACAGGGTCTTCAAACCTTTCTTGGATCAATTTGTCATTGTTTTTATTGATGACATCTTGGTCTATTCGAAGAATTCAGAGGAGCACGCTGAACACCTAAGGTTGGCCTTACAAAAGTTGAGGGAGAAGAAGTTGTATGCCAAGTTCTCCAAATGTGAATTTTGGCTTGATAGAGTTGCCTTTCTGGGTCACGTGGTATCATCAGAGGGAATCCATGTTGATCCAAGTAAGGTGGAGGCGGTAAAGAATTGGTCCCAACCTACTTCAGTTACAGAAATCCGTAGCTTTTTGGGTTTGGCGGGCTACTACAGAAGATTCGTACAAGATTTTTCTAAGGTGGCTGCGCCATTGACCAAATTGACACAAAAAGGGGTGAAGTTTGTATGGGATGAGAAATGTGAGCATAGTTTTCAGAAGTTGAAGGAAAGTCTCACTACCGCTCCAGTGTTAACACTTCCTGAAGGCACCGGAGGATATGTGGTGTATTGCGATGCATCAAGGATCGGGTTGGGGTGTGTATTAATGCAACACGGTAAAGTGATTGCATATGCCTCGAGACAGTTAAGGAAACATGAGAAGAATTATCCGACGCATGATCTTGAAATGGCTGCGGTGGTATTTGCCTTAAAAATATGGAGGCATTACCTATACGGAGTGACTTGTGAAATTTATACAGATCACAAGAGTCTCAAATACATCTTCGAGCAGAAAGATTTAAACTTGAGACAACGTCGATGGTTAGAGTTGTTAAAAGATTATGACTGCACGATTTTGTATCATCCGGGAAAGGCTAATGTGGTAGCTGATGCTCTGAGTCGGAAATCTATGGGTAGTCTTGCCCATATAAGTGAAGAGAGAAGACCGTTGATTAAGGAACTTCATGAGTTAGAACAAACCGGGAATCGGTTTTGAGATTGGAAGTTCAAATTCATTGTTGGCTCATCTAGAAGCTAAATCCTCTTTGGTAGAAGAGGTGAAGTCTAAACAGGATGAAGATGCCGACCTCAGACAGATTAAAAATACAGTAATCAAAGAGAAAAGGGAGGACCTCCGATTCTCTATTGATGATTTCGGGGTACTTCGCTTGGAGGGACGGTTGTGTGTCCCGATGGTGGACAATTTGAAAGAGAGAATTCTTGAAGAAGCACACCGGACCGCTTATACCATCCACCCGGGAGCTAACAAGATGTATCATGATTTGAAACAATTGTATTGGTGGAATGGTATGAAAAGAGATGTTGCAGACTATGTGGCTAGATGTTTAGTGTGTCAGCAGGTTAAGGCTGAACACCAGAAACCCGCCGGGATGTTACAACAGATAGAAATACCAGAATGGAAATGGGAGAGGATCACAATGGATTTTGTTACAGGGTTGCCTAGATCACAGCGTGGGTTTGATTCAGTTTGGGTAATAGTGGATCGTATGACCAAGTCCGCCCACTTTCTGCCAGTTAAGACCACTTATAGTGTGAGTCAGTATGCGCAGCTCTATCTATCAGAGATCGTCAGATTACACGGGATACCAGTATCCATATATCGGATAGAGGGCCACAGTTCACTTCCAGGTTTTGGAAGTCCATGCAGGAAGTGTTGGGGACTAGAGTTGATTTGAGCACCGCTTTCACCCACAGACAGATGGGCAATCAGAGAGAACTATTCAAATTCTGGAAGACATGCTTAGAGCGTGTATTATGGATTTCGGTGGAAGTTGGGAAAAGTATCTACCTCTAGCGGAATTTGCATATAATAACAGTTACCAAGCGAGTATCCAGATGGCACCTTTCGAGGCTCTTTATGGTCGAAGGTGTCGATCCCCGATTGGTTGGTTTGAGGTCGGAGAAGCTAGCTTAGTCGGCCCTGAACTGCTACAAGATGCCATAAAAGGGTAAAAGAAATAAGGGAGAGGTTGTTAACGGCTCAAAGTAGACAGAAGTCATATGCTGACAACCGAAGAAGAGAATTGGAATTCGCTGTGGGTGAGCTAGTATTTTTGAAAGTTTCACCAATGAGAGGCGTGATGAGGTTTGGCAAGAAAGGCAAGTTAAGTCCAAGGTATATCGGACCGTTTGAGATACTTGAACGTGTGGGAAATGTTGCCTACCGTCTTCAGTTGCCGGCGGAACTAGAAGGAGTTCATCCGGTGTTTCATGTATCAATGCTTCGCAAGTACTTGCCAGATCCTTCTCATGTGATCCAACCCCAGGAGATACAACTAACCGAAGATTTGACGTATGAGGAGATACCAGTGGAAATCTTAGATCGTCAATTGAAGAAGTTGAGATCGAAAGAAATACCATTGGTGAAAGTTCTGTGGAGAAATCACTCGACCGAGGAAGCTACGTGGGAAGTCGAGGGAGAAATGCGCAGGACGTATCCTCACCTATTTGCAAACTAAGGTTAGTGTGTGGTTGAAATTCGGGGACCGAATTTCTTAAGGGGGGAAGATTGTAATACCCGAAAATTTTCTAAATTACGTTTAGGTCCTAATTTGAATTTTATATTAATTTGGAAGGAAAAGGAGAAAAATTTAATTAAATGAAATTTTATTTGGACCAAAATTGGGACCTAACGGGAAATATTGGGTGTAAGTCTACCGACCCCAAAGTTGATTTTAATCATAAATAATAATATATAATATTTGTATATATATATTATATATATAATTGGTTTTACAGAAAAAGGAAAATAATAGAAAGAAAAATAAATAAATATATAAGTATATGGCAGAGAAAGGGGGGGTCACTCACGTGACCCCACCCCTTAATACAATTGGTCCAATTCTTTTCCTTCAGAAGCAGAGAAGCCGAGAGGTGCAGCAGAACATTTGAGGACCAACGAAGCCGAGAACTCGAAGGCGAGAAGAGGAGGACTGACGACGCCGGAAACCGCCGTGTGAGGCTGCAGACCGACGCGACGCCACCTTCTGAGGCTGAGGGGAGTTGCCGGTGGCGGTGAACGGAGCTGGAACGGCGGTGGCGACGGAAAAACGTGGGAGAAGTGTAATTTGGAGTTTGGCCGGAATTTCGCCGGATTTCGGCCGTTCCGAGCTCGGGGAAGGTGACCGGGAGTTCTTTCTACCCCGTTCTATCATTCTAACCGATTGAATCGAGGTAAAAAGTCCGAATCTCTCAAACCCCAAATTTATCTATTTTAGGGATTTTTGGAAATTCCTAATATGTATGAATAAATTATTTTGGGTCCTAAATTGAAGCTATTGGGTTGTTTAGAGGTGTTTGGGTGTATGAGTATTGACAAATTGATAGTGGGAGTTACTCAATTTGGAAATTATAGGACAATGGAGTTTATGAGGACTAAAGTGTAGTATAAATTAAATTGGTGAGTTGAATTGGTAATTTTAGAAGGTAGTAATTGTTGTGATAGACAAGGGATCGAAGACCGAATAGTTACGTCTTAGCCGGAAACCAATTTTGGTATATTAAAGAGGAAAATTTTAGTCAATTAAGGAGTTGAAGATTTCTAAACCAAAGGGTGCTACTAGGATACGGATTAGAAGTAAACTAAGATCCTAAATACTAGTTGAAGTAGTTTTAAGTAAATTAACTAGTTGGTGGGATTTATAGTTATATAGACATTGTATTGATGTGTACAAGTTATAATAAGGTTCAAGTGTCTAAAACTACTCACTACGTGTGTGTAGGACGTCACGAACTGGTTGGAGCTTCGGGTACGCCGAGGACCGATCAAGGAAAGCAAAGAGGTGAGGGGCTTTTCCCATCCTTGCCCTCTTGTGGGTTGTATGAGGATGTGAAAAATATGGTTTGTATTACTTGCCTCTTTGTTAGGATATGTACGTTAGATAACATGCTATTGTTATTCCTAAATGTGATTATTGAGATTATATGTTATATGTGTATGTGATTTATGGGAAACATCATGATGGCTTGGGAAGCCTTATATGGAAAAAGGATTCTTGGAACCTAGAACGATATCGGGGGTAGGATCGAGTCTACTTTCGGTGTCTAAATTTCATGGTCCTAGAAACTCACAAGTTAAATGAAGTTGGAAACCTATTGTTTGATCTTGACATTTTTGAAAGAATCAAACTTAGGATGTTCTTCCTTGAAATTATTTTTGAACTTGGGAAAGGGTATAAACTTATAAGTTTTTCCAAGAAAAGTAAAACCGAACTAGTAGGGGTTCATAGGAGTCATGTAGAGTCTATGACAAAAGAGGTGTCCATTTTGAATAAACCGGGTAGATCGAGTATGTCCTCGTGAAGTCGGACACCCAAGAGTCCAATGTCTATGAGTTTGCCACTTTGTGGTTAAAGCTTTGGTTAGGCCAAAGTCACACGAGTCGCCGGCTATGTATCATGTAAAGTCTTGGTGCCAGATATGTCTCAAGTAAAGTCTTGGGGCCAGGGGTTCCTAGAATGATCAACTAGGTTCCTAACCACTCACGTGAGCTATGCCTTCGATGCCAGTTTACCTCCTAACGGATGCCACTCACATGAGTTATGCCTTCGGGCCAGATTCTCTCCTAACGGAGATATGCCTTCGGGCCAGTTTATGTTATTTTAAAACGATATAGGATATTGGAAAGCGTTTGATGATATTGAACATGTGATACATATGCCTAATTTTGTCAATATATGTGTTATATATGCTAAATGCATGATCACTTAAACATGAAAGGTTAAAAGGAATATTATATGTGCATGTGGATGTGATGGCTCCCTTTCCCCAGTTGTAGTGGTACCCGCTACTACACCAAGGATGGGAGAGCCTCTCACTGAGTCCGTTTGACTCACCCCCCAATTTTACATGTTACAGATACAGGTGTAGCGGGCACCGAACACGCGTCTACTTCCTCTCAAGGAGGCGGACATTCCTAGAGACCTCACGCATTGTTCGCGTGAGAGGTTTATCTTTTGATGTATACATTCTTTGTTATATTTCATTGATGTATACATTATTTTGAGTATAGCCTTTGATGTATAGGCAATTGCTATATGTATATGTATATGTACAAATCTAGACTTGTCGGCTTCATACTGTTTAAGATTAGGTCATGGATGGGAATATAGGATATATGAATATTATGATGAGTATGAATTGCTTCCGCTTGTGAATAGGATAGGTCACACCCTATGAGGTGTGATCAATATGTAAATTATACATATATATATATGTGTGGTTGGTATGTGATTGTTTGCAAATATATAAACCTGCATGTGAATAGGATAGATTACACGCATTGAGGCGTGTGATCAATATGTAAAGTTAAATGCGAGTGTGGATGCTTATATACAGGTGATCGAACAGGTTATATATATTGTGTGTGAATAGGATAGGTCATTCCCTTGTGGTTTGATCACTACGTATATACATATTTATGTGTGATTGCTTATGTGAATGGATGTATATATATATTTGAATTGGGCTGAAGCGGCAATGAGCGCCGTGGATTGCAGGTTATTTAGGCCACCGTAAATGACGTGGCCAATATTTATTATGTGAATATTGTATGTTGTTTGTATAGCAGGGTAATTATTTTAAATGGTAATAGGGAAGGCTTACGGGTTTAGGGGTGAAATCCTACTCCCGTGCCGGTCACAGACTCCTAGAAATGGGGTCGTGACAGAAACATTCATTAGCGAAAACTTACTAAAAAAAGAAAAATGAATATCAAGTTTTTGAAACACTCATCTACGAAAGCTGATTAAAAAAATAAAAATGAATATCAAGTTTTCGAAACACTCATCGGCGAAAACTGATTAAAAAACAAAAATGAATATCAAGTTTTCGAAACACTAATTGGTGAAAACTAATTAAATAAACAAAAATGAATACGACGTTTTCGAAACACTCATCGGCGAAAACTAATTAAGAAAAAGAAAAATGAATATCAAGTTTTCGAAACACTCATCTACGAAAACTGATTAAAAAAATTAAATGAATATCAAGTTTTCGAAACACTAATCAGCGAAAACTATTTTAAAATAAAAAGAAAAATGAATATTACTTTTTCGAAACACTCATCGGCGGAAAACTGATTAAAAAAAAAGAAAAAGAAATATCAAGTTTTCGAAACACTCATTGGTGAACTTATTAAAAAAAGAAAAATGAATATCAAGTTTTCGAAACACTCATCGGTGAAAACTTTTTAAAAAAGGAAAAATAAATATTATGTTTTCGAAACATTCATCGACCAAAACTAATTAAAAAGAAAAATGAATATCAAGTTTGCAAACACTCATCGGCGAAAACTGATTAAAAAAATGAGAAATGAATATCAACTTTTCGAAACACTTATTAGCGAAAACATACTAAAAATAGAAAAATGAATATCAAGTTTTCGAAAAACTCATCTACCAAAACTGATTAAAAAAAATAAAAATGAATATTAAGCTTTCGAAATACTCATCGGCGAAAATAGATTAAAAAAGGAAAATAAATATCAAGTTTTCGAAATACTCATCGGCGAAAACTGATTAAAAAAAGAAAAATGAATATCAAGTTTTTGAAACACTCATCGGTTAAAACTAATTAAATAAAGAAAAATGAATATCACATTTCGAAACACTCATCGGCGAAAACTGATTAAGAAAAAGAAAAATGAATATCAAGTTTTCGAAACACTCATCGGTGCAAACTAATTAAATAAAGAAAAATAAATATAACGTTTTCGAAACACTAATCGGTGAAAACTGATTAAGAAAAATATAAATGAATATCAAGTTTTCGAAACACTCATCGGCGGAAACTATTTAAAAAAAAGGAAAATGAATATTATGTTTTCGAAACTGTATTACCCGAGAATATTTTAACTAGTGTTATTAATTAAATTAAATTAATCAAATTAAAAGTGAAAAAAAATGAGATAAAAAGGAAAATAAATACACACTATCCTACTACTTGTTTTTTTTAAATACAAGTTTGTGTAAATTCTAAATTTTTATACATTTCTTTTTTTTCTTATATATTTTATATCAGACTTGTTTTCTTTTTTGTGTTATGTATATATTTTTATTTATATATATATATATATATATATATATATATATATATATGTATTATGAAGATAAAAGAATAAAGTAAAGGTGAAGGAAGAAAAAGAGAGCAGAGAGAGACGTGAGTGGCGAGAGGCTCACGCACGGGGGCAAAACGGAGAGAGCAAGGGGTTGAGGCGTTGTGCACGGAAGCTCACGACGGAGGAAGGCAAGCTCGTGGAGGTGGCCGGACGCGAGGAGAGGTCGGAATCGCCGTCCATCGGAGCCGTAGTCGCCTTCGTTGTGTTAGAGAGAGAGAGAGAGAGCTCGGGCTAGAGAGAGAAACAAGAGGGAGAGAGCTTTCTCGCCGGAAAACGCCGTCTCTTCACCGGGGAAGGTAGCTGGGAGTCTCCTCTACTCCATATCGTCCTTCTAACCGGTTGAATCGAGGTGAGAAGTCCCGAAACTCTCAAACCCCAATTTTATCAATTTTAGGGATTTTTGGAAAGACCCCAATTGATTGATTCAATCTGAGTATTCTGGGTCCTAAATTGAAGTATTTGCATGCTAGGAAGTGAGTTGGAAGCTTAGGAACCGGAACCCAATTGATGGAATTTATCCGGGTTGGAAAAAGTGTAGGAAAATGTGGTTGTTAAGGTTTAAGGGTGTTGTGGAATGATTTGGGGTGCATTGAAAGGTTGAATGATAATTATATAATTGTTAAAAATTATTGGAATGTACGAGGGATTAAAACCCGAGTACCCGCCGTCTCACCAGAACCCAATTCGGGGAAAAAGAGACACTTTTCCAATTTTAAGCGTGTCCGGATATGTGTATGCATATGCAGGTAAGGTGTTGAAAGTTAATTCGGTAACTGGAAATTTTAGACAAGTAGAATTTATGACTCTCTTGAGTCATAAATTCAAGACTTGGGTAATGGGAATTTCATATGGACACATAGAGATGAAATTGGGTAACCTTGCATTCCCAACTCAAGGCTTCCGAATAGTGTGATTAAGCAAGGGTTGAATACGAATAGAAGCTTGATAGGTGTTCCAAAAACTAGTTGAGAGCATTCCAAGCCAACAACTAGTCTATGCAATTAATTAGAAAGAACATGAGCATTAGCGTTACATGTACATTATAGTGGTTGAAATTGCAAGTTCTGAATCTCTCAAGTATATGTGTATAGGGCACCATACTGTGAGTGGACTTTCGGGCGCACCGAGAGCCGATCAGAGGGGCCAACCAGGTGAGGGGCTTTCCTATCCTTGCCCTATAGGGTTGGCTGCGGATATGGATATATGGTTTTCCTTCTTGCCTATTTGTAGGAATTACATGTTAGATAACATGCTATTGTTGTTCCTAAATTGTAATATATGTGATAATGTGCTGTATGTGTATATGTGAATTGTAAAAGCAATGGTGGCTCAAGGAGCCTTATATGGAAACAAGGTCCTCGGGACCTATACGATATCGAGGGTAGGATCGAGTCTATTTTATTTTTGAGGGTCTTGTGGTATTAGAGACAACCTCATTGATTATTATCTGAAAGGTGTGGTTTTGTATGTAAGTCCTTAAAGAGAATAAACCTAGGTGGCTTTGTTCTGAATCAAGAGTCCGAATTAGAAACCACTTGGAAATCTAGATTTGCCTAAGAAGAAGTAAAATGAACAAGTAGTGGTCCATAGAGGTCATTTATGGTACAACGCGGGAACCGAGTCTATCACGGGTGGTCCGGGTAGATTGAGTCTCTTGTCTTGAGTCAAACTCATAGAGATACAAGTATTTGAGTACACCACATTGTGGCTATTGCCTTGGGTAAACTGAGGTCAGATGAGTCGCCGGCTATGCTCCAAGTGAAGTCTTGGGGTCAGACTATTGTTCCAAGTATAGTCTTGGGACCAGGGGTTCCTAGAATGATCAACTAGGTTCCCATATTGCTCACGTGAGATATTGCCTTCGGGCCAGATTCTCTCCTAACGGAGATATTGCGTTCGGGCCAGATTCTCTCCTAATGGAGATATGCCTTCGGGCCAGTTATGATTATGGTTACTTGAATCCAGATGACCACATGGAATAATATGTAAATCATGATATGATGTATGTGTGAATTTAAATGTATGTAAATCCATGCTTTAAATTCTTTATTGTGAATATGATATAACCTAATTGTCTGACCACTTAATATCTGGAAATTCAAATCTGTTATATGCGTATGTGTTTGTGATTGGCTCCTTTCCCTAGTTGTAGTGGTACCCGCTACTACACCAGGGATGGGAAAGCCTCTCACTGAGTCTGTTTGACTCACCCCAATGTTACATGTTACAGACACAAGTGGTATAGGCATCGGGAACGCTTCCACTTCATCTCAGGGAGGCGGACAGACTTAGAGACCGCACGCATTGTTCCCGTGGGTAGTATTGATATATGTATTTTGTCAGGATGTATATGTATATGATTCTTTTGGTATAGCATTGTTTGTACAGTTGCTATATGCATATATGTATATGTCACACTCTAGAATTGTCGGCTTCATACAGGTTAAAGATTGGTCTGGTTGTTGGGATCATAGGTTATGATATGATGAATATCATGTGTATATATATATATATAATGAATGTGACTTCTGCATGTGAATATGATAGATCACACGCACCGAGCGTGTGGTCAATATGTAAAATTTATATATATGTGTGGCTAAATACTTGATCGTGTGAAAATATGGCTTCCGCATGTGAATAGGATAGGTCACACGCATTGAGGCGTGTGATCGATATGTAAATTATATGCAGGTGTGTGATTGAATATATATGCTTGACTGTATACAGGGATTCTATATATATATATATATATATATATACATATGATATTCATCATATCGTAACCTATGATCCCAACAACCAGACCAATCTTTAACCTGTATGAAGCCGACAATTCTAGAGTGTGACATATACATATATGCATATAGCAATTGTACAAAACAATGCTATACCAAAAGAATCATATACATATACATCCTGACAAAATACATATATCAATACTACCCACGCGAACAATGCGTGCGGTCTCTAAGTCTGTCCGCCTCCCTGAGATGAAGTGGAAGCGCTCCCGATGCCTATACCACCTGTGTCTGTAACATGTAACATTGGGGTGAGTCAAACAGACTCAGTTAGAGGCTTTCCCATCCCTGGTGTAGTAGCGGGTACCACTACAACTGGGGAAGAGGAGCCAATCACAAACACATACGCATATAACTGGTTTAAATTTTCATATATTAGGTGGTCAGGCAATTAGCATATATCATATTCACAATAAAGAATTTAAAGCATGGATTTACATACATTTAAATTCACACATACATCATATCATGATTTAACATATAATTCCATGTGGTCACCCGTAATCAATTAACCGTAATCATAAATTGGCCCGAAGGCAATATCTCCGTTAGGAGAGAATCTGGCCCGAAGGCAATATCTCCGTTAGGAGGGAATCTGGCCCGAAGGCAATATCTCACGTGAGCAATATGGGAACCTAGTTGATCATTCTAGGAACCCCTGGTCCCAAGATTTTACTTGGAACAATAGTCTGACCCCAAGACTTCACGTGGAGCAATAGCCGTCGACTCATCTGACCTCGGTTTACCCAAGGCAATAGCCACAATGTGGTGTACTCATATACTTTGTATTTCTGTGGGTTGACTCAAGACAAACAGACTCAATCTACCCGGACTATCCATGATCGACTCGGTTTCCAGGTTGTACCATAATGACCCCTATGGACCACTGCTTACTCATTCTCTTCTTCTTAGGCAACTCTAAATTCCCAAGTGGTTTTCTAATTCAGAAGCTCTCGGTTTAAAACAAGTCACCTATGTTCATATCCTTTAAGAAGTTACATACACAACCACCCTTTTCAGGTGATCAACAATGAGGTTGGTTTATAATATCACAAGACTCTCACAAATATAGTTGACTCGATCCTACCCCCGATATCATTTAGGTCCCGAGGACCTTCTTTCCATATAAGGCTCCTTGAGCCACCATTGCTTTTACAATTCACATACACACATATAGCACGTTTTCACATATACTGTAATTTAGGAATAACAATAGCATGTTATCTAACATGAAATTCCTACAAATAGGCAAGAAGGCAAACCATATATCCATATCTGTAGTCAACCCTATAGGGCAAGGATAGGAAAGCCCCTCACCTGGTTGGCCCCTCGTATCGGCTCTCGGTGTGCCCGAAGGTCCGCTTACTGTATGGTGCCCTATACACATTTATTTGAGAGATTCAGAAGCTTGAAAATTCAACCACTATCGTGTACATGCAACGCTAGTGCTCATGTTCTCTCTAATTAATTCCATAGGCTAGTTGTTGGCTTGGAAATGCCCTCAACTAGTTTAGGACACCTAGCATGCCTCTAATCATGTTCAACCCTTGCTAAATCACACTATTCGGAAGCCTTGAGTTGGGAATGCAAGGTTACCCAATTTCATCTCTATGTGTCCATATGAAATTCCCATTACCCAAGTCTTGAATTTATGACTCAAAAGAGTCATAAATTCTACTTGTCTAAAATTTCCATTTACCGAATTAACTTTCAATACGTTACCTACACACGAATACACATATCCAGATACGCGTAAATTAGGAAAGTGTCTCTTTTTCCCCGAACGGGGTTCCGGGTGAGACGGGAATTACTCGGGTTTTAATCCCTCGTACATTCCAATAATTTTTAACAATTATATAATTATCATTCAACCTTTCAATGCACCCCAAATCATTCCACAACACCCTTAAACCTTTCCAATCATACTTTTCCTACACTTTTTCCAACCCGGATAAATTCCATCAATTTGGTTCCGGTTCCTAAGCTTCAACTCACTTCCTAGCATGCAAATACTTCAATTTAGGACCCAGAATACTCAGAGTGAATCAATTGGGGTCTTTCCCAAAAATCCCTAAAATTGATAAAATTGGGGTTTGAGAGTTTCGGGACTTCTCACCTCGATTCAACCGGTTAGAAGCACGATATGGAGTAGAGGAGACTCCCAGCTACCTTCCCCGGTTGAAGCGACAGTGTTTTCCGCGAGAAAGCTCTCTCCCTCTTGTTTCTCTCTCTAGCCCGAACTCTCTTTCTCTCCAGCCAAACGCCGGCGACAGACGGCGAACTCCGGCCACCACGAACGTCCGGCCACCTCTCCTCCGTGCTCAGGCCGTCCGTGAGCTTCCGTGCACCACGCCCAAATGATGCTCCTCCTCTCTCTCGTTTTTTTCTTTTCCGTTCGTGCGTCTAAGCCTCACGCAGGTATGCTTCCTCTTTCCTTTATTCTTTCTTTTCACTATTACTTAAATAACATACATATATATATAATATATTTATATAATTAATTAATACATACATATCAAAAGAAAATAAATATGATTTATTAATAAATACAAAGAATATAGAAATATTAGGATTTTTAAAAAAAAATTTATATTTACAACATAATGAGTGATAGGCTAGTGTGTTTTTTCATCTCATTTTCCTCTTTTAAATTAATTGATTTAATTTAATTAATGACGCTAGTTAAAATATTCTCGGGTATTACAACGCAGGTGCAAAATGAAAAGAAGAGAGTGAATACGAGAACGAGTCGAGGCGAGCATCGGGGGATGCGAGCCAAATGATAAAACAGGTATGTTACCGTTGGGGGCGATTGGAACCCAACGGGTGACACACTTGCAAGAGGTGGTATAATTCGTGAACATATGCCGCACCGTTAGAAAGGAAAGAGTCAAACCGTGGAAGCGGATCCCGTTTGGTCAAGGGGGAAGTAGAGCATGTCCAGAAGGTTCATGCTGGAGTGAACGGATCAAATATTCCAAGTAGGGAATACAGGATCTAAGTGAGTTGAAGGAGCTATACACGCAGTTATAGGAATTACTTGAGAAGGGTTTCTTCAGACCCAGTTTCTCTCCTTGGGGTGCACCGGTCCTTTTTGTGAAGAAGAAGGACGGATCTTTGCGGTTGTGTATCGATTACCGGAAGTTAAATAAGGTGACGATCCGCAATCAATACCCACTGCCGAGGATAGATACCTATTTGATCAGTTGCAGGGTGTGAAGCGGTTTTCCAAGATTGATTTGCGATCTGGGTACCATCAATTAAAGATTCGAGAATCGGATATACCTAAGACCGCATTCCGGACCCGATATGGGCATTACGAGTTCTTGGTGATGTCCTTCGGATTAACTAATGCTCATGCATCGTTCATGGACATGATGAACATGGTCTTTAACCATTTCTGACCGATTTGTCATTGTCTTCATTGACGACATATTGGTTATTCAAAGAATTCTGAGGAACATGCTGAACACTTGAGACTTGCATTACAGAGGTTGAGAGAGGAAAAAACTGTATGCCAAGTTCTCTAAGTGTGGATTCTGGCTTGACAGAGTTGCCTTTTTGGGTCACGTGGTATCATTAGAGGGAATCCACGTTGATCCAAGTAAGGTAGAGGCAGTGAAGAATTGGTCCCAGCCTACCTCTGTTACGGAGATTCGCAATTTCTTGGGTTTGGCATGGATATTATAGAAGATTCGTGCAGGGCTTCTCTAAGGTTGCTGCATCTATGACTAGATTGACTCAGAAGAGGATGAAAGTTTGTATGGGATGATAAAGTGTGAGCAGAGTTTTCAGAAGCTGAAAGACAGTCTCACCTACTAGCTACGGTGCTAGGCATTACTGATGGCACAGGAGGGTATGTAGTATACTGTGATGCGTCGAGGGATCGGATTAGGGTGTGTCTTGATGCAACATGGCAAGGTGATTGCGTATGCATCACGACAACTGAGGAAGCATGAGAAGAAACTACCCGACTCACGACCTCGAAATGGCGGCTGTAGTATTCGCCTTGAAAATATGAGACACTACTTATATGGTGAGACTTGTGAAATTTATACAGACCACAAAAGCCTCAAATACATTTTCGAGCAGAAAGACTTGAACTTGAGACAACGTCGATGGTTAGGAGTTGTTGAAAGACTACGACTGCACGATCTTGTATCATCCAGGAAAGGCTAATGTGGTAGTCGATGCTCTGAGTCGGAAATCCATGGGCAGTCTTGCTCATATAAGTGAAGAAAGGAGACCGTTAATTAGAGAACTGCACGAGCTAGAGCAAACGGGAAATCAGTTTGAGATTGGAAGTTCTAACTCACTTTTAGCCCATTTGCAAGCTAAGTCCTCTTTGGTAAAAGAGGTGAAGGCTAGACAAGATGAAGATACCGACCTCAAGCAAATCATGGATACCGTAACTAAAGAGAAAGGGGACGACGTCCGATTCTCTATAGATGATTTTGGGATACTCCGGTTGGAGGGACGGTTGTGTGTCCCTATGGTTGATAACTTGAAAGAAAGAATTCTGGAAGAAGCACACCGGACAGCGTATACAATCCATCCGGGAGCTAATAAAATGTATCATGACCTGAAACAGTTGTATTGGTGGAATGGCATGAAAAAGGATGTCCCAAACTATGTAGCCAGGTGTTTAGTGTGCCAGCAAGTCAAGGCTGAACACCAGAAACCCACCGGAACATTACAACAGATAGAAATACTTGAGTGGAAATGGGAGAGGATAACAATGGACTTTGTAACAGGGTTGCCAAGATCACAACGGGGATTTGATTCGGTTTGGGTAATAGTGGATCGCATGACTAAGTCCGCACACTTTCTGCCAGTTAAGACCACTTACGGAGTGAGTCATATGCACAGATTTACCTATTAGAAATCGTTAGATTGCACGATGTGCCAGTGTCCATAATATCTAATAGAGGTCCACAGTTCACTTCCAGGTTTTGGAAGTCATTGCAGGAAGTGTAGGAACTAGAGTTATCTGAGTACGTGCGTTCCACCCACAGACCGACGGGCAATCAGAAAGAACCATTCAGATTCTTGAGGACATGCTTCGGGCGTGTATTATGGATTTCGGCGGAAGTTGGGAAATGTATTTATCTTTGCTGAGTTTGCATACAATAACAGTTATCAAGCAGTATTCAAATGCACCTTTCGAGGCCCTGTACGGCCGTAGATGCAGATCCCTGATTGGGTGGTTCGAGGTCGGAGAAGCTAGCCTAGTACGCCCGGAATTGTTACAAAGATGCCTTACAGAAGGTAAATTGTATAAGGGAGAGATTGCTGACGGCTCAGAGTAGGTAAAAGTCTTATGCAGACAATCGAAGGAGAGAACTGGAGTTTGCCAGTTGGTGATCAGGTGTTCTTGAGAATATCACCGATGAGAGGCGTGATGCGGTTCGGTAAGAAGGGGAAGTTGAGTCCTCGGTATATCGGCCGTTCGAAATCTTTAGAACGAATTGGGAATGTAGCGTACCGGTTGGAATTGCCTACGGAATTGGAAGGGAGTACACCCTGTCTTTCATGTATCGATGCTTCGGAAAGTATCTTCCGATCCCTCGCACGTGATCCAATCGCAAGACGTGCAACTAACCAAAGTATGACGTATGAAGAGGAGCTAGTGGAAATCTTAGATCGGCAGTTGAAGAAACTCAGAACGAAAGAGATTCCATTGGTTAAAGTTCTGTGGAGAAACCACCTCGACCGAAGAGCTACATGGGAGGTCGAGGGTGAAATGCGCAGGACAGTATCCTCATCTATTTCGAGACTAAGGTTAGTTATTTTGTTTGAAATTCAGGGACCGAAATTTCTTAAGGGGTGAAGATTGGTGATAACCCGAGACTATCCTAATTAGCACCAGTAGTTAAATGAAAAGTTATTTAAAAAGTGAAAAGTGGAGATAAAAAAATACACACTAGCTTAATCGCTTATTATGTGGTAAATATAAATGTTTGGTAAAATCCTAATAGCTTATTATATAATATTTTATTAAATCAGATTTCTCTTTTTGTTTTTAAGTGATATATATATATATATATATATATATATATATAATAAATTATTATTATATATATATATATATGTGGTGTGTGTGTGGTGTGTAATAGAAAGAAAAAGCAAGCAGATGAAGAAAGAATTAAGTAAAAGATAATAGGGAAGGGGAAAGAGAACCGTGAAGGAGAAAGCACAGACGCACAAGACGGAGAGAACGACGAGAAGAGCACTTGAGGCAGTCAAATCACGGAGGAGCTCACGGACGACGTGCGAGACTGGCCGGACGCACGCGTGGTGGCCGGAATCGCCGTCCACCGGAGCCGGAAAGCGCCACCGTGTGCTAGAGAGAGAGAGAGTTCGGGTTAGAGAGAGAAACAAGAGGAACAGAGCTTTCTCGCCAGAAAAGTCGTCGGAAAACGCCATCTCTTCATCAGGGAAGGTAGCTGGGAGCCTCCTCTACTCCATATCATCCTTCTAACCGGTTGAATCGAAGTGAGAAGTCCCGAAACTCTCAAACCCCAATTTTATCAATTTTAGGGATTTTTGGAAAGACCCCAATTGATTCAATCTGAGTGTTCTGGGTCCTAAATTGAAGTATATGCATGTTAGAAAGTGAGTTGGAAGCTTAGGAATCGGGATTAATTTGATGGAATTTATCCGGGTTCGAAAAAGTGTAGGAAAAAGTGGTTGTTAAGGTTTAAGGGTGTTGTGGAATGATTTGGGGTGCATTGAAAGGTTGAATGATAATTATAAAATTGTTAAAAATTATTGGAATGTACGAGGGATTAAAAACCCGAGTAATCCCCGTCTCACCGGAACCCCGTTCGGGGAAGTGTTCAAGGTTAGTTTGATAAATGGAAATCTTAGACAAGTAGAATTTATGCCTCTCTTGAGCCATAAATTCAAGACTTGGGTAATGGAAGTTCATATGGACACATAGAGGTGGAATGGGTAACCTTGCATTCCCAACTCAAGGCTTCCGAATAGTGTGATTAAGAAAGGGATGTGCACGAATAGTGCTAGGTGTCCTAAAACTAGTTGAGGGCAATTCCAAGCCAACAATTAGTCTATGGAATTAATTAGAAAGAACATGAGCATTAGCGTTACATGTACACTATAGTAGTTGAAATTGCAAGTTTCTGAATCTCTCAAGTATATGTGTATAGGGCACCATACTGTGAGTGGACTTTCGGGCGCACCGAGAGACGATCAGAGGAGCCAACCAGGTGAGGGGCTTTCCTATCCCTGTCCTATAGGGTTGACTGCGGATATGGATATATGGTTTGCCTTCTTGCCTATTTGTAGGAATTATATGTTAGATAACATGCTATTGTTGTTCCTAAATTACAGTATTGTGAAAACGTGCTATATGTGTGTATGTGATTTGTAAAAGCAATGGTGTCTCAAGGAGCCTTATATGAAAACAAGGTCCACGGGACCTATACGACATCGGGGGTAGGATCGAGTAAATATTATCTGAAGGGTGTGGTTTTGTAAGTAAGCCCTTAAAGAGAATAAACCTAGGTGACTTTGTTCTGAACCAAGAGTCCGAATTAGAAACCACTTGGAAATCTAAATTTGCCTAAGCAGAAGTAAAATGAACAAGTAGTGGTCCATAGGGGTCATTTATGGTACAACGCGGGGAACCGAGTCTATCACGGGGTGGTCCGGGTAGATTGAGTCTCTTGTCGTGAGTCAACCCACAGAAATACAGAGTATATGAGTAACACCACATTGTGGCTATTGCCTTGGGTAAACCGAGGTCAGATGAGTCGCCAGCTATGCTCCCAGTGAAGTCTTGGGGTCAGATTATTTTTCAAGTATAGTCTTGGGGACCAGGGGTTCCTAGAATGATCAACTAGGTTCTTCATACTTGCCTCACGAAGATATTGCCTTCGGGCCAAATTCTCTCCTAACGGAGATATTGCCTTCAGGCCAGTTATGATTACGTAATTGAATACGGTGACCACTTGGAATTATATGTTAAATAATGATATGACGTATGTATGAATTTAAACGTATGTAAAACCATGCTTTAATTCTTTATTGTGAATATTATATGTTAATTTCCTGACCACTTAATATATGGAAACTCAAAACCTGTTATATGCGTATGTGTTTGTGATTGGCTCCTCTTCCCCAGTTGTAGTGGTACCCGCTACTACACCAGGATGGGAAAGCCTCTCACGTGAGTCTGTTTTGACTCACCCCAATGTTACATGTTAAAGACACAGGTGGTATATAGGCAGCGGGAGCGCTTCCCCACTTCATCTCATGGAGGCGAACAGACTAGAGCCGCACGCATTGTTCGCGTGGGTAGTATTGATATATGTATTTGTCAAGATGTATATGTATATGATTCTTTTGGTACCGCAGTGTTTTGTACAGCTGTTATTTGCATATATGTATATGTCACACTCTAGAATTGTCGGCTTCATACAGGTTAAGATTGGTCTGGTTAGTTGGGATCATAGGATAATGATATGAGTGATATCATGGTGTATATATAGGACATGAATGTGACTTCCGCATGTGAATAGGATAGATCACACGCACTGAGCGTGTGTCAATATGTAAATTAATAATTGGTGACTGAAATACTTGATTGTGTGAAAAATACGGCTTCCGCATGTGATAGGATAGGTCACACGCATTGAGGCGTGTGATCATTATGTATAGTTTATGTCGGTGTGTGATTGAATATATATGCTTGACTGTACCAGGGATTCTGCATGCGAATAGGATAGATCACCCGCCTATAAGCGCGTGATCAATATTATACTTAGTAGGCGTGTGATTGATTATGTGTATATGTATAGACTGAAGCGGCGTTGAGCGAGCCGTGGATTGCGTGACTTAGGTCACCGGATAGGGATGACCATACATACTATATATTGTTCGTAATAGAAATGGGTAGTTATGCATATATAAGAATGTCAATCAGGGATTAGAGGCTTACGGGATAGGAGAAATCCTACCTCCCGTGCCGGTCACGGACGTCCGATAGGGGGTCATGACAGTAACACTCATTGGTGAAATCTGATTAAAAAAAAGAAAACAGAATATCAAGTTTTCAAAACACTCTTCGGCGAAAACTGATTAAAAAAAGAAAAATGAATATCAAGTTTTCAAAACACTCATCGGCGAAAACTGGTTAAAAAAGAAAAATGAATAACAAGTTTTCGAAACACTCATCGACGAAAACTGATTAAGAAAAAGAAAAATGAATATCAAGTTTTCGATACACTCATCGGGGAAAACTATTTAGAAAAAAAAGAAAAATGATATTACGTTTTCGAAACACTCATCGGCGAAAACTGATTAAAAAAAGGAAAATGAATATCAAGTTTTCAAAACACTCATCGGCGAAAACTGATTAAAAAAAGAAAAAAGAATATAAATTTTTCGAAACACTCATCGGCGAAAACTGTTTAAAAAAAAGAATATTACGTTTTCGAAACACTCAACGGCGAAAATTGATTAAAAAAATGAAAAATTACTATCAAGTTTTCGAAACCCTCATCGGTGAAAACTGATTAAAAAAAGAAAACTGAATATGAAGTTTTCGAAACACTCATCAGCGAAAATTTACAAAAAAAAGAAAAATGAATATCAAGTTTTCGAAACACTCATCGACGAAAACTTATTTAAAAAATAAAAATGAATATAAAGTATTCGAAACATTCATCGGCGAAAACTGATTAAAAAAAGAAAAATGAATATCAAGTTTTCGAAACACTAATCGATGAAAAGTAATTAATTAAAGAAAAATGAATATCACTATTTATCAACACTCATCGGCGAAAACTAAATAAGAAAAAGAAAAATGAATATCAAGTTTTCGAAATGCTAATCGGCGCAAACTATTTTAAAAAGAAAAAGAAAAATGAATAATGCGTTTTCAAAACACTCATCGGCGAAAACTGATTAAAAAAGAAAAATAAATATCAAGTTTTCGAAACAGTCATCGGTAAAAACTTATGAAAAAAAAGAAAAAAGAATATCAAAATTTTGAAACACTCATCGATCAAAACTAATTAAAAAAGAAATATGAATATCAAGTTTTCGAAACATTCATCGGTGAAAACTTATTAAAAAAAGAAAAATAAATATCATGTTTTCGAAACATTCATCGACCAAAACTAATTAAAAAAGAAAAATGAATATCAAGTTTTCAAAACACTCATCGGCGAAAACTGATTAAAAAAATGAGAAATGAATATCAAGTTTTCGAAACACTCATTAGCGAAAACATACTAAAAAAAGAAAAATGAATATCAAGTTTTCGAAACACTCATCGGCGAAAACTGATTAAAAAAAGAAAAATGAATATCAAGTTTTCGAAACACTCATCAGTGAAAACTAATTAAATAAAAGAAAAATGAATATCCCGTTTTCGAAACACTCATCGGTGAAAACTGATTAAGAAAAAGAAAAATGAATATCAAGTTTTCGAAACACTCATCGGTGAAAACTAATTAAATAAAGAAAAATGAATATCATGTTTTCGAAACACTAAGCGGCGAAAACTGATTAAGAAAAATTTAAATGAATATCAAGTTTTCGAAACACTTATCGGCGAAAACTATTTAGAAAAAGAAAAAGAAAAATGAATATTACGTTTTCGAAACACTCATCGGCGAAATCTGATTAAAAAAAAATGAATATCAAGTTTTCAAAACAATCATCGGCGAAAACTGATTAAAAAAAGAAAAATGAATATCAGGTTTTCAAAACAATCATCGGCGAAAACTAGTTAAAAAAGGAAAAATGAATAACAAGTTTTCGAAACACTCATCGGGGAAAACCATTTAAAAAAAGAAAAATGAATATTACGTTTTCGAAACACTCATCGGCGAAAAGTGATTAAAAAAAAGAAAAATGAATATCAAGTTTTCAAAACACTCATCGACGAACACTGATTAAAAAAAGAAAAACGAATATCAAGTTTTCAGAACACTCTTCGGCAAAAACTGATTAAAAAAGGAAAAATGAATATCAATTTTTCGAAACACTCATCGACGAAAACTATTTAAAGAAAAAGAAAAATGAATATTACGTTTTTGAAACACTCAACGACGAAAACTGATTAAAAATGAAAAATTACTATCAAGTTTTCGAAACACTCATTGGTGAAAACTGATGACTAGATGTATGTTATAGTGTCTGTGTGTATGTACAAATTGTCTGTAGTGACGATGTACAGGATTACGTCACCACAACGTTTTGTTTGATTAAACATGCTGGACTTGAGAAGACCAGTAAGTAAAAGCTGACACGATATGATACATGTTTACTTGCTGATTGACGAGATGGAATAATTTCTTGCATGCTTATATCTGTTAAATGCATGTGAGTGTTTGCGTGAAATTTATGTTGTTGTGTGATCACAAAGAATGTATGCTAACTAACAATAACTAGTTGTTTTTGCATGTGGTTGTGTATGACTCCCAAACCCAGCGCTATGGTACCCTCCTTGCGTCGGGGATGGGAGAGTCCTCACTGAGTCGTGTGGTTAAGACTCACACCTCATTTTACTACACAGAGACAGGTTCAGTACAGGTGGAAGAAGTCTCGGTGGAGCGAGGAACAAACAAAACTTTCCAAGACCCACAACTTGTTCATGTGGATGAATGAATTGTAATTGTAATTTATTTTACTTTATCATGTATCATAAAGTAAAGGGTAGACGTACCCAACTATATTGTATCACTAAATCTAGAATTGTCATCTTCACACACCTTAAAGATCAGGATCCGTTAGAATACGATGCAGGAAAAACTTGTTTCTAATATATATATACATATATCTGTTGAATGCGAATAGGATAGGCAGCATCTTCGGATGTGTAGCCAGTACACATGTTATATATTATGTCTGTTTTCCTATATCTATATCCTGAAGCGGCATTGGCCGTGGATTTGCTTGCCTAGGATAGGCCACCATTTCGGTATGGTATTATACTGCATGTGGATGTATTTTCAATAATAGATATTCTGTCAATGAGGTGATAAGGCTTACAGGCATAGGGATATTCCCTGTGTCTGTGCCGGTCACGGTCCTCTAAACGGGGGTCGTCACAATCTTGGTATCAGAGCCTGATTTTTCTTTAAGGGTGTGAGGCTAACTAGTAGTCTCGGGTGTCAGTTGGGCTAGCCATTACGAATCCGGACGTAACGGTAGTTCCGACGGGCACTTGTGAGGTTGCTCAGGATGTTGAATCATAAATTCTTTTGAGTCATCGCTTTAGGCATAGAATTTTTATGTGGAATTCTATGCAAAACATATAACCTGTACAGTACACAAGTGCCGATGAGCACTAAGGCGCAAGGTGGGGTGGCAATGGCCCCAGAAACCTTAGGACACAATAGGGAAAGGAGACATCCATGGAGGATGCTACCTAGACACAGACACATTTGGTTGAATTGTTGGCAGTAATGCGCTACAATGGGTGATTGTTTTGCAGGTGTTAAATGATACGATGCGTCTGCTCTGTTAGCGGCGCATTGTGTGCTATGATATAGGCATAAGTTGTTTGACTATAGTATGGAATGCAAGTAGAATAGAAATATGCAGTGAATGGTAGTTCAGGCTAGGAATGGTTTGTAAAGTGAAAGAAAAGACACGCTTGGCGTGTAGAAAAGAAAGTAAGCCCATGGGGCGATTGAAATGGAAAGTGTACAGACAAGAATAAATAGGGCCAGGGGGCATGAGACCGACAGGAAGATGACCACGAGAATGGGTCATGACTGTGCGGTATGCTATGGCTGAAGGAAGTGAGATGTCCTTCCTAGAAAGTAAACAGAGAATGAGGTGGTGTATGCCACAGTATAGAAGTAGAAGTCTATGGACTAGAAAATCAGGATACGGTATATGGAAGGGCAAAGTGGCCGAACCATATGCCGTAGAGATAGATGTTAAGAAGTAGAGGCATATGTAAACGTGTAGAGCGTGACCATATGCCGAGCAGGAAACAAAGTAAATGGTAAGGCACAGGGAAGGAGCGTAGTCCAACCCTGTGCTTGATCCATGAATTGCTAGTTCCTTAAGCAAACAAGGGGGAAAGAAGGGATTAAGCCCAACCAAACTCTCTTGGGTTGCTTAAGGAAGAGCATAAAGAGTAGTATATTAATCACATGATAAATTTTTATAAAATCTTTTTGGTCTTTCCGGATGAGAGATTCTGAAAGACCCTCAAACTTTTCTTGAAAAAACTAGGGGTAACCATTGGAAGGCAAATTTTTCATGAAAAATCTTTCTCAATTTGTGTCATTCCCATTGGTTAAACACTAACCATTTACGAAAACCTTAGGCGTCATTTTCTAAGAAATAAACTTGAATTAATTTTTAAAACCGCAGGGTGCCTAAGAAAACTAACTCATGTGACCAATAACCTACCAAACAATAGTCCTCTTATAGGTAAGCTGTATAAGGATGGTAGATGTAGTTGAGAAATCACTCGCTGGGAGTGATTAAAGTTAAGTAGACATCGAAAAGCACTAGAGAGTGCTAAGGTGCCAAGGGAGTATACAGGTAAACCTAAGGGTTACCAATTAAGAGGGCCATAGGGTGATTATGGACCCAAAATCATTAGACCGGAGCAGGTCTAGAAGTGGAAATGGGCGTAGACCGTCGGGTACCGTCCAGAGATAAGAAAATGAGTGCTATTGGAGTAGATAGCTCTCGAACGAGATAACGTAAGAGATAAAACCCAAAGGGACTCGTGGAGGCCCGAGGGGAGAGAAAGTGGATAAGGATAAGAAGTCGGGAAGAGCGGAAGCCTATAGGACCCCATAGGATAAGAGGCAAGTAGGAGGTGGAGAACCAACTACTACCGTAAGTGTATGTATAGTACACAGATTGTAGTGGACATAGCTAGGTAAGCTAGTTCCACAGGTTGGTGAATCGTAGATCCGTAGTCTGAAGCCCGTGTATGGGTGGAGACTGAGTGGAGAAACCAAACGTATAAATGGCCATGTGAGTGCCATAAAGGGAAAATTAACCGTAAGGACGGTTAATCGAGAAGGAGAATTTAGTGAGTAACAAGTATTGAGAAATACACGAAGAAAGAGTACCACGTAGGTACGAAATGGAAAAGAAGAGAGCGAATACGGGGAACGGAGTCGGGTAAGCATTTGGGATGCGAGCCAAATGATAAAATAGGTATGCTACCGTTGGGCGATTGGAACCCAACGGGTAACACACTTGAAGAGGCGGTATATGTTCGTGAACATATGCCACACCTTAAGAAAGGAAAGAGTCCACGTGGGAACGGATACCGTTTGGTCAGGGGGGTAGAGCATGTCTGGAAAGTTTCATGTTGAAGTTAACGGACCAAGTATTCCAAGTAAGAATATAGGAACTAAGTAAGTTGAGGAGTCCGAGTGGGCCAAGTTGGGGTAAAAGCCAACGGAAACCCAACGGGTAGAGTTAGCATAGGATGTGCAACTCTAGGTGGACTAACCTGAGGATGGTAAGATCCACGGTCATAATCATGTCAAGCGAGGTCTTCGGATGTGAAGACCGAACTGAGCCTGAGCATAGTAATGAATATGATGGTAAGGAGGAGACTGGTGAGTTTCCATTATAAACAGAAATGCCTACAAGTAGTAGTCAGAGAAGAGTCTAACTCAGTCAGACATAGGATGTCGATAGGGAGTAACCTGAAGTGGTTATGGAAACCACTAAGGGTAAGTGTGGAATTCCGGAAAAGAAAGGGAAACACGAGTCAACGGAGAGATCTTTACCGTTTGGTGGAGAAACGGTAGTGTAACACATAGTTGTGCTAGTGCCATGGCATTTGGCTTCGTTAGGACACGAGTAGGGTAAACCGAGTCGGTAGTGAGTGTAACAACCTCGGAAGGGTTGGGTACACTGATGGCACAAAGTATAAACACCTACGTAGGGTGTACGCCGTGTAAGCGGTAAGTCTAGATGTAGAGTAGAGGGTGTAGTAAGATGTAAACGGACTCTTCTGGAGAAGTCGTTACAAAGAATATACGAGGGAATCCCAAGAGAAGGGTAGCTGCTTGGTAGTAGAGGATACTTAGGTACAGGGACTCGATGTAGGGGAGTACTTCGTCATAGAGTTATAGAAAGAGAACCTAGTGTGCTATAACAAATAGCTAGTGTCTTGGCGGTGTTCCAAGACGGATGTAAGAAGTCACTACGAAGGTAGCTAGTTGGACAAGCAGATTGAGTTAAGGTAAGCCTCATTAGAGAAGGCAATAGTCAACTCCTCGGAGAACTAAATTGGAGCATGACTATGGTACGTGCCAAACACTTCATTGCAAAATTAGTAGCACAAAGCGAATTGAAACTAGGAAAGATTGGTATCCTCGGGGAAGGATACGACGACAGATAGAGTCTTTCGGTTAACACCCCGCGGAGGGGTGCTTAACTAGGAAACTAGAAATACAACGGTCACAGAAAGAATATGTAGAAACCAGATAGAGACCTTGAGCCTCTAGGAAAGAAAGATGAACCGTAGGGTAAAACAGTAAAACTTCCACATTGAGGGAACATAGATGAAATTGAGCCAAGATGACAACAAGCCAACAACCCCACGAAGGATATGAAATTCGGGGACCGAATTTCTTAAGGAGGGAAGAATGTAATACCTCGGAAAATTCAAGGATTAAAGAATGATTTATTTAAAATTTTGAGGATTTAAAGAATGATCTATTTGGGGCTAGGAATTTTAAACTTTAAAAGAATATAGAAAAAAAGTATGAAAGCTCAGGGAAACCGGAAAGGAACCAGGGAATTCTTCGAAGTTTAAAACAAATAAAAGATGAAGGAAAGAAATAAAATATTTTTCTTGGAATTAATTCAGGACCTACGAAATTTGAAACCCAAAATAAATAGGAGTGGGAACTAAATTAAAACATATTATTATTATTATTTAATTTTTTAATAATATTTATTTATTATTAATTTTTTATTTTAATTAAATTTATTTATTTATTTATTTTAATTATTTGAAAAGGGGGGGCGTGAGTTTTGCTTAAATAAATGGAAAGAAAGAATTTAAAAAAAAAGAGAGAAAGGTGCGTAGGTAGAAAGAAAAAGAAAGAGAAGAAATAGGAAAGAAAAAAAAGAAGAAAGAGAGGAAAGAGAACCGAGAGAAGGAAAGAAGAGAAACGAAATGGAAGAGATAGAGAGAGAGAGGGAGGGTGGATGGAGAAGAAGAAGGGGAGGAGGGCGGTTCGCCGGAAACCGGCCGGAGAAGAGTGGTTCGACGCGGCCATGACCACCGGAGCTCAACTCCAACCTCTTCCACATCTCCCACCAATCGAATCAAGGTTGGTAACCCCAATTTCATTCGAAACCTCAATTTCTCCATTTTTAGGGATTCCTTTGATTAGGTTGTTTCGAGGGTAGATTGAGACCTAGAAAGTGTTCTTGAACACTTAGTTGGGGTAGGAATCGAGATTATATCTTCGAATTTAGCCAAATTCGAATTTGGAAGGATTTGGGGTTGAAAATTATAAATATTTCCAATTTGGGAAAAATTGTTGATAATTAAGATTGAGCTTGGATTTGAGTAAATAGGCTTAGATTGTTATTATTGAAATTATAATTATTTCCAAATTGGAGAAAATTGTTAATAATTAGGATTGAGCTTAGATTTGAGTAAATAGGCTTGGATTGATATTACTGAAATTATATGGTTGGAATATTAGTGAACAAGACCCGTGAAGAGCTGACCCGAGGTTACTGAGGTTGAACTTGACGTTAAAGTGCCGGGTCCCTGCTCGGTTGGCCCAAATACACTTAAGGGTGACGTTGAGAGTATTAAACCTCTTCTTTTCAATCTTAAACACCCTAGAACATTCCTAAACATTTTTTGAGAATTAAATCACTCCAAGTACCTTCTTGTTTCTCAATGATGGAAACTTGCGGAACAAATTAAGTCTAATTCGTGAATTTCAACCTTATCCTTTCACAAACTTTAGGAAACCTTAAGTGGGATACATTGGAGGTATTGAGGTTTAGAAACTAGATTTCTTAGAACCCAAGTAGGAACACAAGTTGAATCAAAATGCTTAGACTTCCTAAAATTAGGATTTCTTCCAACCAAGCTAGATAAGCTTCCTTAGATGCGAATACCAGTTAGGTAGAGGTCTAATACTCAAATCAAAGTATGTGAAACACTCAAGTAGAGTGTTATATGCGAGTAAGTCAAGTGTCCGAGGAAGATACGATAAGTCGGGATAGAGAAGTCCGATAAGACCAAGAGCTTGACTCTGTGGCAACCATGGACTACAACGTGAGAATAATGGAGACAAAATAACAAGTTAAGCTAAGTAATAATCTTATTGAGGTAAATGTTTTTCTTATAGGAACAACGACACGCAATAGAGTGCAACAGGAACTCCGAGGAGACTAAAGTTACAAGAGAGGATTGCATGGAAGGTTGGCCAAGGTGAGGGTTCCCATCTCTGCTCCTAGGGTTGTATGCTTATGTAGATTACAAGTAGTATATATTCTCTGCTTGTCTGATATGTGTTAGCTAGAGGTATAGGATGCTAAAAGATAAAAGAACTAGAAAATAGGTGGTGGAAAGTAGCTTGGAGGAAGACATAGGAGTAGAGTGTAATTGTTTGCTATGATTGGTGTGTTACAAATCCAACCTACACTCTGGAGGCATGATGAGTAATTTATTAAATCTTCCATGACGGTGGCAAGAGTCCTTGTACGGAAGGACTAAGCCTTTATTTGAAAACTCGTCATGACGGTGACTTAAATTATAATCATGCAAAGGAGTTATTGGTGGGTTTCGGATTTGATTATGCTAGCGATGTGATACATCGACTAGAACAACGTCAGATGGCACTTGAGACCTCAGTTTTATAATCACCATGATGATGGTCATTGCCCTATCCTGGCAATTGGGTCAGAAAGGTTTTATATTGCTATGACGATAGTTGAGGCTCAGAGAGTGCATCTGGAGGGTATATGATTATATTTGAGGAAACGTATACATATTAATAAGAAGAGGAATGTTGATCCTTCGGGAAAGATACAAGAATCCTATTAATATGTGAGAAAAGGTAAGGAGACAACGGGAGGAACCTACGGGTGAACTGTGAGCCTAACCTAGTAAAAGAGAAATCATCCTGTGAGTTGGTCCAGGGTGTGTCAGTGGCCATGCTTCGAGAGTGTGCCGTGCCCGCAGCAAGGGGTCAGAACGTGCCCTTGGTGGCTATGAATTAGTTGTTTGATAGATAGAGATTGATTGTGTTGATTAATCGAGTTGTCCGAGATGACCAGTACCCAAGTGAATGGGTTAAGTATGTTTTGCCACGTGGTGGCTAGCAACCTGAGTGCACGGGTTCGAAGTAGTAGAAGGCCATGTAGTGGCTAGTAGACACCCCAGAGTGCGGGAAATTGAGTAGATGTATGCTATAGTATCTGTGTGTATGTACAAATTGTCTGTGTTTGCATATAACTGTTGATTGTGCAGCGTAGTGACGACGTACAGGATTACGTCACCACAACGTTTTGTTTGATTAAACATGGTGGACTTGAGAAGACCGGTAAGTAAAAGCTGGCACTATATGATACATGTTTACTTGCTGATTGACGAGATGGAAATAATTTCCTGCATGCTTATATTGTTAAAGCATGTGAGTGTTTTGGGTGAAATTTATGTTGTTGTGTGATCACCAAGAATGTATGCTAACTAACAATAACTAGTTGTTTTTGCATGTCGTTGTGTATGCACTCCCAAACCCAGCGCTATGGTACCCACCTTGCGCTGGGGATGGGAGAGTCCTCACTAAGTCGTGTGGTTAAGACTCAAACCACATTTTTACTACACAGAGACAGGTTAAGTACAGGTGGAGCGAGGAACGAACAAAACTTTCCAAGACCCACAACTTGTTCATGTGCATGAATGAATTGTAATTGTAATTTAATTACTTTATCATGTATCATAAAGTAAAGGGTAGACGTACCCAACTATATTGTATCACTAAATCTAGAACTGTCAGCTTCACACACCCTTAAAGATTAGAATCCGTTAGATTACAATGCAGGGAAACTTGTTTATAATATATATATATATACATATATCTGTTGCAAGCGAATAGGATAGGCAGCATCTTCGGATGTGTAGCCAGTACACAGGTTATATATTATGTGTGTTTTCCTATATCTATATCCTCAAGCGGCATGGCCGTGGATTTGCTTGCCTAGGATAGGCCACCATTTCGGTGTAGCCATGGTATTATACTGCATGTGAATGTATTTTCAATAATAGATCTTATGTCAATTAGGTGATAAGGCTTACAGGCATAGGGATATTCCCTGTGTCTGTGCGGTTCCGGTCCTCTAAACGGGGGTCGTGACAGGTTAGTTCGGGTAGATCGAGTCGGTTATCCTGGTCGGACAGACAGGATTCAGTTAACAGTAAGTAAGCCCACATAGTGGCCATTACCTTGGTTAAACCGGGGTTCAGATAAGTCGCTGGCTATTACTCTAAGCGTGCCTTGGAGTCAAAAAGTCCCTAGTTTGATCAACTAGGTTCGAATAAGACATTGCCTTCGGGCCAGTATTTCTCTTAGCGTAACGAGGGAGAAGAAAGTGAATGCCTTCGGGCCAATATTTCTCTTAGCGTAATGCAAGAGACAGAAAGTGAATGCCTACGAGCATAACTATGTATGACTTATGAAAAGATACGAATATATGTTTATGATTGTTTACATGCGGATTAATAAACATGTTAGGAGCATGAATTAGGATTTTTAATTGTGAATATGATATATTGATTGTCTGATCATATTAAAGGTCACAATATAAATCCGTTTCATGCGCATGTGATTGTGGTTGCTCCCTTCCCCCAGCTTTAGTGGTACCCGTTGCTACGCCAGGGATGGGGGAGCTTCTCACTGAGTCTGTTCGACTCACCCCCTGTTTACATGTTTCAGATACAGGTAGTTCAGGAGTCGGAAACGCGTCCACTTTTTCTCAGGGAGGCGGACAGATCTGAGGACCGTACGCTTAGTCCGCGTCGGTAGTTGTTTGGATTACGTACATATGTTGTGATGTATATGTATATGAATCCTTTTTGGGTGTAGCGTTTGTACAGATACAGCTGCAGTATATATATACGTCATATTCTAGCATTGTTGGCTTCATACAGATTAAAGTTAGGTTTGGGTGTTGGGACTTTAGGCTATGATATATTGTATATCATGTATATGTATATATGACTTCCGCATGCGACTAGGATAGATCACACGCCTTGAGGGGTGTGATCAATATGTAAATTATATATATATATATATATATATGTGTGTGTGTGTGTGTGTGTGTGTGGTGTGTGTGTGTGTGTGTGTGTGTGTGACTGAATACCTGATTGTATGAAAATATGGCTTCCGCATGTGAATAAGATAGCTCACATGCATTGAGGCGTGGTGATCAATATGTAAACTATATGCAAGCGTGTGATTGAATATATGTATGACTGTATACAAGACTTCTGCATGTGAATAGGATAGATCACCCGCCCTGAAGAGTGTGATCAATCTGTACGTGTGAGTCATTATGTTTATATGTATAGACTGAAGCGGCATTGAGTGAGCCGTGGATTGCACGATACTTAGGTCACCGGATATGGATGGCCATAAATACTATATATTGTTTGTATTAGAAATGGGTAGTTATAAACATGTGAAAATGTCAATCAGGGATTAGAGGCTTAAGGGATAGGAGAAATCCTACTTCCCGTGCCGGTCACGGACGTTTCGATTGGGGGTCGTGACATTTTCGAAACACTCATCGGTGAAACTAATTAATTAAAGAAAAATGATTATCACGTTTTAGAAACACTCATCGGCGAAAACCTCATTAAAAAAAATGAATATCAAGTTTTCAAAACACTAATCGGCGAAAACTATTTAAAAAAATAAAAGAAAAATGAATATTACGTTTTCGAAACACTCATCGGCGAAAACTGATTAAAAGAAGAAAAATAATATCAAGTTTTCGAAACATTCATCGGTTGAAAACTTATTAAAAAAAGAAAAATCAATATCAAGTTTTCGAAACACTCATCAAACAAAACTAATTAAAAAAGAAATATGAATATCAAGTTTTTCAAAACACTCATCGGTGAAAACTTATTAAAAAAAGAAAATAACATCTCATGTTTTCCAAACATTCATCGACCAAAACTAATTAAAAAATGAAATGAATATCATGTTTTCGAAACACTCATCGACGAAAACTGATAAAAAAATGAAAAATGAATATGAAGTTTTCGAAACACTCATTAGCGAAAACATACTAAAAAAAGAAAAATGAATATCAAGTTTTCGAAAAACTCATATACGAAAACTGATTAAAAAAAAAAATTAATATCAAGTTTTCGAAACACTCATCGGCGAAAACTGATTAAAAAAGGAAAATAAATATCAAGTTTTCTAAATACTCATCGGCGAAAACTGATTAAAAAAACAAAAATGAATATCAAGTTTTTGAAACACTAATCGGTGAAAACTAATTGAATAAAGAAAAATGAATATCACGTTTTCGAAACACTCATCGGCGAAAACTGATTAAGGAAAAGAAAAATGAATATCAAGTTTTCGAAACACTCATCGGTGAAAACTAATTAAATAAAGAAAAATGAATATCACGTTTCCGAAACACTCATCGGCGAAAATTGATTAAGAAAAATATAAATGAATATAAAGTTTTCGAAACACTCATCGACGAAAACTATTTAAAAAAAAGAAAAATGAATATTACGTTTTCGAAACACTCATCGGCGAAAACTGATTAAAAAAAAGAAAAATGAATATCAAGTTTTCAAAACACTCTTCGGCGAAAACTGATTAAAAAAAGAAAAATGAATATCAATTTTTCGAAACACTCATCGACGAAAACTATTTAAAAAAAGAAAAATAAATATTACGTTTTTCGAAACACTCAACGGCGAAAACTGATTAAAAAATGAAAAATTACTATCAAGTTTTCAAAACACTCATCGGTGAAAACTGATTAAAAAAGGAAAATGAATATGAAGTTTTCGAAACACTCATCAGCGAAAACTTACTAAAAAAAGAAAAATGAATATCAAGTTTTCGAAACACTCATCGACGAAAACTTATTTAGAAAAGAAAAACAAATATCAAGTTCTCGAAACACTCATCGGTGAAAACTTGTTAAAAAAGAAAAATGAATATCAAGTTTTCGAAACACTCATTGACCAAAACTAAGTAAAAAAAGAAAAATGAATATGATGTTTTCGAAACACTCATCGGCGAAAACTGATTAAGAAAAGAAAAATGAATATCGAGTTTTCGAAACACTCATCGGGGAAAACAATTTTAAAAAAGAAAAGAAAAATGAATATCACGTTTTCGAAACACTTATCGGCGAAAACTGATTAAAAAAAAGAAAAAAGAATATCAAGTTTTCAAAACAATCATCGACGAAAACTGATTAAAAAAAAAAGAAAAATGAATATTAAGTTTTCAGAACACTCATCGGCGAAAACTGATTAAAAAAGAAAATGAAAATCAATTTTTTCGAAAACACTCATCAGCGAAAACTATTTTAAAAGAAAAAATTGAATATTACATTTTCGAAACACTCAAACGGCGAAAACTGATTAAAAAGTGAAAAATTACTATCAAGTTTTCGAAACACTCATCGGTGAAAACTAATTAAAAAACGAAAAATGAATATCAAGTTTTCAAAACACTCATCAGCGAAAACTCACTAAAAAAAGAAAAATGAAATCAAGTTTTCGAAACACTCATCAACGAAAACTGATTTAAAAAATAAAAATGAATATAAAGTTTTCGAAACACTCATCGGCGAAAACTGATTAAAAAAAGAAAAATGAATATCAAGTTTTCGAAACACACATCGGTGAAAACTAATTAATTAAAGAAAAATGAATATCACGTTTTAGAAACACTCATCGGCGAAAACTTATTAAGAAAAAGAAAAATGAATATCAAGTTTTCGAAACACTAATCGGCGAAAACTATTTTAAAAAGAAAAAGAAAAATGAATATTACATTTTCGAAACACTTATCGGCGAAAACTGATTAAAAAAAAGAAAAATAAATATTAAGTTTTCGAAACAGTCATCGGTGAAAACTTATTAAAAAAAAGAAAAATGAATATCAAGTTTTCGAAACACTCATCCACCAAAACTAATTAAAAAAGAAATATGAATATCAGGTTTTCGAAACACTCATCGGTGAAAACTTATTAAAAAAAGAAAAATAAATATCATGTTTTCGAAACATTCATCGACCAAAACTAATTAATAAAGAAAAATGAATATTAAGTTTTCAAAACACTCATCGGCGAAAACTGATTAAAAAATGAGAAATGAATATCAAGTGTTCGAAACATTCATTAGCGAAAACTTACTAAGAAAAGAAAAATGAATATCAAGTTTTCGAAACACTCATCTACGAAAACTGATTAAAAACATAAAAATGAATATCAAGTTTTCGAAACACTCATCGGCGAAAACTGATTAAAAAAAGAAAATGAATATCAAGTTTTCGAAACACTCATCGGTGAAAACTAGTTAAATATAGAAAAATGAATATCACATTTTCGAAACACTGATCGGCGAAAGCTGATGAAGAAAAAGAAAAATGAATATCAAGTTTTCGAAACACTCATCGGTAAAAACTAATTAAATAAATAAAAATGAATATCACGTTTTCGAAACACTCATCGGCGAAAACTGATTAAGAAAAATATAAATGAATTTCAAGTTTTCGAAACACTCATCGGCGAAAACTATTTTTTAAAAAAAGAAAAACGAATATTACGTTTTCGAAACACTCATTGGCGAAATCTGATTAAAAAAACGAAAAATGAATATCATGTTTTCAAAACACTAATCGGCAAAAACTGATTAAAAAAAGAAAAATGAATATCAAGTTTTCGAAACACTAATCGGCGAAAACTTGTTAAAAAAAGAAAAATGTCACGACCCCCTACCGGAAGTCCGTGACCGGCACGGGAGGTAAGATTTCTCCTCTCCTGTAAGCCTCTAATTCCTGATTGACATTTTTATATATGCATAACTACCCATTTCTAATACAAACAATATAGTACTTATGGCCATCCATATCTGGTGACCTATGTAGCGTGCAATCCACCGCTTGCTCAACGCCGCTTCAGTCTATACATATACACATAATCAATCACACGTACATATAGTATACATATTGATCACGCGCTTCAAGGCGGGTGATCTATCCTATTCAGATGCAGACTCCTTGTATACAGTCAAGTATATATTCATTCACACTCCTGCATATAGTTTACATATTGATCACACACCTGAATGCATGTGATCTATCCTATTCACATCCAGAATCCGTATTTTCATACAATCAAGTATTCAGTCACACACACACACACACACACACACACACACACACACATATATATATATATATAAATTACATATTGATCACGCGCTCAATGCGTGTGATCTATCCTATTCACATGCGGAAGTCATATACATATATATATATACACATGATATATATAATATCATAGCCTATGTTCCCAACAACAAGATCAATCTTTAATCTGTATGAAGCCGACAATTCTAGAGTGTGACATATACATATATATATAGCAACTGTACAAAACAATGCTATACCAAAATGAATCATATATATATATATCCTGACAAAATCCATATATCAATACTACCCACGCGAACAATGCGTGCGGTCTCTAAATCTGTCAGCCTCCCTGAGATGAAGTGGAAGCGCTCCCGATGCCTATACCACCTGTGTCTGTAACATTTAACATTGGGGTGAGTGAAACGGACTCAGCGAGAGGCTCTCCCATCCCCGGTGTAGTAGCGGTACCACTACAACTGGGGTAAAGGAGCCAATCACAAACACATACGCATATAACGGGTTTAAATCTCCGTATGTTAAGTGGTCACGCAAATAGCATATATCATATCCACAACATAGAATTTAAAGCATGGTTTTTCATACGTTCCAATTCACACATACATCATATCTTAGTTTAACATACAACTTCATGTGAATATCCATGTTCAACTAACCGTAATCATAAACTGGCCCGAAGGCATATCTCCATTAGGAGAGAATCTGGTCCGAAGGCATATCTCACGTGAGCAATATAGGAACCTAGTTGATCATTCTAGGAACCCCTGGCCCGAAGACTTTACTTGGAACACTAACCTGACCCCAAGACTTCACTTGGAGCATAGCCGGCGACTCGTCTGACCTCGGTTTACCCAAGGCAATAGCCACAATGTGGTGTACTCATCTACTTTGTATTTCCGTAAGTTTGACTCAAGATGACAGACTCAATCTACCCGGACCATCTGTGATAGACTCGGTTCCCGCGTTGTACCATAAATGACCCCTATGGACCCCTACTTATTCATTTTATTTCTTCTTAGGAAATTTTGAATTTCCAAGTGGTTTTCTAATTCGGAATCCCTCGGTTTAAAACAAGGTCACCTATGTTCATTTTCTTTAAGAATTTACATACACAACCACACTTTTCAGGTAATAATCAATGAGGTTGGTTTCTAGTACCACAAGACTCTCACATTTAAAATTGACTCGATCCTACCCCCGATCTCATATAGTTCCCGAGGACCTTCTTTCCATATAAGGCTTCTTGAGCTACCATCGCTTTTACAGTTCACATATACACATATAGCACGTTATCACATAATTTATAATTTAGGAACAACAATAGCATTTTATCTAATATATGATTCCTACAAGTAGGCAAGAAGGCAAACCATATATCCACATCCGCAGTCAACCCTATAGGACAAGGATGGGAAAGCCCCTCACCTTGTTGGCCCCTCTGATCGGTCCTCAGTGTGCCCGAAACTCCACTCACGGTATGGTGGCCTATACACATATACTTAAGAAATTTAGAAACTTGAAATTCGACCACTATCGTGTACATGTAACGCTAATGATCATGTTCTCTCTAATTAATTCCATAGACAAGTTGTTGGCTTGGAATGCCCTCAACTAGTTTTCGGAACACCTAGCATGCTTCTATTCGTGTCCAACCCTTGCTTAATCACTGTATTGGAACTATTTGAAAACCTTGATTTGGGAATGCAAAGTTACCCAATTCCACCTCTATGTGTCCATGTGAAGTTTCCATTACCCAAGTCTTGAATTTATGGCTCAAGAGAGTCATAAATTCTACTTGTCCAAGATTTCCATTTACCAAAATAACTTTCAACACTTTACCTACACATGAATACACATATCCGGATACGCGTAAAATTAGAAAATTGTCTCTTTTTCCCCGAACCGGGCTCCGGGTGAGACGGTGCTTACTCCGGTTTTAATCCCTCGTACATTCCAATAATTTTAACAATTATATAATCACAATCCCACCTATTAATGCACCCCCAATCAGTCCACAACACCCTTAAACCTTACCAACCACATTTTCCTACAATTTTTCCAACCCGGATAAATTCCATCAATTTAGTTCCGGTTCCTAAGCTTCCAACTCACTTCATAACATGAAAATACTTCAATTTAGGTTCCAGAATACTCAGATTGAATCAAATGGGGGTTTTCCAAAAATCCCTAAAATTGATAAAATTGGAGTTTCAGAGTTTCGGGACTTCTCACCTCGATTCAACCGGTTAGAAGGACGATATGGAGTAGAGGAAACTCCCAGCCACCTTCCCCGATGAAGAGACGACGTTTTTCGGCGAGAAACTCTCTCCCTCTTGTTTCTCTCTCAAGCCTGTCTCTCTCTCTCTCCTCCAGCATGACGGCGGCGTGCTCCGGTGGACGGCGTCGCACTCCGGCACCGGCTCGCACGCTGTCACCTTCCCCGTGCGTCTTCCGTTCGTGCTACGCCTCTCTCTGCTCTCCCTCTCTGTATTTCTCTTCTTCGACTCCCTCCCCCTCCTAATATCTTTCCACTTTCTTTTTTTTATTCTTTCCTTATATAATATATATATATATATATATATAATTAAAATATATATTTACACATCACAAAAGAAATTCTGGTATAATAACAAATCAGAAAAAAAAGAAATATAGAAAAAAATTAGGATTTAAATTAATTTGTATTTAAAAAAAAAATTAGTAGGATAGTGTGTACTTTTATCTTATTTTCAACTCTTAAATTAATTAATTTAATTTGATTTATGATGTTAATTAAAATATTCTCGGGTATTACAATCTTCCCCCCTTAAGAAATTCGGTCCCTGTATTTCAAACAAAATACTAACCTTAGTCTCGAAATAGATGAGGATACGTCTTGCGCATTTCACCCTCGACCTCCCATGTAGCTTCTTCGGTCGAGTGGTTTCTCCACAGAACTTTAACCAATGGAATCTCTTTTGTTCTGAGTTTTTTCAACTGCCGATCTAAGATTTCCACTGGCTCCTCTTCATACGTCATATTTTCGGTTAGTTGCACGTCTTGCGATTGGATTACGTGCGAGGGATCGGGAAGATACTTCCGAAGCATTGATACATGAAAGACAGGGTGTACCCCCTCCAATTTCGTAGGCAATTCCAACCGATACGCTACATTCCCAACTCGTTCTAAGATTTCAAACGGTCCGATATACCGAGGACTCAACTTCCCGTTCTTACCGAACCGCATCACGCCCCTCATCGGTGATATTCTCAAGAACACCTGTTCACCAACGGCAAACTCCAGTTCTCTCCTTCGATTGTCTGCATAAGACTTTTGCCTACTCTGAGCCGTCAGCAATCTCTCCCTTATACATTTTACCTTCTGCAAGGCATCTTGTAGCAATTCCGGGCCGACTAGGCTAGCTTCTCCGACCTCGAAGGACCCAATCTGGGACCTGCATCTGCGACCGTACAGAGCCTCGAAAGGTGCCATTTGAATACTTGCTTGATAACTGTTATTGTATGCAAACTCAGCCAAAGGAAAATACTTTTTCCAACTTCCGTCGAAATCCATAATACACGCCCGAAGCATGTCCTCAAGAATCTGAATGGTTCTTTCTGATTGCCCGTCGGTCTGTGGGTGGAACGCAGTACTCAGATCAACTTTAGTTCCAACACTTCCTGTAATGACTTCCAAAACCTGGAAGTGAACTGTGGCCCTCTATCAGATATTATGGACACTGGCACACTGTGCAATCTAACGATCTCTGATAGATAAATCTGTGCATATTGACTCACTCCGTAAGTGGTCTTAACTGGAAGAAAGTGTGCGGACTTAGTCATGCGATCTACTATCACCCAAACCGAATCAAATCCCCGTTGTGATCTTGGCAATCCTGTTACAAAATCCATCGTTATCCTCTCCCATTTCCACTCAGGTATTTCTATTTGTTGTAATGTTCCGGCGGGTTTCTGGTGTTCAACCTTGACTTCTTGACACACTAAACACATGGCTACATAGTTTGCAACATCCTTCTTCATGTCATTCCACCAATACAACTGTTTCAGGTCATGATACATTTTATTAGCTGTCGGATGGATTGTATACGCTGTCCGGTGTGCTTCTTCAAGAATTCTTTCTTTCAAGTTATCAACCATAGGGACACACAATCGTCCCTCCAACCGAAGTATCCCGAAATCATCGATAGAGAATCGGACGTCGTCCCCTTTCGCTTTAGTTACCGTATCCCTGATTTGCTTGAGGTCGGTATCTTCATCTTGTCTAGCCTTCACGTCCTCTACCAAAGAGGACTTAGCTTGCAAATGGGCTAAAAGTGAGTTAGAACTTCCAATCTCAAACTGATTTCCTGTCTGCTCTAGCTCGTGCAGTTCTCTAATTAACGGTCTTCTTTCTTCACTTATATGAGCAAGACTGCCCATGGATTTCTGACTCAGAGCATCGGCCACCACATTAGCCTTTCCTGGGTGATACAAGATCGTGCAGTCGTAGTCCTTCAACAACTCTAACCATCGCCGTTGTCTCAAGTTCAAGTCTTTCTGCTCGAAAATGTATTTGAGGCTTTTGTGGTCTGTATAGATTTCGCACGTCTCACCATATAAGTAATGTCTCCATATTTTTAAAGCGAATACTACAGCAGCCATCTCGAGGTCGTGAGTCGGGTAGTTCTTCTCATGCTTCCTCAGTTGTCGCGATGCATACGCAATCACCTTGCCATGCTGCATCAAGACACACCCTAACCCGATCCTCGACGCATCACAGTATACCACATACCCTCCTGTGCCTTCAGGTAATGCCAGCACCGGAGCGGTAGTGAGGCTGTCCTTCAGCTTCTAAAAACTCTGCTCACACTTGTCATCCCATACAAACTTCACTTCTTTCTGAGTCAATTTAGTCATAGGTGCAGCAACCTTAGAGAAGTCCTGCACAAATCTTCTATAATATCCAGCCAAACCCAAGAAACTGCGAATTTCAGTAATAGAGGTAGGCTGGGACCAATTCTTCACTGCCTCTACCTTACTTGGATCAACGTGGATTCCCTCTGATGATACCACGTGACCCAAAAAGGCAACTCTGTCAAGCCAGAATTCACACTTAGAGAACTTGGCATACAGTTTTTCCTCTCTCAACCTCTGCAATGCTAATCTCAAGTGTTCAGCATGTTCCTCAGAATTTTTTGAATAAACCAATATGTCGTCAATGAAGACAATGACAAATCGGTCCAGAAATGGCTTAAAGACCCTGTTCATCATGTCTATGAACGCTGCAGGAGCATTAGTTAATCTGAAAGACATCACCAAGAACTCGGAATGCCCATATCGGGTCCGGAATGCGGTCTTAGGTATGTCCAATTCTCGAATCTTTAATTGATGGTACCCAAATCGCAAATCAATCTTTGAAAATCGCTTTGCGCCCTGCAACTGATCAAATAGGTCATCTATCCTCGGCAATGGGTATTGATTTCGGATCGTCACCTTGTTTAACTTTCGGTAATCGATACATAACCGCAATGATCCGTCCTTCTTCTTTACAAAAAGGACCGGTGCACCCCAAGGAGAGAAGCTGGGTCTTATAAAACCCTTTTCAAGCAACTCTTGTAATTGTGTATGTAGCTCCTTCAGCTCTTTCGGAGCCATACGGTAAGGTGGTGTGGAGATAGGCTGAGTGCCAGGTTGCAGCTCAATTCCAAATTCAATTTCACGATCGGGCGGCAACCCCGGTAATTCTTCTGGAAATACATCCAAGAACTCTCGCACTACCGGTACTTGAGTCGGTGAAAGTACTGCTTTAGTGGTATCTTGGACGAATGCCAAGTACCCTTTACATCCCTTTGCAAGTAACTTGGACGCCTTCAAAGCCGAGATCAAGCTTGGATACGGTGCAGCTCCATCACCCCGTATCACAAAAGGCTCCTCGTTTGGCATATTAAATTTTATACATTTAGCCCTGCAGTCCACAACCGCATGGCAAGACGACAACCAATCCATTCCGAGGATCACATCAAGATCAATCATACACAACAACCGAAGGTCTACCACAGTCTCACGACCATCGACCTCCTCAATGCAAGACTTGTGTACATACTCTACTTGTACCGATTCTCCCATAGGAGTAGAGACCAATACTGTCTCTTCCATTCTAGATGGACTTTTGTTGAATTTAGAGGCAAATGCATGCGACACATAGGAATGAGTGGAGCCGGAATCAAATAAGACTCGTGCTTCAAGAGAGCAGACAATAAGAGTACCTGTCACAATCGCATTTGATGCATGAGCATCCTGCTGAGAGAGTGCAAATACTCGCGCTTGTCCTCCACCTACCGCCCCTGGCCCTCGGCCACTAGATCCTACACCACGACCTCTAGCTGTACCTGTACTTGCTGGTTGTGGTGGTACGTTTCTTACAGGTGGGGCTGGAATAGGTGTACTTCCCGGCGTCAGATTACTCCTCACACTTGTACCCTCTTTTCTCTTAGGACACTCTCTAGCCATATGGCCCACCTGGCCGCAGTGGTAGCATCCCCCTGTTAGTCTCCGACACACCCCAAAATGATACCTGCCACAAGTCGCACACTGGGGTCTTGTTTTTCCGGCATTTCCACCCCCTTGCACTCTCTGTCCCCCTTGAGAATTACTTCTTGTACTTGTTTCATGAGTGGTAGTTGAGGATTGTCCTCTTACGGACCCTGAATATCCTGAACTTCCACCTGTTGTCTTCCTTTTCTTACTTCTACCCCCTTGGTTGTCACTGCCTGTTATTAACTTGACTTTGGGATCAACAGATGTCCCATACCTCTTCCTGGTTTCAATCATTCTAGCACAGTCTGCTGCTTGAGCTAAAGTCTCAAACTGTCTCCTCTGAGGTAGCAAAGCAGTAAACAACGGCTCCGTGAGTCGGTGTATGAATCTCTTGATCCTCGCCTCTTCATCAGGAACTAACTCAGGTTAGAATTGAGCCAGTTCCGTAAAAAGTAATTCATACTCCGTCACGGTCATGTTAGGCGTCATCCACAACTCCTCGAATTGCTGATGCTTTGCATCCTTAGTGCCTTCAGGTAGAAACCGACCCAGGAATTCCCTCTGAAAATCTTCCCGGGTCATCGGTGCCACTCTGCGTGAATACCTCGTCTGTACGGACTCTATCCATACTCTAGCCGCTCCCCTTAACTGGAATGAAGCTAATTCCACTAACTCATGCCCTGAGCACCTTAGCATGCGCCCAATTCTGACCACATCTCTGATAAAGTACTGCGGATCCTCTTTCTCACTAGTTCTGCAGAAAGTGGGTGGATGAAGCTTCAGAAATTTTGAAATTGGCAGCTCTCTGGGTGCTGTCCGCGGTTCACGAGGCATTTCCTGTGGTTGTTGCCATTCCCTATCCTCTTCCTCAACAACCTCCATCTCTTGATTGCTAGGAACTCTCTCTTGTTCTTCCTCGCCGACTACCAACCGGCGTACCTCCCGCTGTATTTGCCTCGTCATCTCTTCTCTTACTTCCTGAAATCCTGCCGTGAGCATTTCCGCCACGGAAGGTGCACCTGTCTCTACTTGAGGTTGAGGTTCCGGTGACTGTCTCCTCTCTTCCCCTCTCACTTGTGCTCTCCCTCGACCTCGAGCACGGCCCCTACCTCGGCCTCGAGTACGGCCTCTACCTTGGCCTCGAGTACGGCCTCTACCTCGGCCTCGGGTTGGCATTCCCTCCTCCCGAATTGACTCCCGATCAATTTCAGCAGGAGTTCTCCCTCCACCCCTAATCTGCCTCGTGATAGGTGGCATCCCTATACTGCACAAGGACCACACCTAATAAGTACACGTATATTAATGATATTTCATATCAAAGAGAGTAGAAAGAAAGGCTGACACAATTTCCTGGGTATTTCCACGAGTACCTTTTTACTCCCACGTTGTGCCCGGGTACACAAAGAGGGGTAAACCGACACCCGGTCATACCTATGGCTTCATACAATTAAAGAAAACCAGGCTCTGATACCAAGTTTGTCACGACCCCCTACCGGAAGTTTGTGACCGGCACGGGAGGTAAGATTTCTCCTCTCCCGTAAGCTTCTAATTCCTAATTGACATTTTTATATATGCATAACTACCCATTTCTAATACAAACAATATAGTAGTTATGGCCATCCATATCTGGTGACCTATGTAGCGTGCAATCCACGGCTCGCTCAACGCCGCTTCAGTCTATACATATACACATAATCAATCACATGTACATATAGTATACATATTGATCACGCGCTTCAAGGCGGGTGATCTATCCTATTCACATGCAGAATCCCTGTATACAGTCAAGTATATATTCAATCACACTCCTGCTTATAGTTTACATATTGATCACACACCTCAATGCGTGTGATCTATCCTTTTCACATGCAGAATCTGTATTTTCATACAATCAAGTATTAAGTCACACATATATATATAAATTACATATTGATCACGTGATCAATCCGTGTGATCTATCCTATTCACATGCGGAAGTCATATACATATATATATACACATGATATATATAATATCATAGCCTATGTTCCCAACAACAAGACCAATCTTTAATCTGTATGAAGCCGACAATTCTAGAGTGTGACATATACATATATATATATATATATACATATATATATATATATATATATATATATATATATATATATATATACGTATATATATATATAGCAACTGTACAAAACAATGCTATGCCAAAATGAATCATATACATATATATCCTGACAAAATACATATATCAATACTACCCACGCGAACAATGCGTGCGGTCTCTAAATCTGTCCGCCTCCCTGAGATGAAGTGGAAGCGCTCCCGATGCCTATACCACCTGTGTCTGTAACATTTAACATTGGGGTGAGTGAAACGGACTCAGTGAGAGGCTCTCCCATCCCTGGTGTAGTAGCGGGTACCACTACAACTGGGGTAAAGGAGCCAATCACATACACATACGCATATAACGGGTTTAAATCTCCGTATGTTAAGTGATCAGGCAAATAGCATATATCATATCCACAACATAGAATTTAAAGCATGGTTTTACATACGTTCCAATTCACACATACATCATATCTTAGTTTAACATACAACTTCATGTGAATATCCATGTTCAACTAACCGTAATCATAAACTGGCCCGAAGGCATATCTCCGTTAGGAGAGAATCTGGCCCGAAGGCATATCTCACGTGAGCAATATAGGAACCTAGTTGATCATTCTAGGAACCCCTGGCCCCAAGACTTTACTTGGAACACTAACCTGACCCCAAGACTTCACTTGGAGCATAGCCGGCGACTCGTCTGACCTCGGTTTACCCAAGGCAATAACCACAATGTGGTGTACTCATCTACTTTGTATTTCCGTAAGTTTAACTCAAGATGACAGACTCAATCTACTCGGACCATCTGTGATAGACTCGGTTCCCGCGTTGTACCATAAATGACCCCTATGGACCCCTACTTATTCATTTTATTTCTTCTTAGGAAATTTTGAATTTCCAAGTGGTTTTCTAATTCGGAATCCCTCGGTTTAAAACAAGGTCACCTATGTTCATTTTCTTTAAGAATTACATACACAACCACACTTTTCAGGTAATAATCATGAGGTTGGTTTCTAGTACCACAAGACTCTCACATTTAAAATTGACTCGATCCTACCCCCGATCTCATATAGGTCCCGAGGACCTTCTTTCCATATAAGGCTTCTTGAGCTACCATCGCTTTTACAGTTCACATATACACATATAGCACGTTATCACATAATTTATAATTTAGGAACAACAATAGCATGTTATCTAATATATGATTCCTACAAGTAGGCAAGAAGGCAAACCATATATCCACATCCGCAGTCAACCCTATAGGACAAGGATGGGAAAGCCCCTCACCTTGTTGGCCCCTCTGATCGGTCCTCAGTGTGCCCGAAACTCCACTCACGGTATGGTGGCCTATACACAGATACTTAAGAAATTTAGAAACTTGAAATTCGACCACTATCGTGTACATGTAATGCTAATGCTCATGTTCTCTCTAATTAATTCCATACACTAGTTGTTGGCTTGGAATGCCCTCAACTAGTTTTCGGAAACACCTAGTATGCTTCTATTCGTGTCCAACCCTTGCGTAATCACTCTATTGGAACTATTTGAAAACCTTGATTTGGGAATGCAAAGTTACCCAATTCCACCTCTATGTGTCCATGTGAAGTTTCCATTACCCAAGTCTTGAATTTATGGCTCAAGAGAGTCATAAATCCTACTTGTCCAAGATTTCCATTTACCAAAATAACTTTCAACACTTTACCTACACATGAATACACATATCCGGATACGCGTAAAATTAGAAAATTGTCTCTTTTTCCCCAAACTGGGTTCCGGGTGAGACGGTGCTTACTCGGGTTATAATCCCTCGTACATTTCAATAATTTTAACAATTATATAATCACAATCCCACCTATTAATGCACCCCCAATCAGTCCACAACACCCTTAAACCTTACCAACCACATTTTCCTACAATTTTTCCTACCCGGATAAATTCCATCAATTTAGTTCCGGTTCCTAAGCTTCCAACTCACTTCATAACATGCAAATACTTCAATTTAGGTTCCAGAATACTCAGATTAAATCAAATGGGGGTTTTCCAAAAATCCCTAAAATTGATAAAATTGGGGTTTGAGAGTTTCGGGACTTCTCACCTCGATTCAACCGGTTAGAAGGACGATATGGGGTAGAGGAAACTCCCAGCCACCTTCCCCGATGAAGAGACAGCGTTTTTCGGCGAGAAACTCTCTCCCTCTTGTTTCTCTCTCAAGCCCGTCTCTCTCTCTCTCCTCCAGCACGACGGCGGCGTGCTCCGGCGGACGGCGTTGCACTTCGACACCGGCTCGCACGTCTGGCTTCCTCCCGCACGCTGTCACCTTCCCCGTGCGTCTTCCATTCGTGCTACGCCTCTCTCTGCTCTCCCTCTCCGTATTTCTCTTCTTCGACTCCCTCCCCCTCCTAATCTCTTTCCTCTTTCTTTTTTTTTATTCTTTCCTTATATATATATATATATATATATATATATATATATATATATATATATATATATATATATATATATATATATATATATATAATTAATATATATATACATATGACAAAAGAAATTCTGGTATAATAATAAATCAAAAAAAAAGAAATATAGAAAAAAATTAGGATTTAAATTAATTTGTATTTAAAAAAAATAAGTAGTAGGATAGTGTACATTTATCTTATTTTCAACTCTTAAATTAATTAATTTAATTTGATTTATGATGTTAATTAAAATATTCCCGGGTATTACAAAAAATGAATTACAAGTTTTCGAAACACTCATCGACGAAAACTGATTAAGAAAAAGAAAAATGAATATCAGGTTTTCGAAACACTCATCGGGGAAAACAATTTAAAAAAAAGAAAAATGAATATTACGTTTTCGAAAAACTCATCGGCAAAAAATGATTAAAAAAAAGAAAAATGAATATCAAGTCTTCAAAACAATCATCGACGAAAACTGATCAAAAAAAAGAAAAATGAATATCAACTTTTCAGAACACTCATCGGCGAAAACAGATTAAAAAAAGAAAAATGAATATCAATTTTTCGAAACAGTCATCGGCGAAAACTATTTAAAAAAAAAGAAAAATAAATATTACGTTTTCGAAACACTCAACGGCGAAAGCTGATTAAAAAATGAAAAATTACTATCAAGTTTTCAAAACACTCATCGGTGAAAACCGATTAAAAAAAGAAAAATGAATATGAAGTTTTCGAAACACTCATCAGCGAAAACTTAATAAAAAAAGAAAAATGAATATCAAGTTTTCGAAACACTCATCGACGAAAACTTATTTAAAAAATAAAAATGAATATAAAGTTTTCGAAACACTCATCGGCGAAAACTGATTAAAAAAAGAAAAATAATTATCAAGTTTTTGAAACACTAATCGGTGAAAACTAATTAATTAAAGAAAAATGAAATCACGTTTTATAAACACTCATCGGCGAAAACTAATTAGGAAAAAGAAAAATGAATATCGAGTTTTCGAAATACTAATCGACGCAAACTATTTTAAAAATAAAAAGAAAAATGAATATTACGTTTTCGAAACACTCATCGGCGAAAACTTATTAAAAAAAAAGAAAAACAAATATCAAGTTTTCGAAACACTCATCGGTGAAAACTTATTAAAAAAAGAAAAATGAATATCAAGTTTTCGAAACACTCATCGACCAAAACTAAGTAAAAAAGAAATATGAATATCAAATTTTCGAAACACTCATCGGTGAAAACTTATTAAAAAAATAAAAATGAATATGATGTTTTCGAAACACTCATCGGCGAAAACTGATTAAGAAAAAGAAAAATGAATATCGAGATTTCGAAACACTCATCGGGGAAAACTATTTTAAAAAAGAAAAAAGAAAAATGAATATTACGTTTTCGAAACACTTATCGTCGAAAATTGATTAAAAAAAAGAAAAAAGAATATTAAGTTTTCAAAACAATAATCGACGAAAACTGATTAAAAAAAAGAAAAATGAATATCAAGTTTTCAGAACACTCATCGGCGAAAATTGATTAAAAAATAAAAATGAAAATCAATTTTTCGAAACACTCATCAGCGAAAACTATTTTAAAAAAAGAAAATTGAATATTACATTTTCGAAACACTCAACGGCGAAAACTGATTAAAAAATGAAAAATTACTATCAAGTTTTCGAAACACTCATCGGTGAAAATTGATTAAAAAAAGAAAAATGAATATGAAGTTTTCAAAACACTCATCAGCGAAAACTCACTAAAAGAAGAAAAATGAAATCAAGTTTTCGAAACATTTATCAACGAAAACTTATTAAAAAATAAAAATGAATATAAACTTTTCGAAACACTCATCGGCGAAAACTGATTAAAAAAAGAAAAATGAATATCAAGTTTTCGAAACACACATCGATGAAAACTAATTAATTAAAGAAAAATGAATATCACGTTTTAGAAACACTCATCGACGAAAACTGATTAAGAAAAAGAAAAAAGAATATCAAGTTTTCGAAACACTATTGTCACGACCCCCGTTTAGAGGACCATGACCGGCAAAGACTCAGGGAATATCCCTATGCCTGAAGCCTTATCACCTAATTGACAGAATATCTATTATTGATAATACATCCACATGCAGTATAATGCCATGGCTACACCGAAAATGGTGGCCTATCCTAGGCAAGGAAATCCATGGCTAGTGCCGCTTCAGGATATAGATATAGGAAAACACACATAATATATAACATGTGTACTGGCTACACATCCGAAGATGCCGCCTATCCTATTCACATGCAACAGATATATGTATATATATATTTTTGGAAACAAGTTTTCCTTGCATCGTAATCTAACGGATCCTGATCTTTAAGGTGTGTGAAGCTGACAGTTCTAGATTTAGTGATACAATATAATTGGGTACGTCTATCATTTACTTTATGATACAATAATAAAGTAAATTAAATTACAATTACACTTTATTCACCCACATGAACAAATTGTGGGTCTTGGAAAAGTGTTGCTCAACCCTCGTTCCACCGAGACTTCTTCCACCTGTACTTAACATGTCTCTGTGTAGTAAAAATGAGGTTTGAGTCTTAAGCACGCAACTCAGTGAGGACTCTCCCATCCCCGGTGCAAGGTGGGTGTCATAGCGCTGGGTTTGGGAGTCATACACAACCACATGCAAAAACAACTAGTTATTGTTGTTAGCATACATTCTTGGTGATCACACAACAACAGAAATTTCACCCAAACACTCACATGCATTTAATAACTGTAAACATGCAGCAGTTTATTCCACGTCATCAATCAGCAAGTAAACATGTAACATATAGTGCCGGCTTTTACTTACCGGTCTTCTCACGTTCAGCATGTTTGAATCAAACAAGTCTTTGTGATGACGTAATCCTGTACGTCACCACTCCGCTGCACAATCAACAATTATATGCAAACACAGACAACTCTTTAAGTACACACAGACACTATAACATACATCTACTTAACTTCCCTCACTCTGGGGTATTTACTAGCCACTACATGGCTTTTCTACCTCGAACCCGTGCACTCGGGTTGCTAGCCACCAGGTGGCAAAACATACTTAACCCATTCACTTGGGTACTGGTCACCTCGTGACAATTCTATTAATCAAACACAATCAACTTCTATCTATCAAACAACTATACGTAGCCACCACGTGGCATGTCCTGACCCCTTGCTGCGGGGCAATAGCTTGAGCCCACTCGTCCATTACCCAACCAGGCCACATGGCGGGCATGGCACGACGTCTCGAAGCATGGCCACTGTCACACCCTGGACCAACTCCACAGGATGATTTCTCTTCTGTAAGATGAGGCTCATGGTTCACCCGTAGGTTCCTCCCGTGTCTCCTTATCTTGGTCTCACATATTAATAGGATTCTTTGTATCTTTCCCGAAGGATCAACAATTCCTCTCCTTATTAATATGTACAAGTATCCTCAACAGGATATAACTCATATACCCGTCCAGATGCACTCTCTGAGCCTCAAGCTATCGTCATAGCAGTATAAAACCTTTCTGACCCTATTGCTAGGATAGGGCAATGACCATCGTCATCGTGATTATAAAACTGAGGTCTCAAGTGCCATATGACGTCGTTCTAGTCGATGTCTCACATTGCTAGCATAACTGTAATACCCCGAAAAATTTTGAGGATTAAAGAATGATTTATTTCGGGGTTAGGAATTAAAACTTAAAAAAAAAAGAATATAGAAAAAAAAATATGAAAGTTAAAAGAAACCGGAAAGAATTTTTTTTTTCAAAGATTGTAATACCCGGGAAAAATTTCGAAGTTTAAAATAAAATAAAAGGGAAAGAAAAGAAGTAGAAAATAATTTTTTGAGATTAATTCGGGACCTAAGAAATTAAAAACCTGAATTAAATAGAGAAAGGGAGTAAATTAAAAATACATATTAGTTATTATGTATTTAATTATTAATTTATTTATTTTTAATTATATTTATTTATTCATTTATTATTTTTTTAATTAATTATTATAATTGTATTAATTATTTAAAGAAAAAAAGGGGTGCCATGGACTTAAAGACAAATTAAAAGAAAGGAAAGGAATAAAAAGAGAAAAAAGGAAAAAAGAAAGAAATAAAAAGAGGAGGCGTGAGAAAGGAAAGAAAGAAGAGAGAGAAGTAGTGAGGTAGAGAGAGAGAGGGAGGATGGCGTGGAGGAAGAAGAAGGGGAAGAGAGGGAAACCGTCGGAAAAGTCGCCGGAGAGAGTGGTCCCACGCCGGAAAAGCTCACCGGAGCTCGACTACAACATCTTCCACACCTCCCACCAATCGAATCAAAGGTTGGTAACCCCAATTTCATTTGAAACCCTCAATTTCTCCATTTTTAGGGATTTCTTCAATCCACCTTCGATTGAGTTGTTTCGAGGGTAGATTGAGACCTAGAAAGTGTTCTTGAACACTTAGTCAGGGTAGGAATCGAGATTATATCTTCGGATTTAGCCAAATTCGAATTTGGAAGGATTTGGGGTTGAAATTATAATTATTTCCAGATTGGGGAAAATTGTTGATAATTAGGATTGAGCTTGGATTTGAGTAAATAGGCTTGGATTGATATTAATGAAATTATAATTATTTCCAAATTGGGGAAAATTGTTGAAAATTTGGATTGAGCTTGGATTTGAGTAAATAGGCTTGGATTGATATTATTGAAATTATATAGTTGGAATATTAGCTGAACAAGACCCATGAAGAGCTGGCCCGAGGCTACTAAGGCCGGACCTTGGCATTAACATGCCGGGTCCCTGCTCGATTTGCCCAAATATGCTTTAAGGGTGATGTTGGGAGTTTTAAACTTCACCTTTTCAATCTTAAACACCCTAGGATAATTCTAAATACGGTATCAAGCATCAAGAATTAATTTAGGTACTTTTTTGTTTCCCAAGAGTGGAAGCTTGCGGAACAATGAAATCCAATTTCTAAAATTTCAACCTTCTTCCCTCATAAATATTTAGGAAACCTTAAATATGATAAATTGGAGGTATATTGAGGTTTAGAAACTAGATTTCTTAGAACCCAAGTAGAAACAGAAGTTGAATTAAAATGCTTAGACCTTCCTAGAATTTGGATTCCTTCCAACCAAGCTAGATAAGCTTCCTAAGATGCGAATACAAGTTAGATAGAGGTCTAGTACTCAAATCCAAGTATGTGCAACACTCAAGTAGAGTGTTATATGCGAGTAAGTCAAGTGTCCGAGGAAGGATACACATAAGTCGGGATAGAGAAGTCCAATAAGACCAAGAGCTTGACTCTGTGGCAACCATGGACTACACGTGAGAGTAATGGAGAGATAAATAACAAGTTAAGCTAAGTAATAACTTTAATGAAATAAATGTTGTTCTTATAGGAACAACGATGCGCAATAAAGTGCAACAAGAACTCCGAGGAGACTAAAGTTACAGGGGAGGATTGCATGGAAGGTTGGCCAAGGTGAGGGCTCTTCCATCTCTGCTCCTAGGGTTGTATGCTTATGTGGATTACATGAGTATGTATATTCTCTGCTTGTCTGGTATGTGTTAGCTAGAGATATAGAATGCTAAAAGAATGAAAGAACTAGAAAATAGGTTTTGGAAGATAGCTTGGATAGGAAGACATAGGAGTAGAGTATAATTGTTTGCAATGATTGGTGTGTTACAAATCCAACTCATACACTCCGGAGGCATGATGAGTATTTTATTAAATCCTTTCCACGACGGTGGCAAGAGTCCTTGTACGGAAGGGCTAAACTTTATTTTGAAAACTCGTCACGACGGTGACTTAAATTAAAATCATGGCAAAGGGAGTTATTGGTGGGTTTCGGAATTGGTTATGCTACCGATGTGAGACATCGACTAGAACAACGTCAGATGGTACTTGAGACCTCAGTTTTATAATCACCATGACGATGGTCATTGCCCTATCCTTGCAATAGGGTCAGAAAGGTATTATATTGCTATGACGATAGCTTGAGGCTTAGAGAGTGCATCCGGACGGGTATATGAGTTATATCCTGTTGAGGATACTTGTACATATTAATAAGGAGAGGAATTGTTGATCCTTCGGGAAAGATACAAAGAATCCTATTAATATGTGAGACCAAGATAAGGAGACACGGGAGGAACCTACGGGTGAACCGTGAGCCTGATCTTGCAGAAGAGAAAACATCCTGTTGAGATGGTCTAGGGTGTGACAGTGGCCATGCTTCGAGACGTCGTGTCGTGCCCGCCATGTGGTCTGGTTGGGTAATGGATGAGTGGACTCAAGCTATTTCCCCGCAGTAAGGGATCAGGACGTGCCACGTGGTGGCTATGTGTCAGTTGTTTGATAGATAGAAGTTGATTGTGTTTGATTAAAAGAATTTTCACGAGGTGACCAGTACCCAAGTGAATGATTTAAGTATGTTTTGCCACGTGGTGGGCAGTTGCCCGAGTGCACGGGTTTGAAGTAGAAAAGCCACGTAGTGGCTAGTAGGTACCCCAGGGTTGGGGAGCTTAAGTAGATGTATGTTTAGCATCTGTGTGTATGTATAAATTGTCTGTGGTTGCATATAACTGTTGATTGTGCAGCGTAGTGGCAACGTACAGGACTACGTCACCACGCGTCTTGTTGATTCAAACATGTTGAACATGAGAAGACCGGTAGGTAAAAGCCGGCACTATGTGTTACATGTTACTTGCTGATTGATGACGTGGAATACACTGCTGCATGCTTATATCTGTTAAATGCATGTGAGTGTTTGGGTGAAATTTCTGTTATTGTGTGATCACCAAGAATGCATGCTAACTCACAGTAACTAGTTGTTTGTGCATGTGGTTGTGTATGACTCCCAGTCCCAGCGGTAAGGTACCCGCCTTGCGCCGGGGATGGGAGAGTCCTCACTGAGTCGCGTGGTTAAGAGCCGGGGATGGGAGAGTCCTCACTGAGTCGCGTGGTTAAGACTCACACCTCATTTTTACTACACAGAGACAAGTTAAGTACAGGTGAAAGAAGTCTCGGTGGAACGAGGGTTGAACAACATTTTCCAAGACCCACAACTTGTTCATGTGGGTGAATAAAGTGTAATATTAATTTAATTTACTTTATCATTGTATCATAAAGTAAAGGGTAGACGTACCCAATTAGATTGTTATACTAAATCTAGAACTGTCAGCTTCACACACCTTAAAGATCAGGATTTATTTTACTGCGATACAGGGAAAACTTATTTTCAAAAAATATATATATATATACATATATCTGTTGCATGTGAATAGGAAAGGCAGCATCTTCGGATGTGTAGCCAATACACAGGTTATATATATTATGTGTGTTTTCCTATATCTATATCCTGAAGCGGCACTGGCCGTGGATTTGCTTGCCTAGGATAGGCCACCATTTCGGTGTAGCCATGGTATTGTACTGCATGTGGATGTATTTTCAATAATAGATATTATGTCAATTAAGTGATAAGGCTTACAGGTACAGGGATATTCCTTGTGTCTGTGCCGGTCATGGTCCTCTAAACGGGGGTCGTGACAAACTTGGTATCAGAGCCAGGTTGTTCTTTAAGGGTGTGAAGCTAACTAGTAGTCTCGGGTGTCAGTTGGGCCAATCATTACGAATCCGGACGTAACGGTGGTTCCGACGGGCACTTGTGAGGTTGCTCAGGATGTTGAGTCTTAAATTCTTTCGAGTCATCGCTTCAGGCATAGAATTTGTATGTTAAATTCTATGCAAAGCATATAACCTGTACAGTACATAAGTGCTGATGAGCACTAAGGCGTAAGGAGGGGTGGCAGTGACCCCGGGAACCTTAGGACGCCATAATAGGGAAGAGAGACATCCATGGAGGATGCTACCTAGACACAGACACACTTGGTTGAATTGTAGGCAGGAATGCGCTACAATGTGCGATTGTTTTGCAGGTGTTAATTGAGACGATGCGTCTGCTCTGTTAGCGGCGCATTGTGCGCTATGGTATATGCGCAAGTTGTTTGATTATAATATGGAATGTAAGTAGAATAGATATATGCAATGAGTGATAGTTGAAGCTAGGAATGGGTTGTAAAGTGAAAGGAAAGACACGCTTGGCGTGTAGAAAAGAAAGCAAGCCGATAGGGCGATTGAAATGGAAAGTTTACAGACAAGAATAAACAGGGCCAGGGGCATGAGACGACAGGAAGATGACCACGAGAATGGGTCACGACTGTGGGTATGCTATGGTTGAAGGAAGTGAGTTGTCCTTCCTAGAAAGTAAACAGAAAAGAGGTGGTGTATGCCACAGTATAGAAGTAGAAGTCTACGGACTAGAAAATCAAGATACGGTATATGGAAGGGCAAAGTGGGCGAACCATATGCCGTAGAGATAGATGTTAAGAAGTAGAGGCATATGTAAACGTGTAGAGCGTGACCATATGTCGAGCAGGAAACAGAGTAAATGGTAAGGCACAGGGAAGGAGCCTAGTCCAACCTTGCGCTCGATCCATGAACTGCTAGTTCCTTAAGCAAACAAGGGGGAAAAATGGGATTAAGCCCAACCAAACTCTCTTGGGTTGCTTAAGGAAGAGCATAAAGAATAGGATATTGAACACATGAGAAATTTTTGTAAAAATCTTTTTGGTCTTTCCGGATGAGAGATTCTGAAAGACCCTCAAATTTTCTTGAAAATACTAGGGATAACCATTGGAAGGCAAATTTTCATGAAAACTTTTTCTCAATTTGTGTCATTCCAATTGGTTAAACCCAAACCATTTACGAAAACCTTAGGCGTCATTTTCTAAGAAATAAACTTGAATTAATTTTTTAAAACCCGCAGGGTGCCTAAGAAAACTAACTCATGTGACCAATACCCTACCAAACAATAGTCCTTTTACAGGTAAGCTGTATAAGGACGGTAGATGTAGTTGAGAAATCACTCGCTTGGAGCGATTAAAGTTAAGTAGACATCGAAAAGCACTAGAGCGTGCTAAAGTGCCAAGGGAGTATACAGGTAAACCTAAGGGTTACCAATTGAGGGGGCCATAGGGTGATTATGGACCCGAAAGTATTAGACCGGAGCAGGTCTAGAAGTGGGAATGGGCGCAGACCTTCGGGTACCATCCAGAGATGAGAAAATGAGTGTTGTTCCGGTAGATAGCTCTCGAACGAGAAAACGTGAGAGATAAACCCCAAAGGGACTTGAGGAGGCCCGAGGGGAGAGAAAGTAAACATGGATAAGTAGTCCCATAAGGGGGGAAGAGCGGAAGCCTATATGAACCCATAGGATAAGAGTCAAGTAAGAGGTGGAGAACCAACTACTACCGTAAGTGCATGTATAGTACACAGATTGTAGTGGACATAGCTTGGTAAGCTAGTTCCACAGGTTGGTGAACTGTAAATCTGTTAGTCTGAAGCCCGTGTGTGGGTGGAGACTGAGTGGACAAACCAAACGTATAAATGGCCATGTGGGTGCCATAAAGGGAAAATTAACCGTAAGGACGGTTAATCGAGAAGGAGAATTTAGTGAGTAACGAATATTGAGAAATACTCGAACAAAGAGTACCATGTAGGTACGAAATGGAAAAGAAGAGAGTGAATACGGGAACGGAGTCGGGTAAGCATCTGGGGATGCGAGCCAAAGTGATAAAACAGGTATGCTATCGTTGGGGGCGATTGGAACCCAACGGGTAACACACTTGCAAGAGGCGGTATATGTTCGTGAGCATATGCCACACCGTAAGAAAGGAAAGAGTCAAACCGTGGGAGCGGATCCCGTTTGGTCAAAGGGAATAGAGCATGTCCGAAAAGGTTCATGCTGGAGTTAATGGATCAAGTATTCCAAGTAGGAATACAGGATTTAAGTGAGCTAAGGAGTCTGAGTGGGCCGAGTTGGGGTAAAAGCCAACGGAAAACCCAATGAGTAGAGTTGGCATAGGATGTGCAACTCTAAGTGGACTAACCTAAGGAGAGTATAGAACCACAACCATAGTCGTGTTAAGCGAAGTCTTCTGGTGAAGACCGAACTGAGCCTGAGGCAGAGTAATGAGTATGATGGTAAGGAGGAGACTGGTGAGTTTCCATTATAAACAGAAATGACTACAAGTAGTAGTTAGAGAAGAGTCTAAGTCAGTCAGAAATGGGATGTCGACAGGGAGTAACCTGAAGTGGTTATGGAAACCACTAAAGGTAAGTGTAGAAGTCCGGAAAAGAAAGGGAAACACAAGTCATAAATGTAAGATCCTTTACCGTTTGGTGGACAAACGGTAAGAGTACTACATAGTTATGCTAGTGTCATGGAATTTAGCTTCGCTGGACACGAGTAGGGTAAACCGAGTCGGTAGTGACTGTAACAATCTCGGAAGGGTTGGGTACACTGATGGGACAAAGTATAAACACTTACGTAGGGTGTATGCCGTGTAAACGGTAAGTCTAGATGTAGAGTAGAGGGTGTAGTAAGATGTAAACGGACTTTTCTGGAGAAGTCGTTTACAAAGGATATATCGGGGGAATACCAGCAGAAAGGTAGCTGCTTGGTAGTAGAGGACACTTAGGTACGGGGACTCCGATGTAGGGGAGTACTTCATCAGTTAGAGTTTATAGAAATAGAACCTAGTGTGTTATGCAAATAGCTTGTGTCTTGGCGTGTTCCAAGTCGGATATAAGAAGTCACTACGAAGGTAGCTAGTTGGACAAGTAGATTGAGTCAAGGTAAGCCTCACTAGAGAAGGCAATAGTTAAGTCCTCGGAGAACTAAAATGGAGCATGGCATGTGGTGCGTGCCAGACACTCCATTGCAAAATTAGTAGCGCAAAGTGAATTGAAATTAGGAAAGTTAGGTATCCTCGGGGAAGGATGCGACGACAGATGGAGCCTGTCGGTTAACACCTTGCGGAGGGGTGGTTAACTACGAAACTAAGAATACAAACGATCACAGAAAGAAGATGTAGAGACCAGATAGAGACCTTGAGTCTCTAGGAAAGAAAGATGAAACCGTAGGGTAAAACGGTAAAACTTCCACATTGAGAGGAACCATAGGTGAAATTGAGCCAAGGGAGGGCAACAAGCCAACAACCCCACGAAGGAGATGAAATTCGGTGATCCAATTTCTTAAGGGGGGAAGAATGTAATACCTCGAAAAATTTTGAGGATTAAAGAATGATTTATTTCGGGGCTAGGAATTAAAACTTAAAAAAAATTATATAGAAAAAAATATATGAAAGTTAAAAGAAACCGGAAAGAAATTTTTTTCAAAGATTGTAATACCCGGGAAAAATTTCGAAGTTTAAAATAAAATAAAAGGGAAAGAAAAGAAGAAGAAAATAATTTTTTGGGATTAATTCAGGACCTAAGAAATTAGAAACCTGAATTAAATAGAGAAAGGGAGTAAATTAAAAATACATATTAGTTATTATGTATTTAATTATTAATTAATTTATTTTTAATTATATTTATTTATTCATTTATTATTTGTTTATTTAATTATTATAATTATATTAATTATTTAAAAAAAAGGGGTGCAATGGACTTAAAAAAAATTAAAAGAAAGGAAAGGAATAAAAAGAGAAAAAAGGAAAAAAGAAAGAAATAAAAAGAGGAGGCGTGAGAAAGGAAAGAAAGAAGAGAGAGATGTAGTGAGGTAGAGAGAGAGGGAGGATGGCGTGGAGGAAGAAGAAGGGGAAGAGAGGGAAACCGTCGGAAAAGTCGCCGGAGAGAGCGGTCCGACGCCAGAAAAGCTCACCGGAGCTCGACTACAACATCTTCCACACCTCCCACCAATCGAATCAGAGGTTGGTAACCCCAATTTCATTCGAAACCCTCAATTTCTCCATTTTTAGGGATTTCTTCAATCCACCTTCGATTGAGTTGTTTCGAGGGTAGATTGAGACCTAGAAAGTGTTCTTGAACACTTAGTCGGGGTAGGAATCGAGATTATATCTTCGGATTTAGCCAAATTCGAATTTGGAAGGATTTGGGGTTGAAATTATAATTATTTCCAGATTGGGGAAAATTGTTGATAATTAGGATTGAGCTTGGATTTGAGTAAATAGGTTTGGATTGATATTAATGAAATTATAATTATTTCCAAATTGGGGAAAATTGTTGATAATTTGGATTGAGCTTGGATTTGAGTAAATAGGCTTGGATTGATATTATTGAAATTATATAGTTGGAATATTAGCTGAACAAGACCCGTGAAGAGCTGGCCCGAGGCTACTAAGGCCGGACCTTGGCATTAACATGACGAGTCCCTGCTCGATTTGCCCAAATATGCTTTAAGGGTGATGTTGGGAGTTTTAAACTTCATCTTTTCAATCTTAAACACCCTAGAATAATTCTAAATATGGTATCAAGCATCAAGAATTAATTTAGGTACTTTCTTGTTTCCCAAGAGTGGAAGCTTGCGGAACAATGAAATCCAATTTCTAAAATTTCAACCTTCTTCCCTCATAAATATTTAGGAAACCTTAAATAGGATAAATTGGAGGTATATTGAGGTTTAGAAACTAGATTTCTTAGAACCCAAGTAGAAACACAAGTTGAATTAAAATACTTAGACCTTCCTAGAATTTGGATTCCTTCCAACCAAGCTAGATAAGCTTCCTAAGATGCGAATACAACTTAGATAGAGGTCTAGTACTCAAATCCAAGTATGTGCAACACTCAAGTAGAGTGTTGTATGCGAGTAAGTCAAGTGTCTGAGGAAGGATACACATAAGTCGGGATAGAGAAGTCCAATAAGACCAAGAGCTTGACTCTGTGGCAACCATGGACTACACGTGAGAGTAATGGAGAGATAAATAACAAGTTAAGCTAAGTAATAACTTTAATGAAATAAATGTTGTTCTCATAGGAACAACGACGCACAATAGAGTGCAACAAGAACTCCGAGGAGACTAAAGTTACAGGGGAGGATTGCATGGAAGGTTGGCCAAGGTGAGGGCTCTTCCATCTTTGCTCCTAGGGTTGTATGCTTATGTGGATTACATGAGTATGTATATTCTCTGCTTGTCTGGTATGTGTTAGCTAGAGATATAGAATGCTAAAAGAATGAAAGAACTAGAAAATAGGTTGTGGAAGATAGCATGGATAGGAAGACATAGGAGTAAAGTATAATTGTTTGCTATGATTGGTGTGTCACAAATCCAACTCATACACTCCGGAGGCATGATGAGTATTTTATTAAATCTTTTCCACGACAGTGGCAAGAGTCCTTGTACGGAAGGGCTAAACTTTATTTTGAAAACTCGTCACAACGGTGACTTAAATTATAATCATGCAAAGGGAGTTATTGGTGGGTTCTAGATTTGGTTTTGCTAGCGATGTGAGACATCGACTAGAACAACGGTAGACGGTACTTGAGACATCAGTTTTATAATCACCATGACGATGGTCATTGCCCTATCCTGGCAATAGGGTCAGAAAGGTTTTTTATTGCTATGACGATAGCTTGAGGCTTAGAGAGTGCATCTGGACGGGTATATGAGTTATATCCTGTTGATGATACTTGTACATATTAATAAGGAGAGGAATTGTTGATCCTTCGGGAAAGATACAAAGAATCCTATTAATATGTGAGACCAAGATAAGGAGACACGGGAGGAACCTACGGGTGAACTGTGAGCCTGATCTTGCAGAAGAGAAAACATCCTGTTGAGATGGTCTAGGGTGTGACAGTGGCCATGCTTCGAGACGTTGTGTCGTGCCCGCCATGTGGCCTAGTTGGGTAATGGACGAGTGGGCTGAAGCTATTGCCCCGCAGTAAGGGGTCAGGACGTGCCACGTGGTGGCTATGCGTCAGTTGTTTGATAGATAGAAGTTGATTGTGTTTGATTAACAGAATTGTCACGAGGTGACCAGTACCCAGGTGAATGGGTTAAGTATGTTTTGCCACGTGGTGGCCAGTAGCCCGAGTGCATGGGTTTGAAGTAGAAAAGCCACGTAGTGGCTAGTAGATACCCCAGGGTTGGGGAGATTAAGTAGATGTATGTTTAGCATCTGTGTGTATGTATAAATTGTCTGTGGTTGCATATAACTGTTGATTGTGCAGCGTAGTGGTAACGTACAAGACTACGTCACCACGCTTCTTGTTGATTCAAACATGCTGAACGTGAGAAGACCGGTAGGTAAAAGCCGGCACTATGTGTTACATGTTACTTGCTGATTGATGACGTGGAATAAACTGTTGCATGCTTATATCTGTTAAATGCATGTGAGTGTTTGGGTGAAATTTCTGTTATTGTTTGATCACCAAGAATGCATGCTAACTCACAGTAACTAGTTGTTTGTGCATGTGGTTGTGTTTGACTCCCAGTCCCAGCGGTAAGGTACCCGCCTTACGCCGGGGATGGGAGAGTCCTCACTGAGTCGCGTGGTTAAGACTCACACCTCATTTTTACTACACAGAGACAGGTTAAGTACAGGTGAAAGAAGTCTCGGTGGAACGAGGGTTGAGCAACATTTTCCAAGACCCACAACTTGTTCATGTAGGTGAATAAAGTTTAATAGTAATTTAATTTACTTTATCATTGTATCATAAAGTAAAGGGTAGACGTACCCAATTAGATTGTATTACTAAATCTAGAACTGTCAGTTTCACATACCTTAAAGATCAGGATTTATTTTACTGCGATACAGGGAAAATTTATTTTCAAAAAATATATATATATATACATATATCTGTTGCATGTGAATAGGATAGGCAGCATCTTCGGATGTGTAGCCAGTACACAGGTTATATATATTATGTGTGTTTTCCTATATCTATATCCTGAAGCGGCACTGGCCGTGGATTTGCTTGCCTAGGATAGGCCACCATTTCGGTGTAGCCATGGCATTATACTGCATGTGGATGTATTTTCAATAATAGATATTCTGTCAATTATGTGATAAGGCTTACAGGTACAGGGATATTCCCTGTGTCTGTGCCGGTCATGGTCCTCTAAACGGGGGTCGTGACAATATATAACCAAATCCGAAACCCCCCAATAACTCCGTTTGCATGATTATAATTTAAGTCACCGTCGTGACGAGTTTTCAAAATAAAAAGTTAGTCCTTCCGTACAAGTACTCTTGTCACTGTCGTGGAAAAGATTTAATAAAATACTCATCATGCCTCCGGAGTGTATGTGTTGGATTTGTAACACTCCAATCATAGCAAACAATTACTCTCTACTACTATGTCTTCCTATCTAAGCTACTTTCCACAACCTATTTTCTAGTTCTTTTATTCTTTTAACATCCTATACCTCTAGCTATCACATACCAGACAAGAAGAGAATGTACATACTTATGTAATCCACACAAGTATACAACCCTAGGAGCAGAGATGGATGAACCCTCACCTTGGCCGCTTCACTTAGCATTCCCTTTGAGCACTCTGGTCTCCAAGGAAGTACTTGAACCCTTTGGGGAAGTCCGAATTTGGAAATCCATGGAGGTTGCCCAAACTTTTTAATGCTTAACAATTGTGGAGGGAGCTTGATGAGGCATGGAATTGATGGGAGGAAGCAAGAAATTTGATGGAAGTGAGTGGATCCTTCAATTTGTTCTTGATGCCCTAGAGTGAATGAGGAATGGAGAAGAAGCGAGGAAGAAGAAAGAAGATAGGAAGAGGCGTGGTCTGACTTGTGCTCTTAAATTGCAATTTGGGTTTAAAGAAAATTTGGATATTTGACTTTGTTTTGGGATATGGTAAAATAGAGTTTTGATTGGATTTTCTCATATAGATTTATTGTTGGGTAAGAATAGGAAAGTTTAGAAATTTTTGGGTAATCATAGGCCTAATAAAAATATCTGTCACTAAGTCTCGAACAGATAAAATTTTTTTAGCCAATACAACTTTTATTTTTGAAAAATTCTCAAATTTAAACTATAAGCTCAAAATAATTCATATGATTCATATTTAACCCAATTTATATTTTTCTATTTGAATTTATTATTTATTTTAATTTCTTAAATTCTCAAATCTAAAGTAATTAAAATCTTAATAATAACCCAAAAAATCTTATTTCATTCCAAAAAAATTATTTTTATTTTATTTTGTCAAAATGTCCAACCTCAACATCAAAAATCAATCAACTTCATATTATCGCATTATTTCTTAATTAAGATTATTTATCTATATATATATATATATATATATATACATTTTTCTATTTATTTACATGTTTATATATTATTTATTTGTTTTTTTTTACATTCCAAATGCAAATGATGACCATTCTAAGTCTTACTATATATTTGACTTGATTCCAAAAATACCACTTGGGTATTACAATCTTCGAAAAAAATTCTTCTCCGGTTTCTTTTAACTTTCAACATTTTCTATATTCTAATTTTTAAACGTTTTAATTCCTAGCCCCGAAATAAATCATTCTTTAATTCTCGAAATTTTTCGGGGTATTACAACTAATCGGCGAAAACTATTTTTTTAAAAAAGAAAAATGAATATTACGTTTTCGAAACTCTAATCGGTGAAAACTGATTAGAAAAAAGAAAAATAAATATAAAGTTTTCGAAACACTTATCGGTGAAAACTTATTAAAAAAAGAAAAATGAATATCAAGTTTTCGAAACAATCATCGACCAAAACTAATTAAAAAAGAAATATGAATATCAAGTTTTCGAAAAACTCATTGGTGAAAACTTATTAAAAAAAGAAAAATAAATATCATGTTTTCGAAACATTCATCGACCAAAACTAATTAAAAAAGAAAAATGAATATCAAGTTTTCGAAACACTCATCGGCGAAAACTGATTAAAAAAACAAAAATGAATATCAAGTTTTCGAAACACTAATCGGTTAAAACTAATTGAATAAAGAAAAATGAATATGACGTTTTCGAAACACTCATCGACGAAAATTGATTAAGAAAAAGAAAAATGAATATCAAGTTTTCGAAACACTCATCGGTGAAAACTAATTAAATAAAGAAAAATGAATATCACGTTTTCGAAACACTCATCGGCGAAAACTGATTAAGAAAAATATAAATGAATATCAAGTTTTCGAAACACTCACCGGCGAAAACTACTTAAAAAAATGAATATTACGTTTTCGAAACACTCATCGGCGAAAACTAACTAAAAAAAGAAAAATGAATATCAAGTTTTCAAAACACTCATCGGCGAAAACTGATTAAAAAAATGAAAAATGAATATCAAGTTTTCGAAACACTCATCGACCAAAACTAATTAAAAAAGAAATATGAATATCAAGTTTTCAAAACACTCATCGGTGAAAACTTATTAAAAAAGAAAAATAAATATCAAGTTTTCAAAACACTTATCGGTGAAAACTGATTACAAAAGGAAAATAAATATCAAGCTTTCGAAACACTCATCGGTGAAAACTGATTAAAAAAAGAAAAATGAATATCAAGTTTTCGAAACACTCATCGATGAAAACTAATTAAATAAAGAAAAATGAATATCACGTTTTCGAAACACTCATCGGCGAAAAGTGTAATATCCGAGATATTAATTTTATTATTATTATTATCATTGTTATTAATTTATTTTTCTTTGGGAAAGAAAAATAAATTAAATTAGGAAGTTGAAAAAAAAATGAAGAAGGGAAAGAAATGGGATTTTAAAAGTTATTTTTTGGACGTAAATGGAAAGGAAAATTTAAGGGATGGGAAGGAAACTAAGATTTAACTACTAAATAGATAAAAAAAAAAAAAAGAAATCAGCCTATTATTTTTCTTTTATTAGGCCAAACCTTGAGTCCAATAAAAAATAAATAAATAATATATATATATATATATATATATATATAAATAATAATAATAGAATTTATATGGGGGGCCACGTGACCCCCCTTTTTCACTAACATATGCATACATAACAAAATAAACGAGGAGCAGCAGTGAGAAGCATAAAAACGCAAAGCTGAAAAAAAAAGAAACGGAACAGAGCAACACGCGAGGGCAGCCGGGAAGAGAAGAGAGAAGCACACTCGACGATTTTCGACCGGAATCACGCCGGAGGGAGGATTCTGCCGCCGGTGAAGGCCACCGAACTTCATCCTCAGCACCCATTAAGCTCCCCATCCGATTGAATCAAGGTATGGAAGCCCCAAATCTCTCAAACCCCAATTTCTCCAATTTTGGGTATTTTAGGAATTCTTCAAATATTTCCAATCGGGGCATTCTGGGGTTTAATTTGAGCTTAGTGTGTGTTATTGAATGCTTGGGGAGGTTCAGAATCGAAGTTAAACCGTAGGAATTGACCGAGTATGGAAATTAGGAAAATTGGGTTAGGATATAGCTCTAAAATTCGAAATTGATAATTCGATGCATGTTTAGGCTTGGATTGGAGTAGTATAAGTGTTATAAATGCTAGAAATAGTCAAGGGAATAAAGCCCGAGCATTTACCGTCTCAACCGGAACCCAATCCGGTGAAAAAGAGGCGAAATACTAAGCCACAGTACCATAAAGAGCTGTGCGGTGGGTTGGACACCTCGGTCTAAGTCCGTGGTGGACACCTAAGACCCGTTAAATTGGTCCCAAGGCTCCAATTATACCTAATTATATTTTTATATATAATTAAAGAGGTAATAATTAAGCTTTCACTCGGCGAATAATGGAGACGGTGGAATGAGTAAGCTAGAGCCTCTTTTGAACCGTGAATTTAATTCTTTTATTAGTTAAATACCCATATGAACACATAACGGGAAATTTAGACAAGTGGGAATCTCTAACCTAAGCAATTAGAGGTTCTAAATGGCTCGAAAGTGTGAAAGTCGAATATGAGACATTCTGGACTTTCAGAAAGCGTAAATAAGACGACGTAACGAACTAAATAATTAGTTCTTAGAAATATCTAGAGGGTACATAAGCATTAGCATGACACGCGCATTTTTAGATGCTAAGTTACATGTTCTAAATTTCCTAAATATATATGTGTATAGGGCACCACAGAGCGATTGGAGCTTCAGGCACTCCGAAGACTAAACCGGAGGGCCAACGAGGTGAGGGGCTCTCCCATCCCTGCCCCACAGGGTTGGATGACTACGTGGAAAATGTGGTTTGCTCTATTTTGTGCAAATTGATATATGGAATATATTTATATGAATAGATTTGTGTAACGCGTGTATGAATTGCAAGTAAGTAGTCAAGGTGTATATGTGCCATTGTGGCTCACCGAGCCTTATATGATACCGTGGGTAGGATTGAGTCGGAATTTCATATGTGAGTTTATTAATATTAGGAACCCACTTAAATTGATCATCGTGCAAAGGTTTTGACCGTATGGTACATTGAGGAAAATGAACCTAGGTTGTTAAGTGTGAGTGAGAGTGATGCATAATTGAAAAGGGGGAAACTAGACCTAGCAAATTCACACGTGTAAATTCAGTTAGTTATTAATAGGGCTTCTTTCAAGGTCGAATAGGTTATTTGAACTTGTTCAGGTTAGTTAGGGTAGATCGAGTCGGATATCCTGGTCGGACAGACAGGATTCAGTTAACAGTAAGTATGCCACATAGTGGCCATTACCTTGGTTTAACCGGGGTCAGACAAGTTGCCGGCTATTACTCTAAGCGTGCCTTGGAGTCAGAAAGTTCCTAGTTTGATCAACTAGGTTCGAATAAGACATTGCCTTCGGGCCAGTATTTCTCTTAGCGTAACGCGGGAGACAGAAAGTGAATGCCTTCAGGCCAGTATTTCTCTTAGCGTAATGCAGGAGACAGAAAGTGAATGCCTACGAGCATAACTATGTATGACTTATGGAAAGATTTGATATATGTTTATGATTGGTTTACATGCGGATTAATAAACATGTTAGGAGCATGAATTAGGATTTTTAATTGTGAATATGATATATTGATTGCCTGATCATATTTAAGGTCACAATATAAATCCGTTTCATGCGCATGTGGTTGTGGTTGCTCCCTTCCCCCAGCTGTAGTGGTTCCCGCTGCTACGCCAGGGATGGGGGACCTCCTCACTGAGTTTGTTCGACTCACCCCCTGTTTACATGTTTCAGATACAGGTGGTTCAGGAGTCGGAAACGCGTCCACTTCTTCTCAGAGAGGCGAACAGATCTGAAGACCGCACGCTTTGTTCGCGTCTATAGTTATTTTGATTAAGTATATATGTTGTGATGTATATATATATATATATATATATATATATATATGAATCCTTTTTGGGCGTGGCGTATGTACGTTTACATCTGCTATGTATATATATATGTCACACTTGAATTCTAGCATTGTCGGCTTCATGCAGATTAAAGTTAGGTCTTGGTATTGGGAATTTAGGCTATTATATAACATATATCATGTATATATATATATATGACTTCCGCATGCGACTAGGATAGATCACACGCCTTGAGGGTGTGATCAATATTTAAATTATATATATGTGTGTGACTGAATACCTGATTGTATGAGAATATGCTTCCGCATGTGAATAGGATAGATCACACGCATTGAGGCGTGTGATCAATATGTAAACTATATGCAAGTGTGTGATTGAATATATGTATGACTGCATACAGGACTTCTGCATGTGAATAGGATAGATCACCCGCACTGAAGCACGTGATCAATATGTATACTATATGTACGTGTGAATGATTATGTGTATATATATAGACTGAAGCGGCACTGAGCGAGTCGTGGATTGCAAACTGCTTAGGTCACCGAAAATGGATGGTTGTATACATATATATTATATATATTGTTTGTATTAGAAATGGGTAGTTATAAACATGTGAAAATGTCAATCAGTGATTAGAGGCTTACAGGATAGGAGAAATCCTACTTCTCGTGCCGGTCACGGACGTCCGATAGGGGGTCGTGAGAAACTTGGTATCAGAGCCTGGTTATCTTTAAACTGTATGAAGCCATAGGTGGGTGTCAGTTTACGCCTCGTTGTGAACCTGGGCACAACGTGGGAGTAAAAAGGCACTTGTGGAAGTACCCAGGAAATTGAGTCAGCTCTTTCTTTCTACTCTCTTTGATATGAAATATCATTAATATACGTGTACTCATTAGGTGTGGTCCTTGTGCAGTATAGGGATGCCACCGATCACGAGACAGACTAGGGGTGGAGGGAGAACTCCTGCTAAAATTGATCGAGAATCAGTTCAGGAGTAGGGAATGCCCACCCGAGGCCGAGGTAGAGGTCGTGCTCGCGGTCGAGGGAGAGCACAAGTGAGAGGGGAAGAGAGGAGACAGTCACCGGAACCTCAACCTCAAGTAGAGACAGGTGCACCTTCCGTGGCGGAAATGCTCTCGGCAGGATTTCAGGAACTAATAGAAGAGATGACGAGACAAATACAGAGGGAAGTACGCCGGTTAGTAGTCGGTGAGGAAGAACAAGAGAGAATTTCTAGCAATCAAGAGATGGAGGTTGTTGAGGAATAGGATGGGGAATGGCAACAACCATAGGAAATGCCTCGTGAGCCACGGGTAGTACCCAGAGAGTTGCCAATTTCAAAATTTCTGAAGCTTCATCCACCCACTTTCTGCGGAACTAGTGAGAAAGGGGACCCGCAGTACTTTGTGAGAGACATAGTCAGAATTGGGCACATGCTGAGGTGCTCAGGACATGAGTTAGTGGAATTAGCTTCATTCCAGCTGAGGGGAGCTGCCAGGGTATGGATAGAGTTCGTACAGACCAGGTATTCACGAAGGGTGGCACCGATGACCTGGGAAGATTTTCAGAGGGAATTCCTAGGTTTGTTTCTATCTGAAGGCACTAAAGATGCAAAGCGTCAGCAATTCGAGGAGTTGTGGATGACGCCTAACATGACAGTGACGGAGTATGAGTTACTTTTTACAGAACTAGCTCAATTCTCACCTGAGTTGGTTCCTGATGAAGAGGCAAGGATCAAGAGGTTCATACACCGTCTCACAGAGCTGTTATTTACTGCTTTATTACCTCAGAGGAGGCAATTTGAGACTTTAGCTCAAGCAGCAGACTGTGCCAGAATGATTGAAACCAGGAAGAGGTACGGGACTTCTGTTGATCCCAAAGTCAAGTTAATTACAGGCAGTGACAACCAAGAAGGTGGAAGTAAGAAAAGGAAGACAACAGGTGGAAGTGCAGGATATTCAGGGTCCGCAGGAGGACAATCCTCAACAACCACCCATGAAACAGGTACAATAAGTAATTTTCAAGGGGGACAGAGAGTGCAAGGGGGTGGAAATGCTAGTAAGACAAGGCCCCAGTGTGCGACTTGCGGCAGATTTCATTTTGGAATATGTCGGAGACTGACAGGTGGGTGTTACAACTGTGGCCAAGTGGGCCATATGGCTAGAGAGTGTCCAAAGAGAAAAGAGGGTACAAGTGTGAGAAGCAATCCGACGCCGATGGGTACACCTATTCCAGCCCCACCAGTGAGAATCGTACCACCACAGACAGCAAGTACAGGTACAGCTAGAGGTCGTGGTGCAGGATCTAGTGGTAGAGGGCCAGGGGCAGTAGGTGGAGGACAAGCGTGGGTATTTGCACTTTCTCAGCAAGACGCTCATGCATCAAATGCAGTTGTGACAGGTACCCTTATTGTTTTCTTTCTTGAAGCACGAGTCTTATTTGATTCCGGCTCCACTCATTCCTATGTGTCGCATGAATTTGCCTCTAAATTCTTCAAAAGTCCATCTAGAATGGAAGAAACAGTATTGGTCTCTACTCCAATGGGAGAATCGGTACAAGTAGAGTATGTGCACAAGTCTTGCATTGTGGAGGTCGATGGTCATGAGACTGTGGTAGACCTTCGGTTGTTGTGTATGGTTGATCTTGATGTGATCCTCAGAATGGATTGGTTGTCGTCTTGCCATGCGGTTGTGGACTGCAGGGCTAAATGCTTGAAATTTAATATGCCAAACGAGGAGCCTTTTGTGATACGGGGTGACGGAGTTGCACCGTATCCAAGCTTGATCTCGGCTTTGAAGGCATCCAAGTTACTTGCAAAGGGATGCAAAGGGTATTTGGCCTTCGTCCAAGACACCACGAAAGCAGTACTTTTACCGACTCAAGTACCGGTAGTGCGAGAGTTCTTGGATGTATTTCCAGAAGAATTTTCGGGGTTGCCGTCCGATCGTGAGATTGAATTTGAAATTGAGCTGCAACCTTGCACCCAGCCTATCTCCACACCACCTTATCGGATGACTCCGAAAGAATTAAAGGAGCTACATACACAATTGCAAGAATTGCTTGACAAGGGTTTTATAAGACCCAACTTCTCTCCTTGGGGTGCACCGGTCCTTTTTGTGAAGAAGAAGGACGGATCTTTGCGGTTGTGTATCGATTACCGAAAGTTAAATAAGGTGACGTTCCGCAATCAATACCCACTGCCGAGGATAGATGACCTATTTGATCAGTTGCCGGGTGCGAAGCGGTTTTCCAAGATTGATTTGCGATCTGGGTATCACCAATTAAAGATTCGAGAATCAGATATACCTAAGAGCGCATTCCGGACCCGATATGGACATTACGAGTTCTTGGTGATGTCTTTCGGATTAACTAATGCTCCTGCAGCTTTCATGGACATGATGAACAGGGTCTTTAAACCATTTCTGGACCGATTTGTCATTGTCTTTATTGATGACATCTTGGTTTATTCTAAGAATTCTAAAGAACATGCAGAACACTTGAGATTAGCCTTGCAGAAGTTGAGAGAAGAGAAATTGTATGCCAAGTTCTTTAAGTGTGAATTCTGGCTTGACAAAGTTGCCTTTTTGGGTCACGTGGTATCATCAGAGGGAATCCACGTTGATCCAAGTAAGGTAGAGGCGGCGAAGAATTGGTCTCAGCCTACCTCAGTTACTGAAATTCGCAGTTTCTTGGGCTTGGCTGGATATTATAGAAGATTTGTGCAGGACTTCTCTAAGGTTGCTGCACCTATGACTAAGTTGACTCAGAAGGGAGTGAAGTTCATATGAGATGATAAGTGTGAGCAGCGTTTTCAGAAGCTGAAAGACAGCCTCACTACCGCTCCGGTGTTGGCATTACCTGAAGGCATAGGAGGCTATGTGGTATACTGTGATGAGTCGAGGATCAGCTTAGGGTGTGTCTTGATGCAGCACGGCAAGGTGATTGCGTATGCATCGCGACAGCTGAGGAAACATGAGAAGAATTACCCAACTCACGACCTTGAGATGGCTGCTGTAGTGTTCGCCTTGAAAATATGGAGACATTACCTGTACGATAAGACGTGTGAAATTTATACAGACCACAAAAGCCTCAAATACATTTTCGAGCAAAAAGACTTGAACTTGAGACAACGTCGATGGTTAGAGTTGTTGAAAGATTACGACTGCACGAATCATCCATGAAAGGCTAATGTGGTAGCTGATGCTCTGAGCCGTAAATCCATGGGCAGTCTTGTTCATATAAGTGAAGAAAGAAGACCGTTGATTAGAGAGTTGCATGAGCTAGAAAAAACGGGGAATCAGTTCGAGATTGGGAGTTCTAACTCACTTTTAGCTCATTTGCATGCTAAGTCCTCTCTGGTAGAAGAGGTGAAGGCTAGACAAGATGAAGATACCGACCTCAATCAAATTAGGGATACTGTAACTAAAGAGAAAGGGGACGACGTCCGATTCTCTATTGATGATTCTGGAGTACTTCGGTTGGAGGGACAGTTGTGTGTTCCCATGGTTGATAACTTGAAGGAAAGGATTCTTGAAGAAGCACACCGGACAGCTTATACAATCCATCTGGGAGCTAATAAAATGTATCAGGACCTGAAACAGCTATATTGGTGGAATGGCTTGAAAAGGGACGTTGCAAACTATGTAGCCGGGTGTTTAGTGTGTCAGCAAGTCAAGGCTCAACACCAGAAGCCCGCCGGAACATTACAACAGATAGAAATACCTTAGTGGAAATGGGAAAGAATAACGATGGACTTTGTAACAGGGTTGCCAAGATCACAACGGGGATTTGATTCGGTTTGGGTGATAGTGGATCGCATGACTAAGTCCGCGCACTTTCTGCCAGTTAAGACCACTTACGGAGTGAGTCAATATGCACAGATTTACCTATCAGAAATCGTTAGATTGCACGGTGTGTCAGTGTCCATAATATCTGATAGAGGGCCACAGTTCACTTCCATGTTTTGGAAGTCATTGCAGGAAGTGCTGGGAACGAGAGTTGATTTGAGTACTGCGTTCCACCCACAGACCGACAGGCAATCAGAAAGAACCATTCAGATTCTTGAGGACATGCTTCGGGTGTGTATTATGGATTTCGGCGGAAGTTGGGAAAGGTATTTACCTTTGGCCGAGTTTGCTTACAATAACAGTTATCAAGCAAGTATTCAAATGGCACCTTTCGAGGCTCTGTACGGTCGAAGGTGTAGATCCCCGATTGGGTGGTTTGAGGTCAGAGAAGCTAGTCTAATCGGTCCAGAATTGCTACAAGATGCCTTGCAGAAGGTGAAGTGCATAAGGGAGAGATTGCTGACGGCTCAGAGTAGGCAAAAGTCTTATGCAGACAATCGAAGGAGAGAACTTGAGTTTGCCATTGGTGAACAGGTGTTCTTGAGAATATCGCCGATGAGAGGTGTGATGCGGTTCGGTAAAAAGGGAAAGCTAAGTCCTCGATATATCGGACCGTTTGAAATCCTAGAACGAGTCGGAAATGTGGCCTACCGGTTGGAGTTGCCTACGGAATTGGAGGGAGTACATCCTGTCTTTCATGTATCAATGCTTCGGAAATATCTTCCCGATCCCTCGCACGTAATCCAATCGCAAGACGTGCAACTAACCGAAAATCTAACATATGAAGATGAGCCAGTGAAAATCTTAGATCGACAATTGAAGAAACTCAGAACGAAGGAGATTCCATTGGTTAAAGTTCTGTGGAGAAACCACTCGACTGAAGAAGCTACATGGGAGGTTGAGGGTGAAATGCGCAGGACGTATCTTCATCTGTTTCAAGACTAAGGTTAGTATTTTATTTGACATTCAGGGACTGAATTTCTTAAGGGGGGAAGATTGTAATATCCGAGATATTAATTTTATTATTATTATCATTGTTTTAATTTATTTTTCTTTGGGAAAGAAAAATAAATTAAATTAGGAAGTTGAAAAAAAAATGAAGAAGGGAAAGAAATGGGATTTTAAAAGTTATTTTTTGGACTTAAATGGAAAGGAAATTTTAAGGGATGGGAAGGAAATTAAGATTTAACTACTAAATAGATAAAAAAAAAGAAATCAGCCTATTATTTTTCTTTTATTAGGTCAAACCGTGAGTACATTTAAAAAATAATAATAATAAAATATATATATATATATATATATATATAATAATAATAATAATAATAATAATATAATTTATATGGGGGGCCACGTGACCCCCCTTTTTCACTAACATATGCATACATAACAAAATAAAAGAGGAGCAGCAGTGAGAAGCATAAAAACGCAAAGCTGAAAAAAAAAAAGAAACAGAACAGAGCAACACGCGAGGGCGGGAAGAGAAGAGAGAAGCACACTCGACGATTTTCGACCAGAATCACGCCGGAGGGAGGATTCCGCCGCTGGTGAAGGCCACCGAACTTCATCCTCACCACCCATTATGCTCCGCATCCGATTGAATCAAGGTATGGAAGCCCCAAATCCCTCAAACCCCAATTTCTCCAATTTTGGGTATTTTAGGATTTCTTCAAATACTTCCAATCGGGGCATTCTGGGGTTTAATTTGAGCTTAGTGTGTGTTATTGAATGCTTGGGGAGGTTCAGAATCGAAGTTAAACCGTAGGAATTGACCGGGTATGGATATTAGGAAAACTGGGTTAGGATATAGCTCTAAAATTCGAAATTGATAATTCGATGCATGTTTAGGCTTGGATTGGAGTAGTATAAATGTTATAAATGTTGGAAATAGTCAAGGGAATAAAACCCGAGCATTTACCGTCTCAACCGGAACCCAATCCGGTGAAAAAGAGGCGAAATACTAAGCCACAGTACCGTAAAGAGCTGTGCGGTGGGTTGGACACCTCGATCTAAGTCCGTGGTGGACACCTAAGACCCGTTAAATTTCTCCCAAGGCTCCAATTATACCTAATTATATTTTTATATATAATTAAAGAGGTAATAATTAAGCTTTCACTCGGCGAATAAGGGAAACGGTGGAATGAGTAAGCTAGAGCCTCTTTTGAACCGTGAATTTAATTCTTTTATTAGTTAAATACCCATATGAACACATGACGGGAAATTTAGACAAGTGGGAATCTCTAACCTAAGTAATTAGAGGTTCTAAATGGCTCGAAAGTGTGAAAGTCGAATATGAGACATTCTGGACTTTCAGAAAGCGTAAATAAGACGACGTAACGAACTAAATAATTAGTTCTTAGAAATATCTAGAGGGTACATGAGCATTAGCATGACACGCGCATTTTTAGATGCTTAGTTACACGTTCTAAATTTCCTAAATATATATGTGTGTAGGGCACCACAGAGCGATTGGAGCTTCAGGCACTCCGAGGACTGAACAGGAGGGCCAACGAGGTGAGGGGCTCTCCCATCCCTGCCCCACAGGGTTGGATGACTACGTGGGAAATGTGGTTTGCTCTATTTTGTGCAAATTGATATATGGAATATATTTATATGAATAGATTTGTGTTACGCGTGTATGAATTGCAAGAAAGTAGTCAACGTGCAATAGTATATGTGCTTATATGATTAATCACAAGGTGTATATGTGCTATTGTGGCTCACTGAGCCTTATATGATACCGAGGGTAGGATTGAGTCAGAATTTCATATGGGAGAGTTTATTAATATTAGGAACCTACTTAAATTGATCATCGTGCATAGGTTCTGACCGTATGGTACATTGAGGAAAATGAACCTAGGTTGTTAAGTGTGAGTGAGAGTGATGCATAATTGAAAAGGGGGAAACTAGGCCTAGCTAATTCACACGTGTAGTATTCAGTTAATTATTAATAGGGCGTTTTTCAAGGTCGAATAGGTTATTTGAACTTGGTCAGGTTAGTTCGGGTAGATCGAGTCGGATATCCTGGTCGGACAGACAGGATTCAGTTAACAGTAAGTATGCCACATAGTGACCATTACCTTGGTTTAACCGGGGTCAGACAAGTTGCCGGCTATTACTCTAAGCGTGCCTTGGAGCCAGAAAGTTCCTAGTTTGATCAACTAGGTTCGAATAAGACATTGCCTTCGGGCCAGTATTTTTCTTAGCGTAACGCGAGAGACAGAAAGTGAATGCCTTCGGGCCAGTATTTCTCTTAGCGTAATGCAGGAGACAGAAAGTGAATGCCTATGAGCATAACTATGTATGACTTATGGAAAGATATGATATATGTTTATGATTGGTTTACATGCGGATTAATAAACATGTTAGGAGCATGAATTAGGATTTTTAATTGTGAATATGATATAATGATTGCCTGATCATATTTAAGGTCACAATATAAATCCGTTTCATGCGCATGTGGTTGTGGTTGCTCCCTTCCCCCAGCTGTAGTGGTTCCCGCTGCTACGCCAGGGATGGGGAAGCTCCTCACTGAGTCTGTTCGACTCACCCCCTGTTTACATGTTTCAGATACAGGTGGTTCAGGAGTCGGAAACGCGTCCACTTCTTCTTAGAGAGGCGGACAGATCTGAAGACCGCACGCTTTGTTCGCGTCTGTAGTTATTTTGATTAAGTATATATGTTGTGATGTATATATATATATATATTTGAATCCTTTTTGGGCGTGGCGTATGTACGTTTACATCTGCTGTGTATATATATATGTCACACTTGAATTCTAGCATTGTCGGCTTCATACAGATTAAAGTTAGGTCTTGGTATTGGGAATTTAGGCTATGATATAGCATATATCATGTATATATATATATATAACTTCCGCATGCGACTAGGATAGATCACACGGCTTGAGGGTGTGATCAATATTTAAATTATATATATGTGTGACTGAATACCTAATTGTATGAGAATATGCTTCCGCATGTGAATAGGATAGATCACACGCATTGAGGCGTGTGATCAATATGTAAACTATAGGCAAGTGTGTGATTGAATATATGTATGACTGCATACAGGACTTCTGCATGTGAATAGGATAGATTACCCGTACTGAAGCGCGTGATCAATATGTATACTATATGTACGTGTGAATGATTATGTGTATATATATAAACTGAAGCGGTGCTGAGCGAGCCGTGGATTGCAAACTGCTTAGGTCACCGGAAATGGATGGCCGTATACATATATATTATATATATTGTTTGTATTAGAAATGGGTAGTTATAAACATGTGAAAATGTCAATCAGTGGTTAGAGGCTTACGGGATAGGAGAAATCCTACTTCCCGTGCCGGTCACGGACGTCTGATAGGGGGTCATGACAAAAACTGATTAAGAAAACCAATATTTCAACTTATATTCACATACGAACACATGTGGCCTAATATGCTTAAAAATTGGGATTTTACCAAATAAGGGCATTTTACTATTTAAATTGATTCCGGTGTCCATTACGGTCTAACCGAAACTTCTAAACCATAACTTAGCTCCACATTCTAGTTTGGATTGAAAAGTGTCTCTTTTAATACGGAATTGGTTTCCGGTTGAGACGGAATTACTCGGGCGTTAATCCCTCGCATATTCCAACAATCCCTACCATTCTATAGCACCAATCCAACACACCAATCAATCCCAATTCTATTTATACTACTCTTTAACTCTCTTTAAATTCCATTGTTCTATGGTTTTCAACTTGGGTGACTTCCATCATCTTTTTTTTAATACATATGCTTCCCACTACCTCTAAACAACCCAATAGTCTCAAATTAGGACCCAGAATAATCAATTCATACCAATTAGGAATTTTCCAAAAATCCCTAAAATAGATAAATTTGGGGTTTGAGGGATTCGGGACTTTTTACCTCGACTCAATCGGATAGGATGATGGAATGGGGTAGAAAGAACTCCCGGTCACCTTCCCCGACTTCGAAACGGCGGATTCCAGCGAAAATTCCGGCGAAAAACACTATTCCCGTCACTTCCCTCTTCTCCCCGTGAAACCCACGCCGGACCCACTTCCTCCGGCGTCCAGCGTCGCCGTCGACGGTCCCTGCACGGCGAACGGCGGCGTCGCACTTCCCGGCTGCCTCCCCGCGTCATGGTCGCTTCCCTTCCCGTTGTAGCTCCCGACGTCGTGCGGTCCTCAATCAATTTTTTTTTCTCTGCTGCTTAACGTCTCGGTTTTGCTCTCTGGAGACCAAAAATTTGGGGCCTTTGGTCCTTATTAATTTTAACTTAAGGGGGGGGGGGGTCACGTGTGTGACCCCCTTCCAGCATATATTTATATATTTTTTTTTAAAAAAAAAAACTTGTATATTTATATATATATATATATATATATATATATATATATATATATATATATATTTAATACATTATTATTTATTGTTAGAATTAACTTTGGGGTTAATTGACTTACACCCAATATTTCCCGTTAGGTCCTAATTTTGGTCCAAATAGAATTTCATTTGTTTTAAACTTTCTCCTTTTCCTTCCAAATTTAAAATAAAAATTAAATTGGGACCTTAACGTTAATTGGAAAATTTCCGGGTATTACAAACATGAATATCACATTTTCGAAACACTCATCGGCGAAAACTGATTAAGAAAAAGAAAAATGAATATCAAGTTTTCGAAACACTTATCGGTGAAAACTAATTAAATAAAGAAAAATGAATATCATGTTTTCGAAACACTAATCGGCGAAAACTGATTAAAAAAAATATAAATGAATATCAAGATTTTGAAACACTCATCGGCGAAAACTATTTAAAAAAGAAAAGAAAAATGAATATTACGTTTTCGAAACACTCATCAGCGAAATCTGATTAAAAAAAATAAAAATGAATATCAAGTTTTCAAAACAATCATCGGCGAAAACTGATTAAAAAAAGAAAAATGAATATCAAGTTTTCAAAACACTCATCGGCGAAAACTGGTTAAAAAAAGAAAAATGAATAAGAAGTTTTTGAAACACTCATCGGCAAAAATTGATTAAGAAAAAGAAAAATGAATATCAAGTTTTCGAAACACTCATCGGGGAAAACCATTTAAAAAAAGAAAAATGAATATTACGTTTTCGAAACACTCATCGACGAAAAGTGATTAAAAAAAGAAAAATGATTATCAAGTTTTTAAAACACTCATCGACGAACAATGATTAAAAAAAAGAAAAATGAATATCAAGTTTTCAGAATACTCATCGGCGAAAACGGATTAAAAAAGGAAAAATGAATATCAATTTTTCGAAACACTCATCGACGAAAATTATTTAAAAAAAAAGAAGAAAAATGAATATTACGTTTTCGAAACACTCAACGGCGAAAACTGATTAAAAAATGAAAAATTACTATCAAGTTTTCGAAACACTCATCGGTGAAAACTGATTAAAAAAAGAAAATTAATATGAACTTTTCGAAACACTCATCAGCGAAAACTTACTAAAAAAAATGAATATCAAGTTTTCGAAACACTCATTGACGAAAAATTATTTAAAAAATAAAAATGAATATAAAGTTTTCGAAACATTCATCGGCGAAAACTGATTAAAAAAAGAAAAATGAATATCAAGTTTTCGAAACACTAATCGGTGAAAACTAATTAATTAATGAAAAATGAATATCACGTTTTATAAACACTCATCGGCGAAAACTAATTAAGAAAAAGAAAAATGAATATCAACTTTTCGAAACACTAATCAGCGAAAACTATTTTAAAAAGAAAAAAGAAAAATGAATATTACATTTCTGAAACACTCATCGGCGAAAACTGTCACGACCCCCGTTTAGAGGACCGTGACCAGCACAGACATAGGGAATTTCCCTATGCCTGTAAGCCTTATCACCTAATTGATAAAATAGCTATTATTGAAAAATACATTCACATGCATTATAATACCATGGCTACACCGAAATGGTGGCCTATCCTAGGCAAGCAAATCCACGGTCAGTGCCGCTTCAGGATATAGATATAGGAAAACACACATAATATATATAACATGTGTACTGGCTACACATCCGAAGATGCTGCCTATCCTATTCACATGCAATAGATTAATGTATATATATACATTTTGAAAACAAATTTTTCCCTGTATCGCAGTAAAATAAATCCTGATCTTTAAAGTGTGTGAAGCTGACAGTTCTAGATTTAGTAATACAATCTAATTGGGTACGTCTACCCTTTACTTTATGACACAACAATAAAGTAAATTAAATTACAATTACACTTTATTCACCCACATGAACAAGTTGTGGGTATTGGAAAGTGTTGCTCAACCCTCGTTCCACCGAGACTTCTTCCACCTGTACTTAACCTGTCTCTGTGTAGTAAAAATGAGGTGTGAGTCTTAACCACGCGACTCAGTGAGGACTCTCTCATCCCCGGCGCAAGGTGGGTACCATAGCACTGGGTTTGGGAGTCATACACAACCACATGCAAAAACAACTAGTTACTGTTATTAGCATGCATTCTTGGTGATCACACAACAACAGAAATTTCACCCAAACACTCACATGCATTTAATAACTGTAAACATACAACAGTTTATTCCATGTCATCAATCAACAAGTAAACATGTAACATATAGTGCCGGCTTTTATATGCAAACACAGATAATTTATACATACACAAATATGCTAAACATACATCTACTTAATCTCCCCACTCTGGGGTATCTACTTGCCACTACGTGTCTTTTCTACTTCGAACCCGTGCACTCGGGCTACTGGCCACCACGTGACAAATATACTTAACCCATTCACTCGGGTACTGGTCACCTCGTGACAATTCTGTTAATCAAACAATACTTAACCCATTCACTTGGGTACTGATCACCTCGTGACAATTCTATTAATCAAACACAATCAATCTCTATCTATCAAACAACTGACACATAGCCACCAAGTGGCACATCCTGACCCCTAACTACGGGGCAATAGCTTGAGCCCACTCGTCCATTACCCAACCAGGCCACATGGTGGGCACGGCACGACATCTCGAAGCATGGCCATTGACACACCCTGGACCAACTCCACAGGATGGTTTCTCTTTTACTAGGTTAGGCTCACGGTTCACCCGTAGGTTCCTGCCGTATCTCCTTACCTTAGTCTCACATATTAGTAGGATTCTTTGTATATTTCCTGAAGGATCAACAATTCTTCTGCTTATTAATATGTACAAGTATCCTTAACAGGATATAACTCATATACCTGTCCAGATGCACTCTCTGAGCCTCAAGCTATCGTCATAGCAATATAAAACCTTTCTGACCCTATTGCTAGGCTAGGGCAATGACCATCGTAATGGTGATTATAAAACTGAGGTCTCAAGTGCCATCTGACGTTGTTCTAGTCGATGTCTCACATCGCTAGCATAATCAAATCCGAAACCCACCAATAACTCCCTTTGCATGATTATAATTTAAGTCACCGTCGTGACGAGTTTTCAAAATACAAGCTTAGTCCTTCCGTACAAGGACTCTTGCCACCGTCGTGGAAAAGATTTAATAAAATACTCATCATGCCTCCGGAGTGTATGAGTTGGATTTGTAACACACCAATCATAGCAAACAATTACACTATACTCCTATGTCTTCCTATCCAAGCCACTTTCCACAACCTATTTTCTAATTCTTTCATTCTTTTAGCATTTTATACCTCTAGCTAACACATACCAGACAAGCAGAGAATATACATACTCATGTAATCCACATAAGCATACGACCCTATGAGCAGAGATGAAAGAGCCCTCACCTTGGCCAACCTTCCATGCAATCCTCTCCTGTAACTGTAGTCTCCTCGGAGTTCCTGTTGCACTCTATTGCGTACCGTTGTTCCTATAAGAACAACATTTACTTCATTAAAGTTATTACTTAACTTAATTCTTTATTTATCTTTCCATTACTCTCACATGTAGTCCATGGTTGCCACAGAGTCAAGCTCTTGGTCTTATCGGACTTCTCTATCCCGACTTATGCGTATCCTTCCTCGGACATTTGACTTACTCGAATATAACACTCTACTTGAGTGTTTCACATACTTGGATTTGAGTAGTAGACCTCTATCTAACTTGTATTTGCATCTAAGGAAGCTTATCAAGCTTGGTTGGATGGAATCCCAATTTTAGAAAGGTCTAAGCATTATGATTTAACTTGTGTTCTTACTCGGGTTCTAAGAAATCTAGTTTCTAAACCTCAATATACCTCTAATACACCCTACTTAAGGCTTCCTAATAATTATGAAGGAATAAAATTATCATTTTAGAATTTGGACTTCATTGTTCCGCAAGTTTCCATCCTTGAGAAACAAGAAGATACCTAAAATAATTCTTGATGCTTGATAGCATTTTTAGAATTTTTCGAAACACTCATCGGCGAAAACTTATTAAAAAAAGAAAAAGAAATATCATGTTTTCGAAACATTCATCGACCAAAACTAATTAAAAAAGAAAAACGAATGTCAAGTTTTCAAAACACTCATCAGCGAAAACTGATTAAAAAAATGAGAAATGAATTTCAAGTTTTCGAAACACTCATCGGTGAAAACTTATTAAAAAAAAGGAAAATGAATATCAAGTTTTCGAAACACTCATCGACCAAAACCAATTAAAAAAGAAATATGAATATCAAGTTTTCGAAACACTCATCGGTGAAAACTTATTAAAAAAAGAAAAATAAATATCATCTTTTCGAAACATTCATCGACCAAAACTAATTAAAAAAGAAAAATGAATATCAAGTTTTCAAAACATTCATCGACGAAAACTGATTCAAAAAATGAGAAATGAATATCAGGTTTTCGAAACACTCATTAGCGAAAACATACTAAAACAAGAAAAATGAATATCAAGTTTTCGAAACACTCATCGGCGAAAACTGATTAAAAAAAGAAAAATGAATATCAAGTTTTCGAAACACTAATCGGTGAAAACTAATTAAATAAAGAAAAATGAATATCACGTTTTCGAAGCACTCATCGGCGAAAACTTATTAAGAATAAGAAAAATTAATATCAAGTTTTCGAAACACTAATCGGTGAAAACTAATTAAATAAAGAAAAATGAATACCATGTTTCCGAAACACTCATCGGCAAAAACTGATTAAAAAATGAAAAATTACTATTAAGTTTTCGAAACACTCATCGGTGAAAACTGATTAAAAAAAGAAAAATTAATATGAAGTTTTCGAAACACTCATCAGCGAAAACTTACTAAAAAAAGAAAAATGAATATCAAGTTTTCGAAACACTCATCGACGAAAACTTATTTAAAAAATAAAAATGAATATAAAGTTTTTGAAACACTTATCGGCGAAAACTGATTAAAAAAGAAAAATGAATATCAAGTTTTCGAAACACTCATTGGTGAAAACTAATTAATTAAAGAAAAATGAATATCACGTTTTAGAAACACTCATCGGCGAAAACTATTTTAAAAAGAAAAAGAAAAATGAATATTACATTTTCGAAACACTCATCGGCGAAAACTGATTAAAAAAAAGAAAAATAAATATCAAGTTTTCGAAACACTCATCGGTGAAAACTTATTAAAAAAAGGAAAATGAATATCAAGTTTTCGAAACACTCATCGACCAAAACTAATTAAAAAAGAAATATGAATATCAAATTTTCGAAACACTCATCGGTGAAAACTTAAAGAAAAATAAATATCATGTTTTCGAAACATTCATCGACCAAAACTAATTAAAAAAGAAAAATGAATATCAAGTTTTCAAAACACTCATCGGCGAAAACTGATTAAAAAAATGAGAAATGAATATCAAGTTATCGAAACACTCATTAGCGAAAACATACTAAAAAAAGAAAAATGAATATCAAGTTTTCGAAACACTCATCGGCGAAAACTGATTAAAAAGAGGAAAATGAATATTAAGTTTTCGAAACACTACGGTGAAAACTAATTAAATAAAGAAAAATGAATATCACGTTTTTGAAACACTCATCGGCGAAAACTGATTAAAAAAAAGAAAAATAAATATCAAGTTTTCGAAACACTCATCGGTGAAAACTTATTAAAAAAAAGGAAAATGAATATCAAGTTTTCGAAACACTCATAGACCAAAACTGTCACGACCCCCTATCGGACGTCCGTGACCGGCACAGGAGGTAGGATTTCTCCTATCCCGTAAGCCTCTAATCCCTGATTGACCTTCTTATACATGCATAACTACCCATTTCTATTACAAACAATATATAGTATATATGGTCATCCCTATCCGGTGACCTAAGTACCACGCAATCCACGGCTCGCTCAACGCCGCTTCAGTCTATACATATACACATAATCAACCACACGTACATATAATATACATATTGATCACGCGCTTCAGGGCGGGTGATCTATCCTATTCACATGCAGAAATCCTGTGTACAGTTAAGCATATATATTCAATCACACACCTGCATATAATTTACATATTGATCACACGCCTCAATGCGTGTGTCCTATCCTATTCACATGCGGAATCTGTATTTTCACACAATCAAGTATTCAGTCACACATATATATATAAATTACATATTGATCACACGCTCAGTGCGTGTGATCTATCCTATTCACATGCGGAAGTCATATACATGTGTATATATACGCATGATATATACCATATCATAGCCTATGTTCCCAACAACAAGACCAATCTTTAATCTGTATGAAGCCGACAATTCTAGAGTGTGACATATACATATATATATATAGCAACTGTACAAAACAATGCTATACCAAAATGAATCATATACATATATATCCTGACAAAATACATATATAAATACTACCCACACGAACAATGCGTGCGGTCTCTAAATCTGTCCGCCTCCCTGAGATGAAGTGGAAGCGCTCCCGATGCCTATACCACCTGTGTCTGTAACATTTAACATTGAGGTGAGTCAAACGGACTCAGTGAGAGGCTCTCCCATCCCTGGTGTAGTAGCGGGTACCACTACAACTGGGGGAAAGGAGCCAATCACAAACACATACGCATATAACGGGTTTAAATCTCCGTATGTTAAGTGGTCACGCAAATAGCATATATCATATTCACAATATAGAATTTAAAGCATGGTTTTACATACGTTCAAATTCATACATGCATCATATCATGATTTAACATATAATTCCATGTGGTCATCCATATTCAATTAATCGTAATCATAAACTGGCCCGAAGGCATACCTCATGTGAGCAATATAGGAACCTAGTTGATCATTCTAGGAACCCCTGGCCCCAAGACTTTACTTGGAACATTAATCTGACCCCAAGACTTCACTTGGAGCATAGCCGGCGACTCATCTGACCTCGGTTTACCCAAGGCAATAGCCACAATGTGGTATACTCATATACTTTGTATTTCTGTGAGTTTGACTCAAGATAACAAACTCAATCTACTCGGACCACCCGTGATAGACTCGGTTCCCACGTTGTACCATAATTTACTTCTATGGACCACTACTTACTCAATGTACTTCTTCCTAAACAAATCTACATTGCCCAACTGTTTCCTAAGTCGAAATCTCTCGATTTAAAACAAAGTCACCTGTGTTCATTTTCTTAAGAATTTACTTACAGAACACACTTTTCAGATAGTAATCAATGAGGTTGGTTTCTAGTACCACAAGACCCTCACATTAAAATTGACTCGATCCTACCCCCGATATGATATAGGTCCCGAGGACCTTCTTTCCATATAAGGCTCCTTGAGCCACCATCACTTTTTACAGTTCACATATACACATACAACACGTTATCACATATATTATAATTTAGGTACAACAATAGCATGTTATCTATTATATGATTCCTACAAGTAGGCAAGAAGGCAAACCATATATCCATATCCGCAGTCAACCCTATAGGACAAGGATGGGAAAGCCCCTCACCTGGTTGCCCCTCTGATCGGCTCTCGGTGTGCCCGAAGGTCCACTCACTGTATAGTGCCCTATACACATATACTTGGGAGATTTAGAAACTTGAAATTTAGCCACTATCGTGTACATGTAACGCTAATGCTCATGTTCTCTCTAATTAATTCCATAGACTAGTTGTTGGCTTGGAATGCCCCCAACTAGTTTTCGGAACACCTAGCATGCTTCTATTCGTGTCCAACCCTTGCTTAGCCACACTATTGGGAAGCCTTGAGTTGGGAATGCAAGGTTACCCAATTCCACCTCTATGTGTCCATATGAAATCCCCATTACCCAAGTCTTGAATTTATGGCTCAAGAGAGGCATAAATTCTACTTGTCCAAAATTTCCATTTACCGAAATAACTTTCAACACTTTGCCTACCCATGAATACATATATCCGGATACGCGTACAATTGGAAAATTGTCTCTTTTTCCCCGAACTGGGTTCCGGGTGAGACGGGGATTACTCGGGTTTTAATCCCTCGTACATTCCAATAATTTTAACAATTATATAATTACCATTCAACCTCTCAATGCACCCCAAATCAGTCCACAACACCCTTAAACATTACCAATCATATTTTTCTACAAGTTTCCCAACCCGGATAAATTTCCATCAATTTAGTTCTGATTCCTAAGCTTCCAACTCACTTCATAACATCCAAATACTTCAATTTAGGACCCAGAATACTCAGATTGAATCAATTGGGGGTTTTCCAAAAATCCCTAAAATTGATAAAATTGGAGTTTGAGAGTTTCGGGACTTCTCACCTCGATTCAATCGGTTAGAAGGATGATATGGAGTAGAGGAGACTCCCAGCCACCTTCCCCGATGAAGAAACGGCGTTTTCCGGCGAAAAACTCTCTCCCTCTTGGTTTCTCTCTCTAGCCCGTCATTGTCTCTCCTCCAGCCACCACGACGGCGACCAGCTCCGGCGGACGGCGACTCCGGCCTCTCCTTGCACGTCCGGCCTCCGTCTCGCGTTTGCCTTCCTCCCGTGCGTTTTCCCGTTCGACGTTGCCTCAGCCCTCTCTTTCTCTCCGTGTTTCTTCCTCCGTCTTTCCCTCACGATTTCTTTCTTTTACTCTTTCCTTTATTCTTTTCTTTTACTATTTATTTTTTTTAAAAAATGGAACTTCCTGCAGTATACAAAATAAACTTTGTAGCTGAATACAAACGTTTCTTTCCACCCCACATGGATAAAAGTAGATAAACAGGAACTAATTCTAATTCCCACATGATGAAAAAAAGTAAAATGTCTCGAGAAGAAAATGATCCTATTTGACCGCTATACATTGCTAACATCAGGAAATGAAATAATCGAGATTCCCGAGTAACCGGTTGAGCCGCTAAAGTAGCTAAAGTGGTGATAAATCCCGTCAGTAAAATGGGTCCTATAGAGAGTCCATCTATTCCGAATCTCCAGTAAAAATCAAAAAAATTGATCCATTTATAATTCTTCGTCAATTGGATTAATGGATCGTCCAATTGGAAATGATAACAGAATGCATAGGTTGTTAGAAGGAGATTCATTAAGCATATACAAATAGTATACCACCTAATTACCTTATTTCCTCTATGGGGAAATAAGAAGATTAAGGAACCCGCGGATATTGGCAAAACTACAACTATTGTTAACCAAGGAAAAAAATTCGTGGTAAAAATAAGATACACTTGGGCCAGAAAAACCCGCGCTCAAAATAGACAAAAAAAGATTTTCTATTTTGAGTACGGGTTTTTGTCAGTAAAAAAATGGTATTCGTGTGTGGTTTTTTGAAACGTGTCAATAAGCTAGACCCATGCTTTGAGTTGTTTCATGCCATAAATAAACTCAAACACTCAAGAAATCTGTCGGACAGGTGGATTCACACCTCTTACAACCAACACAGTCCTCTGTTCTTGGAGCGGAAGCAATTTGCTTAGCCTTACATCCGTCCCAAGGTATCATTTCTAATACATCTGTGGGGCAGGCTCGGACACATTGAGTACATCCGATACATGTATCATAAATCTTTACTGAATGTGACATTGGATCTATTAATTTTTGAACATCAGCAATTTTCGATCTAGTAAACTTGTAAATGAATCATATATTTCGACACCAAACGAATCAATGATTTACCAGAACTTTTCTAATCAATCTACCTCTGGATCAATTCATAAAAGAGGGCCAAGATACTTTGATTTCTTACGTTTTCGCAAACATGATCATACGTTATGTATCATACATGTAAATTTGAATTGATAAATATTAGAATTTCAATATTCGAAATTCTCATTTTTCTGATTAATACTATTTATTCAACAAATTCGATTGATTGATACGAGTTGATTTTCTGTTACGATAGATTGATGAAACAATAGCCGGTCCAATAGCTGCTTCAGCGGCTGCGATAGCTATAACAAAAATTGAAAAAATATTTCCTTTTAATTGGCGACTATCAAAAAAATCCGAAAAAGTTACGAAATTGATATTAACCGCATTCAGTATAAGTTCAAGACACATAAGGGCTCGAACCATATTTCGGCTCGTGATCAATCCATAGATACCGATAGAAAATAAATAAGCACTCAAAACAAGTACATGTTCGAGCATCATTGACCAACTCCTTATCCATTTCGATTCATTTCAATATGAACAACAATTCAACGGATTCGATTGACTAGAGAATATAACAAGTACGGAATACAGACCAAAAGAATATATTGGTAATAAATCGAATAAAAAAATTATTTTAAACATAAACAATCTTTCACTTTCCCATTCACATATAAAATTCAAAGGAAATGGAGATAAAATAGAACAAAAATGGAATTTAAATTGATGTTACTAAGTTCTATTCTTACTGGCGAGCCACGACAATTGCACTTATCAAAGCAGCTAAAAGAATTATTGAAATGAGTTCAAATGGAAGAAAAAAATCTGTTGATAAATGAATTCCAATTTGTTGACCATTATTTATCAAATCTTGCTCTATAATCTGATTTGATCTTGTAGTCCAAATAATCCCGTACCATGATGTATCTGGAATAGTAGTTATTAGTGAAACAAAAATACTTGTACAAACCATCAAAGTAACTCCATCCCCAACGGTCCAAAGATGAAAATCTTGGTAATATTCTGAACCATTTATGAACATCACAGCAAATATGATTAAAACATTTATAGCTCCTACGTAAATAAGTAGCTGTGCTGCAGCTACAAAATGGGAGTTTGATAAAATATAGAATAAAGATATACAAACAAGAACCAGTCCCAACGAAAAGGCAGAAAAAATTGGATTGGTAAGTAATACTACTCCTAGACTTCCTAATACAAGACCTGATCCTAGAAAGATTAACAGAAAATCATGTATCGGTTCAGGTAAATCCATTAGATGTAAAATAAAAGATAAATAAATCGAAATTTCATGACCTTATTGATACGACCAGGAAAAAATTTGATATACAAAATTTCTATTTCTAATTGAATTAACTCCTAAGGAGTGTGAATTGATATAGATACAATTATAGGACAAATCTCATTCTTTATACTGACTTTATACGAAAGAGTAGTTCGAAACTATATTAAACTGTACTAGATATTTATATAATATATTTATATTTATATAATATAATTCTATTTATATTCTATTTATTTTTTTAAATAAATAGAATTAATTCTATTTAAATAATCTATCTTTATATATATATATATATATATATATATATATATATATATAATTAAAAAATATATATACATATCACAAAAGAAAATCTGGTATCATAATAAATCAGAAAAAAATATATAGAAAAATTTAGGATTTAAATTAACTTGTATAAAAGAAAAAACTAAGTAGTAGGATAGTGTATGCTTCTATCCATTTTCAACTTTAAATGAATTAATTAAATTAGGCTAATGAGGTTAATTAAAATATCCTCGGGTATTACAAAAACTAATTAAAAAAGAAATATAAATATCAAGTTTTCGAAACACTCATCGGTGAAAACTTCTTAAAAAAAGAAAAATAAATATCATGTTTTCGAAACATTCATCGTCCAAAACTAATTAAAAAAGAAAAATGAATATCAAGTTTTCAAAACACTCATCGGCGAAAACTGATAAAAAAATGAGAAATGAATATCAAGTTTTCGAAACACTCATTAGCGAAAATATACTAAAAAAAGAAAAATGAATATCAAGTTTTCGAAACACTCATCGGCGAAAACTGATTAAAAAAAGAAAAATGAATATCAAGTTTTCGAAACACTAATCGGCGAATACTAATTAAATAAAGAAAAATGAAAATCACGTTTTCGAAACACTCATCGGCGAAAACTTATTAAGAATAAGAAAAATTAATATCAAGTTTTCGAAACACTCATCAGTGAAAACTAATTAAATAAAGAAAAATGAATATCATGTTTTTGAAACACTCATCGGTGAAAACTGATTAAGAAAAATATAAATGAATATCAAGTTTTCGAAACACTCATCGGCGAAAACTATTTAAAAAAGAAAAAGAAAAATGAATTTTACGTTTTCGAAACACTCATCGATGAAATCTGATTAAAAAAAAGAAAAATGAATATCAAGTTTTCAAAACAATCATCGACGAAAACTGATTAAAAAAAGAAAAATGAATATCAAGTTTTCAAAACACTCATCGGCGAAAACTAGTTAAAAAAAGAAAAAAATGAATAACAAGTTTTCGAAACACTCATCGGCGAAAACTGATTAAGAAAAAGAAAAATGAATATCAAGTTTTTAAAACACTAATCGGGAAAAACTATTTAAAAAAACAAAAATGAATATTACGTTTTCGAAACACTCATCGGCGAAAAGTGATTAAAAAAAAGAAAAATGAATATCAAGTTTTCAAAACACACAAACACTGATTAAAAAAAATTAATATCAAGTTTTCAGAACACTCATCGGCGAAAACTGATTAAAAAAAGAAAAATGAATATCAATTTTTCGAAACACTCATCGATGAAAACTATTTAAAAAAAACAAAAATTAATATTACGTTTTCGAAACAATCAAAGGCGAAAATTGATTAAAAAATGAAAAATTACTATCAAGTTTTCGAAACACTCATCGGTGAAAATTGATTAAAAAAAGAAAAATTAATATGAAGTTTTCGAAACACTCATCAGCGAAAACTTACTCAAAAAAGAAAAATGAATATCTAGTTTTCGAAACACTCATCGACGAAAACTTATTTAAAAAATAAAAATGAATATAAAGTTTTCGAAACACTTATCGACGAAAACTGATTAAAAAAACAAAAATGAATATCAAGTTTTCGAAACACTCATCGGTGAAAACTAATTAATTAAAGAAAAATGAATATCACGTTTTAGAAACACTCATCGGCGAAAACTGAATAAGAAAAAGAAAAATGAATATCAAGTTTTCGAAACACTAATCGGCGAAAACTAATTTAGAAAGAAAAAGAAAAATGAATATTACATTTTCGAAACACTCATCGGCAAAAATTGATTAAAAAAAGAAAAATAAATATCAAGTTTTCGAAACACTCATCGGTGAATATTTATTAAAAAAAGGAAAATGAATATCAAGTTTTCGAAACACTCATCGACCAAAACTTATTAAAAAAGAAATATGAATATCAGGTTTTCGAAACACTCATCGGCGAAAACTTATTAAAAAAAGAAAAATAAATATCATGTTTTCGAAACATTCATTGACCAAAACTAATTTAAAAAGAAAAATGAATATCAAGTTTTCAAAACACTCGTCGGCGAAAACTGATTAAAAAAATTATAAATTAATATCAAGTTTTCGAAACACTTATTAGCGAAAACATACTAAAAAAAGAAAAATGAATATCAAGTTTTCGAAAAACTTGTCTACGAAAACTGATTAAAAAAAATAAAAATGAATATCAAGTTTTTGAAACACTCATCGGTTAAAACTAATTAAATAATGAAAAATGAATATCATGTTTTCGAAACACTCATCGGCAAAAACTGATTAAGAAAAAGAAAAATGAATATCAAGTTTTCGAAACACTCATCGGTGAAAACTAATCAAATAAAGAAAAATGAATATCACGTTTTCGAAACACTAATCGGCGAAAACTGATTAAGAAAAATATAAATGAATATCAAGTTTTCGAAACACTCATCTTTGAAAACTGAGTAGACAAACCAAACGTATAAATGGCCATGTGGGTGCCATAAAGGGAAATTTAACCGTAAGGACGGTTAATCGAGAAGGGGAATTTAGTGAGTAACGAGTATTGAGAAATACTCAAAGAAATAGTACCACGTAGGTATGAAATGGAAAAGAAGAGAGTGAATACGGGAACAGAGTCGGGTAAGCATCTGGGGATGCGAGCTAAAATAATAAAACAGGTATGCTACCGTTGGGGGCGATTGGAACCCAACGGGTAACACACTTGCAAGAGCGGTAAATGTTCGTGAACATATGCCACACCGTAAGAAAGGAAATAGCCAAACCGTGGGAGCAGATCCGATTTGGTCAAGGGGAGTAGAGCATGTCCGGAAAGGTTCATGATGGAATTAACGAATCAAGTATTCCAAGTAGGAATACAGGATTTAAGTGAGTTGAGGAGTCCGAGTGTGCCAAGTTGGGGTAAAAGCCAACGGAAACCCAATGACTAGAGTTAGCATAGGATGTGCAACTCTAAGTGGACTAACCTGAGGATGGTATAGATCCACAGTCATAGTCGTGTTAAGCGAGGTCTTCGGATGTGAAGACCGAACTGAGCCTGAGGCAAAATAATGGGTATGATGGTAAGGAGGAGACTGATGAGTTTCCATTATAAAGAGAAATGACTACAAGTAGTAGTCAGAGAAGAGTCTAAGTTAGTCAGACATAGGATATCGACAGGGAGTAACCTGAAGTGGTTATGGAAACCACTAAGGGTAAGTGTAGAATTCCATAAAAGAAAGGGAAACACGAGTCATAAATGAAAGATCCTTTACCGTTTGTTGGATAAACGGTAAGTGTAATACATAGTTGTGCTAGTGTCATGGCATTTAGCTTCGTTAGGACACGAGTAGGGTAAACCGAGTCGGAAGTTAGTGTAACATCCTCGTAAGGGTTGGGTACACTGATGACACAAAGTATAAACACCTACGTAGGGTGTATGCCGTGTGAGCGGTAGGTCTAGATGTAGAGTAGAGGGTGTAGTAAGATATAAACGGACATTTCTGGAGAATTCGTTTACAAAGAATATATCGGGGAAATACCAGCAGAAGGCTAGCTGCTTGGTAGTATAGGGTACTTAAGTACGTGGACTCCGAGGTAGGGGAGTACTTTTTTAGAAATAGAGCCTAGTGTGCTATGCAAATAGCTAGTGTCTTGGTGTGTTCCAAGACGGATATAAGAAGTCAATATGAAGCTAGCTAGTCAGACAAGCAGATTGAGTCAAGGTGAGCCTCACTAGAGAAGGCAATAGTTAACTCCTCGGAGAACTAAATTTGAGCATGGCATGTGGTACGTGCCACACACTCCATTGCAAAAATTAGTAGCACAAAGTAAATTGGAACTAGGAAAGTTAGGCATCCTCGGGGAAGGATACGACGACAGATAGAGTCTATCAGTTAACACCTCGCGAAGGGGTGGTTAACTTCGAAACTAGAAATACAAACGATCACTGAAAGCATATGTAGAAACCAGATAAAGACCTTCAGTCTCTAGGAAAGAAAGAAGAACCGTAGGGTAAACCGGTAAAACTTCCACATTGAGGGAAACCATAGATGAAATTGAGCCAAGGGATGACAACAAGCCAACAACCCCACGAAGAAGATGAAATTCGGGGACCGAATTTCTTAAGGGGGGAAGAATGTAATACCCCAGAAAATTTCGAGGATTAAAGAATGAATTAATTAAAAATTTTGAGGATTAAAGAATGATTTATTTCGGGGTTAGGAATTTAAAACTTTAAAAAGAATATAGAAATATATATATATATATATATATATATATATATATATATATATATATATATGAAAGTTAAAAGAAACCAGAAAGGAATTTTTTTTCTTCGAAGATTGTAATACCCGAGAAATTTTTTCGAGATTTAAAATAAAATAAAAGGGAAAGAAAAGAAGTAAAAAAATAATTTTTGGGATTTAATTCGGGACTTAAGAAATTGGAAACCTGAATTAAATAGGGAAAGGGAGTAAATTAAAAATACATATTAGTTATTATTTATTTAATTATTAATTAATTTATTTGTAATTATATGTTTACTTAATTATTAAAACTATTTTATTCTAGTGGGGTGGGGTTCCGTAGGATTGTTAGAAAGAAAAAGAAAGAAATAAAAGGAAAAGAAACAAAAGAATAGAGAGGCAGAGAGACGTTTGAGATTAGAAAGAGAAGAAAGAAAGGAAAGGAAAGAAAGAGAAAGAGAGAGAGAGAGAGCACGAGAGGAAGAGAGAAAACAGGAAGAAGAGAGAGAGAGGGGCACACGAGAAGAGAAAGGTGAGGGGGAAGGAGGAGGTTCGCTGGAGGAGAGCGGTCTGACGCTGCCCACGACCACCGGAGGTCGACTCCAACATCTTCCACACCTCCCACCAATCGAATCAAGGTTGGTAACCCCAATTTCATTCGAAACCCTCAATTTCTCCATTTTTAGGGATTTCTTCGATTGACCTTCGATTGAGTTGTTTCGAGGGTAGATTGAAACCTAGAAAGTGTTCTTGGAGACTTAGTTGGGGTAGGAATCAAGATTATATTCTCGGATTTGCCCAAATTCGAATTTGGAAGGATTTGGGGTTGAAATTATAATTATTTCCAAATTGGGAAAAATTGTTGATAATTAGGATTGAGCTTGAATTTGAGTAAATAGGCTTGGATTGATATTATTGAAATTATAATTATTTCCAAATTGGGAAAAATTGTTGATAATTAGGATTGAGCTAGGATTTGAGTAAATAGGCTTGGATTGATATTATTAAAATTATATTGTTGGAATATTAGCTGAACAAGACCCGTGAATAGCTAGCCCGAGGTTACTAAGGCCGGACCTTGGCATTAACATGCCGGGTCCCTGCTCGGGTTGCCTAAATACACTTTAAGGGTGACGTTGAGAGTTTTAAATGTCCTCTCTTCAATCTTAAACACCCTAGAACACTCCTAAACATGTTTTTGAGGATTTAAATCACTCCAAGTACCTTCTTGTTTGTCAAGGATGGAAACTTGCGGAACAAATTAAGTCTAACTTCGTGAATTTCAATCTTATTCCTTCACAACCTTTAGGAAACCTTAAGTAGGATAAATTGGAGGTATATTGAGATTTAGAAACTAGATTTCTTAGAACCCAAGTAGGAACAAAAGTTGAATCAAAATGCTTAGACCTTCCTAAAGTTAGGATTCCTTCTAACCAAGTTAGATAAACTTCCTTAGATGCGAATACAAGTTAGATAGAGGTCTAATACTCAAATCCAAGTATGTGAAACACTCAAGTAGAGTGTTATATTCGAGTAAGTCAAGTGTCCGAGGAAGGATACGCATAAGTTGGGATAGAGAAATCCAATAAGACCAAGAGTTTGACTCTGTGGCAACCATAGACTACATGTGAGAGTAATGGAGAGATAAATAACAAGTTAAGCTAAGTAATAACCTTAATGAAGTAAATGATGTTCTTAATAGGAACAACGGCACGCAATGGAGTGCAACAGGAACTCCGAGGAGACTAAAGTTACATGAGAGGATTAAATGGAAGGTTGAACAAGGTGAGGGTTATTCCATCTCTGCTCCTAGGGTTGTATGCTTATGTGGATTACATGAGTATGTATATTCTCTGCTTGTCTGGTATGTGTTAGCTAGAGATATAGAATGCTAAAAGAAGGAAAGAACTAGAAAATAGGTTGTGGAAAGTAGTTTGGATAGGAAGACATAAGAGTAGAGTATAATTGTTTGCTATGATTGGTGTGTTACAAATCCAACTCATACACTTTGGAGGCATGATGAGCATTTTATTAAATCTTTTCCATGACGGTGGCAAGAGTCCTTGTATGGAAGGACTAAACTTTTATTTTGAAGATTCGTCACGACGGTGACTTAAATTATAATCATGCAAAGGAAGCTATTGGTGGGTTTCGGATTTGGTTATGCTAGCGATGTGGGACATCGACTAGAACAACGTCAGATGGCACTTGAGACCTCAGTTTTATAATCACCATGACGATGGTCATTGCCCTATCCTAGTAATAGGGTCAGAAAGGATTTATATTGCTATGACGATAGCTTGAGGCTCAGAGAGTGCATTTGGACGGGTATATGAGTTATATCCTGTTGAGGATACTTGTACATATTAATAAGGAGAGGAATTGTTGATCCTTCGTGAAAGATACAAAGAATCCTATTAATATGTGAGACTAAGGTAAGGAGACAAGGGAGGAACCTACGAGTGAAACGTGAGCCTAACCTAGTAAAAGAGAAATCATCCTGTGGAGTTGGTTCAGTGTGTGTCAGTGGCCATGCTTCGAGACGTCGTGCCGTTCCCGCCATGTGGCCTGGTTGGGTAATGGACGAGTGGGCTCAAGCTATTGCCCCGCAGCAAGGGGTTAGGACGTGCCACGTGGTGGCAACGTATCAGTTGTTTGATAGATAGAAGTTGATTGTGTTTGATTAATAGAATTGTCGCAAGGTGACTAGTACCCAAGTGAAGGGGTTAAGTATGGTTTGATTAACAGAATTGTCATGCGGTGACCAGTACCCAAGTGAATGGGTTAAGTATGCTTTGCCACGTGGTGGCCAATAACCCGAGTGCACGGTTCGAAGTAGAAAAGCCACGTTGTGGCTAGTAGATACCCTAGAATGGGAGAGATTAAGTAGATGTATGTTATAGTATCTGTGTGTATATACAAATTGTCTGTGTTTGCATATAATTGTTGATTGTGCAGCGTAGTGGTAACGTACAAAATTACGTCACCACACGTCTTGTTTCATTCAGACATGCTGAAACGTGAGAAGACCGGTAGGTAAAAGCTGGCACTATATGTTACATGTTTACTTGCTGATTGATGACGTGGAATAAACTGCTGCATGTTTACAGATATTGAATGCATGTGAGTGTTTGGGTGAAATTTCTGATCGTTGTGTGATCACCAAGAATGTATGCTAACAACAGTAACTAGTTGTTTTTGCATGTGGCTGTGTATGACTCCCAAACCAAGTGCTATGGTACCCGCCTTGCGCCGGGGATGGGAGAGTTCTCACTGAGTCGCGTGGTTAAGACTCACACCTCATTTTTACTACACAGAGACTGGTTAAGTACAGGTGGAAGAAATCTCGGTGGAACGACGGTTGAGCAACATTTTCCAAGACGCACAACTTGTTCATGTGGGTGAACAAATTGTAATTGTAATTTAATTTACTTTATCATTGTAGCATAAAGTAAAGGGTAGACGTACCCAATTAGATTGTATTACTAAATCTAGAACTGTCAGCTTTACACACCTTAAAGATCAGGATTTATTTTACTGCAATACAGGGAAAATTTGTTGTCAAAATGTATATATATCCATATATCTGCTGCATGCGAATAGGATAGGCAGCATCTTCGGATGTGTAGCCAGCACACAGGTTATATATATATTATGTGTGTTTTCCTATCTCTATATCTTGAAGCGGCACTGGCCGTGGATTTGCTTGCCTAGGATAAGCCACCATTTCGGTGTAGCCATGGTATTATATTGCATGTGGATGTATTTTCAATAATAGATATTATGTCAATTAGGTGATAAGGCTTACAGGCATAGGGATATTCCCTGTGTCTGTGCCGGTCACGGTCCTCTAAACGGGAGTCGTGACACTCATCGGCAAAAACTGGTTAAAAAAAGAAATATGAATAAAAAGTTTTCGAAACACTCATCGGCGAAATCTATTTAAAAAAAAAGAAAAATTGTAATACCCCAGAAAATTTCGAGGATTAAATAATGATTTATTTAAAAATTTTGAGGATTAAAGAATGATTTATTTCGGGGCTAGGAATTTAAAATTTTAAAAAGAATATAAAAAAAATATGAAAGTTAAAAGGAACCGGAAAGGAATTTTTTTTTCGAAGATTGTAATACCCAAATTTTTTTTTTCGAGGTTTAAAATAAAATAAAAGATGAAGGAAAGAAGTAGAAAATAATTTTGGGGATTTAATTCGGGACCTAAGAAATTGGAAACCTGAATTAAATAGGGAAAGGGAGTAAATTAAAAACACATATTAGTTATTATTTATTTAATTATTAATTAATTTATTTAATTACATTTATTTATTTATTTATTATTTATATATTTTATAATTATTTTAATTATAATTACTTGGCATTTGCACAAGTATATACCCAAAAAAAAAGTTAAACACAAATTTAGCAACTTTTCAAAACTATCTACAGATCTATACCACTTTTACTGTGCACCCCCAAAAACGCCATCCATGAGGGTGTTTTGTTGATTTTTTGGGAAGAAAACGCCCTCACTGAGGGCGTTTATAGGGTCAAATGGTCAACCCTATAAATGCCATCAGTGAGGGCGTTTTTACCTGAGGGTGTTTTGTTGATTTTTTTACTAGGAAAACGCCCTCACCGATGGCAATTTATAGGGTTCACCATTTGACCCTATAAACGCCCTCACTGAGGGCGTTTTTCTAATAAAAAAATCAACAAAACGCCCTCACGGATGGCTTTTTGGGGTGCATAGTAAAAGTGGTATAGATCTGTAGATAGATTTGAAAAGTTGCTAAATTTGTGTTTAACTTTTTTTTTTGGTATATACGTGTGCAAATGCCATAATTACTTATTATTATTATTATTATTATTATTATTTTAAAAAGGGGAGGTGGACGTGGGGTAGGTAGATAAAAGAAAGAAAAGAAGGAAAGAAAGAAGAGAAAGAAAAAAAGGAAGAAGAGAGAGGGAAAGAAAACGTAGAGAGAGAGAGAGAGGGTGGAGACGGACGGAGGAAGAAGAAGGAGAAGAGGTGGGTTCGCCGGAAAGGTGACCGGGGAGAGCTAGCCGACGCCGAAAAAAGTCACCGGAGCTCGGGTACGACGTCTCCTACACATTCCACCAATCGAATCAAAGGTTGGTAACCCCAATTTCATTCGAAAACCCTCAATTTCTCCATTTTTAGGGATTTCTTCGATTGACCTTCAATTGAATTATTTTGTGGGTAGATTGAGACCTAGAAAGTGTTCTTGAACACTTAGTTGGGGTAGGAATCAAGATTATATTCTCGGATTTGCCCAAATTCGAATTTGGAAGGATTTGGGGTTGAAATTTTAATTATTTCCAAATTGGGGAAAATTGTTGATAATTAGGATTGAGCTTGAATTTGAGTAAATAGGCTTGGATTGATATTATTGAAATTATAATTATTTCCAAATTGGGATATTGTTGATAGCTTAGGAATTGACCTTGGATTTGAGTAAATAGGCTTAGATTGGTCCTATTGAAATTATATTGTGGAAATATTAGCTGAACAAGACCCGTGAAGAGCTGGCCCAAGATTATTAAGGTTGAACTTGGACGTTAACGTGCCGGGTCCCTGCTCAATTTGCCCAAATACACTTAAGGGTGATGTTAAGGGCTCCAAACCTCTTCTTTTCAATCTTAAACACCCTAGAATGATTCTAAATATGCTATCAAGCATCAAGAATTATTTTAGGTACCTTCTTGTTTCTCAAGGAGGGAAACTTGCGGAGCAATGAAGCCCAAATTCTAAAATGGTAATTTTATTCCTTCATAATTTTTAGGAAGCCTTAAGTAGGATGAATTAGAGGTGTATTGAGGTTTAGAAACTAGATTTCTAGAACCCAAGTAGGAATACAAGTTGAAACAAAATGTTTAAACCTTCCTAAAAAATTAGGATTCCTTCCAACCAAGCTAGATAAGCTTCCTTAGATGCAAATACAAGTTAGATAGAGGTCTAATAGTCAAATCCAAGTATGTGAAACACTCAAGTAGAGTGTTATATGCGAGTAAGTCAAGTGTCCGAGGAAGGATACGCAGAAGTTGGGATAGAGAAGTCCGATAAGACCAAGAGCTTGACTCTGTGGCAACCAGGGACTACACGTGAGGGTTCTTCCATCTCTGCTCCTAGGGTTGTATGCTTATGTGGATCACATGAGTATGTATATTCTCTGCTTGTCTGGTATGTGTTAGCTAGAGATATAGAATGCTAAAAGAATGAAAGAACTAGAAAATAGGTTGTGGAAAGTAGCTTGGATAGGAAGACATAGGAGTAGAGTATAATTGTGTTGCTATGATTGGTGCGTTACAAATCCAACTCATACACTCTGGAGGCATGATGAGTATTTTATTAAATCTTTTCCACGACGGTGGCAAGAGTCCTTGTACCGAAGGGTTAAACTTTATTATGAAAACTCGTCACGACGGTGACTTAAATTAAAATCATGCAAATGGAGTTATTGGTGGGTTTCGGATTTGGTTATGCTAGCGATGTGAGACATCGACTAGAACAACGTCAGATGGCACTTGAGACCTCAGTTTTATAATCACCATGACGATGGTCATTGCCCTATCCTGGCAATAGGGTCAGAAAGAATTTATATTGCTATGACGATAGCTTGAGACTCAGAGAGTGCAACTGGACGGGTATATGAGTTATATCCTGTTGAGGATACTTGTACATATTAATAAGGAGAAGAATTGTTGATCTGTAATACCCGAGGATATTTAATTAGCATCATTAATTTAATTTAATTAATTTATGTAGAAGTGGAAAATGAGATAACAAATAAATACTATCCTACTACTTAATTTTTCTTTTTAAAGAAAGAAATATATACAAATTTTTGTGTAACCTAATAATTCTACATATTTGTTTTTTTTATTATTATTTTTATTACTTGTCAGATTTTATTTTGATGATAAGTATATATGTTAATTAAATATATATATATATATATATATATATATATATATATATATATATATATATATATATATTAAAAGAAGAAAAAGGGGACCAGATTGTTTTTAAGTGGCATATACATATATATTAATTTAATATATATGTATATAGGTAATAGAAAGAAAGAGAACAAAAGAAAAAAAAAAGGAAGGGGAAAGAAACGTGCAGGGGACGCACGACCAAGAGGAAGCACGGAGGGGAAGAGAGGGTTGAAGCTCACGGACGGAGGCTCATGGACGGATGACGGCTGAGCACGGTGGAGAGGTGGCCGGACGTTCGTGGTGGTCGGAGTTCGCCGTCCGTCACCATCTTTGTGGCTAGAGAGAGAGAGCTCGGGTTAGAGAGAGAAACAAGAGAAAGAGAGCTTCTCGCCGGAAAACGTCGTCTCTTCACCGGGGAAGGTAGCTGGGAGTCTCCTCTACTCCATATCGTCCTTCTAACCGGTTGAATTGAGGTGAGAAGTCCCGAAACTCTCAAACCCCAATTTTATCAATTTTAGGGATTTTTGGAAAGACCCCAATTGATTCAATCTGAGTATTATGGGCCCTAAATTGAAGTATATGCATGCTAGGAAGTGAGTTGGAAGCTTAGGAACCCGAACCGAATTGATGGAATTTATCTGGGTTGGAAAAAGTGTAGGAAAAGTATGATTGGAAAGGTTTAAGGGTGTCGTGGAATGATTTGGGGTGCATTGAAAGGTTGAATGATAATTATATAATTGTAAAAAATTATTGGAATGTACGAGGGATTAAAACCCGAGTAATTCCCGTCTCACCCGGAACCCCGTTCGGGGAAAAAGAGACACTTTCCTAATTTTACGCATATCCGGGTATGTGTATTCGTGTGTAGGTGAAGTATTGAAAGTTAATTCGGTAAATGGAAATTTTAGACAAGTAGAATTTATGACTCTCTTGAGTCATAAATTCAAGACTTGGGTAATGGGAATTTCATATGGACACATAGAGATGAAATTGGGTAACCTTGCATTCCCAACTCAAGGCTTCCGAATAGTGTGATTTAACAAGGGTTGGACACGAATAGAAGCATGCTAGGTGTTCCGGAAACTAGTTGAGGGTATTCCAAGCCAACAACTAGTCTATGGAATTAATTAGAAAGAACATGAGCATTAGCGTTACATGTACACGATAGTGGTTGAAATTGCAAGTTTCTGAAGCTCTCAAGTATATGTGTATAGGGCACCATACTGTGAATGGACTTTCGGGCGCACCGAGAGCCGATCAGAGGGGCCAACCAGGTGAGGGGCTTTCCTACCTTGCCCTATAGGGTTGACTGCGGATATGGATATACGGTTTGCCTTCTTGCCTATTTGTAGGAATCACATGTTAGATAACAGCTATCGTTGTTCCTAAATTACAGTATATGTGAAAACGTGCTATATGTGTGTATGTGAATTGTAAAAGGAATGGTGGCTCAAGGAGCCTTATATGGAAAGAAGGTCCTCGGGACCTAGATGATATCGGGGGTAGGATCGAGTCAATTTTATTTGTGAAGGTCTTGTGGTACTAGAAACAAACCTCATCGATCATTACCTGAAAAGTGTGGTTTGTATGTAAATCCTTAAAGGAAATAAACATAGGTGACTTGTTTTGAATCAAGAGTCCGAATTAGAAACCACTTGGAAGTCTAGGTTGCCTAACCAGAAGTAAAATGAATAAGTAGCGGTCCATAGGGGTCATTTATTGTACAACGCGGGAACCGAGTCTATCACGGCTGGTCCGGGTAGATTGAGTCTCTTGTCTTGAGTCAAACCACAGAAATACAGAGTATATGAGTTCACCACATTGTGGCTATTACCTGGGGTAAACCGAGGTCAGATGAGTCGCCGGCTATTGCTCCAAGTGAAGTCTTGGGGTCAGACTATTGTTCTAAGTATAGTCTTGGGACCAGGGGTTCCTAGAATGATCAACTAGGTTCTCATATTGCTCACGTGAGATATTGCCTTCGGGCCAGATTCTCTCCTAACGGAGATATTGTCTTCGGGCCAGTTTATGATTATGATTACTTGAATACAGAGGACCACATGGAATTATATGTTAAATCATGATATGATGTATGTGTGAATTTAAATGTATGTAAATCCATGCTTTAAATTCTTTATTGTGAATATGATATAAGCTAATTGCCTGACCACTTAATATATGGAAATTTAATCCGTTGTATGCGTATGTGTTTGTGATTGGCTCCTCTTCCCCAGTTGTAGTGGTACCCGCTACTACACCAGGGATGGGAAAGCCTCTCACTGAGTCTGTTTGACTCACCCCAATATTACATGTTACAGACACAGGTGGTATAGGCATCGGAAGCGCTTCCACTTCATCTCAGGGAGGCGGATAGACTTAAAGACCGCACGCATTGTTCGCGTGGGTAGTACTGCTATATGTATTTTGACAGGATATATATGTATATGTTTCATTTTGGTATAGCATTGTTTTGTACAGTTGCTATATGCATATATGTATATGTCACACTCTAGAATTGTCGGCTTCATACGGATTAAAGATTGGTCTTGTTGATGGGGACATAGGTTGTCACGACCCCATTTCTAGGAGTCCGTGACCGGCACGGGAGTAGGATTTCACCCCTAAACCCGTAAGCCTTCCCTATTACCATTGAAAATAACTACCCTGCTATGCGAACAACATACCAACAACACATATATATATATATAATTTACATATTGATCACACCCCATAGGGTGTGACCTATCCTATTCACATGCGGAAGCAATTTATACTCATCATAATATTCATATATCCTATATTCCCATCCATGACCTAATTTTTAAACAGTATGAAGCCGACAAGTCTAGATTTGTACATATATTTATACATATAGCAATTGCCTATACATCAAAGGCTATACTCAAAATAATGTATACATCAGTGAAATATGACAAAAGAATGTATACATCAAAAGATAAACCTCTCACGCGAACAATGCGTGAGGTCTCTAGGAATGTCCGCCTCCTTGAGAGGAAGTAGACGCGTGTCCGATGCCCGCTACACCTGTATCTGTAACATGTAAAATTGGGGGGTGAGTCAAACGGACTCAGTGAGAGGCTCTCCCATCCTTGGTGTAGTGGCGGGTACCACTACAACTGGGGGAAGGGAGCCAGTCACATCCACATGCACATATAATAGTTCTTTTAACCTTTGATGTTTAGGTGGTCACACATTTAGCATTTATAACACATACATTGTCAAACTTAGGCATATATATAGCATGTTCAATATCAACCGATACTTTTCAATTATCATATATCATTTTGCAGTAACATAAACTGGCCCGAAGGCATATCTCCCTTTGGGGAGAGAACTGGCCCGAAGGCATATCTCCGTTAGGAGAGAATCTGGCCCGAAGGCATGACCCACGTGAGTGGCATCCGTTAGGAGGTAAACTGGCCCGAAGGCATAGCTCACGTGAGTGGTTAGGAACCTAGTTGATCATTCTAGGAACCCCTGGCCCCAAGACTTTACTTGAGACATATCTGGCACCAAGACTTTACTTGGTACATAGCCGGCGACTTGTTTGACTTTGGCCTAACCAAAGCTTTAACCACAAAGTGGCAAACTCATAGACTTTGGACTCTTGGGTGTCCGACTTCATGATGACATACTCGATCTACCCGGTTTATTTAAAATGGGCACCTCTTTTATCATAGACTCCACATGACTCCTGTGAACTCCTACTGGTTCGGTTTTACCTTCCTTGGAAAAACTTATAAATTTATACCCTTACCCAAGTTCGAAAATAGTTTCAAAGAAACACATCCTAAGTTCAATTATTCCAAAACTTTCAAGATCAACAAATATGTTTCCAAATTCATTTAACTTGTGAGTTTCTAGGTCCATGGAATTTAGACACCGAAAATAGACTCGATCCTACCCCCGATATCATTCTAGGTTCCGAGAACCCTTTTTCCATATAAGGCTTCCCAAGCCATCGTGATGTTTCCCATATATCACATACACATATAACATACAAACTCAGATAATCATATTTAGGAATAACAATAGCATGTTATCTAACATACCTATCCTAACAAAGAGGCAAGTAATACAAACCATACTTTTCACATACTCATACAACCCACAAGAGGGCAAGGATGGGAAAGCCCCTCACCTGGTTGGCACTTCGGATCAGCTCTCGGTGTGCCCGAAGGTCCACTCATAGTATGGTGCCCTATACACATATATATTTAGGAAATTTAGAACGCGTAATTAAACATCTAAAAATGCGTGTGTCGTACTAATACTCATGTACCGTTTAGATATTTCTAAGAACTAATTATTTAATTCGTTACGCCGTCTAAATTTCTCTTTTTGAAAGTCCAGAATGCCCCATATTTGACTTTCACACTTTCGAGCCATTTAGAACATCTAATTGCTTAGGTTAGAGATTTCCACTTGTCTAAATTCCCCTTCATGTGTTCATGTGAAGTTCCCATTACCCAAGTCTTGAATTTATGGCTCAAGAGTCATAAATTCTACTTGTCCAAAATTTCCATTTATCAAAATAACCCTGAACACTACACCTACACATGAATACGTATACCCGAATACGCGTAAAATTAGAAAATTGTCTCTTTTTCCCCGAACGGGGTTCCGGGTGAGACGAAAATTACTCGGGTTTTAATCCCTCGTACATTCCAATAATTTTTAATAATTATATAATTATTATTCAACCTTTCAGTGCACCCCAAGTCATTCCGCAACACCCTTAAACCTTAACAATCACATTTTCCTACACTTTTTCGAACCCAGATAAATTCCATCAATTTGGTTCCGGTTCCTAAGCTTCCAACTCACTTCCTAGCATGCAAATACTTCAATTTAGGATCCAAAATACTCATATTGAATCAATTGGGGTCTTTCTAAAAATCCCTAAAATTGATAAAATTGGGGTTGGAGAGATTCGGGACTTTTTACCTCGATTTAATCGGTTAAGATGATGGAATAGGGTATAGGAAACCCCCGGTCACCTTCCCCGAGCTCGGAACGGCCAAAATCCGGCGAGATTCCGACGAAAAACACCATTCCCGTTTGTTTCTCTCTCTAACCAAGCTCTCTCTCTCTCCTCCGAGAAACCCACACCGGACCCACTTCCTCCGGCGTCCAGCGTCGCCGTCGACGGTCCCTGCCTCGGCGAACGGCGGCGCTGCAGCTCTGTTTTGCCTCCACGCGTCACGGTCGTCCCCTTCCCGCTGAAGCCCTTAGCGTCGCGTGGTCCTCACTTCTGCTTCAAGACTCGGGCTGCTCTGTGGAGAAGGAAGGAAGTGGGGTGTTTAGGTCCTTATTGATTTCATTTTAGGGGGGTCACGTGTGTGACCCCCTTCCAGCCTATACATATATTATCTTTTTTTTAAAAAATATTTTGTATATATTTATATATACACACATATATATACTTAATATATTTTTATATATATACATTTAATATATATTATTATTTATTGTTAAAAATAAATTTTGGGGTTAATAAACTTACACCCAATATTTCCCGTTAGGTCCTAATTTTTGGTCCAAATAAAATTTCATTTATTTAAAATTTTTCTCCTTTTTCTTCCAAATAAAAATAAAAATTAAATTAGGACCCTAACGTTAATTGGAAATTTTCCGGGTATTACAATCTTCCCCCCTTAAGAAATTCGGTCCCCGAATTTCAACAATACACTAACCTTAGTTCTGAAACAAATGAGGATACGTCCTGCGCATTTCTCCACAGAACTTTAACCAACGGAATTTCTTTTGACTTGAGCTTCTTCAACTGGCGGTCTAAGATCTCCACTGGTTCCTCTTCATATGACAGACTTTCGGTCAGTTGCACATCTTGCGATTGAATCACGTGCGAAGGGTCTGGAAGATGTTTCCGAAGCACCGAAACATGAGAGACAGGATGTACCCCTTCTACTTCTGTAGGTACTCCCAAACTATACACCACCTTTTCTATTCGTTCCAAGACTTCAAACGGTCCGATATACCAGGGGCTTAATTTCCCCTTTTTTTTACCGAATCGCATTTCGCCTCTCTTTGGTGATACCTTTAAAAACACTTGTTTGCCAACGGCAAACTTAAGTTCTCTTGTTCGATTGTCAGCGTAGAACTTCTGCTTACTCTGAGACGTTAACAATCTTTTCTCTAATCACCTTTACCTTGTCCAACGCTTATTGAACAAGTTCTGGACCAACTAACTTGGCCTCTCCGACCTCGAACCACCCAATCGGGGATCTACACCTTCGACCATATAAAACTCGAAAGGTGCCAATGGTATACTCAGTTGACGACTATTTTTGTATGCAAACCCAGCCAGAGGTAATTACCTTTCCCAATTTCCGTCGGAATCCATAATACGCGCCCGAAGCATGTTTTCAAGAACCTGAGTGGTTCTTTCCGACTCCTAATATGTCTGTGGGTGAAAAGCATTACTCAAATCAACTCTAGTCCCCAACACTTTCTGCACAGACTTCCAAAACTGGGAAGTGAACTGTGGCCCTCTATCAGATACTATGGATACTGGCACCTCGTGCAATATAACGATTTCTGATAGATAAAGCTGCTCTTATTGACTCACTCCGCAAGTGGTCTTAACTGGCAGAAAGTGCACGGACTTAGTCATACGGTCCACTTATCACCCAAAACAAATCAAATGAACGTTGTGATCTTGGTAACTCTGTTACCAAAATCCATTGTCATCCTTTTCCATTTACTCTTTGATACTCCTAACTGTTGTAACATTCCGGCGGTTTCTGGTGTTCAGCCTCGACTTGCTGACACATTAAACGCCTGGCTGCATAGTTTGCAACATCCTTACTCATGGCACTCTACCAATATAACTATTTCAATAATTATCTATGTTATTGATTCCTGGATGAATGTTATAAACGGTTCGGTGTGTTTCTGCAAGCATTCTTGCTTCCTAGTTATCAACTATAGGAACACACCACCGTCTCTCCAACCGAAGTACTCCAATTTTATCAATACAGGGGTCGGATATCATCCTTTTTTTTTCCGTTAGTTACTGTATCTTGATTTGTTAGAGGTCGGTACCTTTATTCTGTCCAGGCTTCACCATTTCCATGAACAAGAACTTAGCTTGCATATGGCTAGAAACAGTTGGAATTCAAACTTCGAATTGAGTTCCAGACTGTTCTTGACCACAACGGTGAGTATGATGCAATTAGTTCTCCGAGGAGTTAACAATTGCATTTTCTAATGAGGTTCACCTTAACTCAGTCTGCCCGTCAAACTAGCTACGTCCGTAGAGGCTCCTTATATTCGTCTTGGAACGCGCCTGGATATTAGCGGTTTGTGTGGCACACTAGGTTCTATTTCCATAAACTCTAACTCCCACCATCGGAGTCCTTGTACCTACATATCGTCTACTTCCACGCAATTACCCTTCTGTTGGTATTTTCCCCGACAATTTCTTTGTAAACGACTTCTCCAGAAAAGTCCGTTTACATCTCACTACTCCCTCTACACTTCATCTATACTTACCTCTTACACGTCATACACCCTACGTAGGTGTTTACACTTTACCATCAGTGTACCCAACCCTTTCGAGGTTGTTACACTTACTTTCAACTCGATTTATCCTACTCGTGTCCTAACGACGCTTAATGTCATGATACTAGCCCCGTTACATATCCCACTTACCGTTCCTTCATTTATGACCCGTGTTTCACTCTTCCTTTCTGGGCTTCCACACCCACCCTTAGTGGTTTTCATAACCACTTTAGGTTACTCCCTGCCGACATCCCATGTTTGACTCACTTAGACTCTTCTATGGCTACTACTTGTAGCCATTTCTATGTATAATGGAAACTCATCAGTCTCCCATCATACTCATAACCCTACCTCATGTTCAGTTCAGTCTTCACATCCGGAGACCTCACTTAACACGACTATGACTGTGGATTTATACCATCCTCAGTTTAGTCCACTTAGGGTTGCATACCCTATGATAACTCCACTCATTTTGGGTTGCCGTTGGCCTTTACACCAACTTGGCCCTCTCGGACTCCTCAACTCATTTAGACCTTGTATTCCTACTTGGAATACTTGATCTCTTTAACTTCAGCATGAACCTTTTCGGACATGCTCTACTCCTCTTAACTAAACAGGATCTGCTCCCATGTTAGACTATTTCTTTTCTTACATTGTGGCGTATGTTCACGAACACACACCGCCTCTTGTAATTGTGTTGCCCCTTTGGGTTCCAATTGCCCCCACTGGTAACAAACTTTGTTTTATCATTTTGGCTTGCATCCCCTCGATGCTCCCCCGACTCCGTTCCCGTATTCTCCCTTTTGTTTTCCCTTTCATACCTACGTGGTGCCCTTTCTTTGAGTATTTTCAAATACTCACTACTAACCAAATTATACCCCTGGATTAACCGTCCTTATGGTTAACTTTCCTGGTATGGCAATCGCAGAGCCATTTGTACATTTGGTTCGTTTACTCAGTCTCCACCCATACACGGGCTTCAGACTAACAGATTTACGGTTCACCAACCCGTGGGACAAGCTCACCTAGCTATGTCCACTACAATTTGTGTACTATACCTACACTTACTGTAATAGTCGGTTTTCCCACTCCTACCTAACTCTTATCTTATGGGGTTTTAACTCCTATAGATTTCCGCTCTTCTACTTCTCTTATGAAACTTCTTACTCCGTCTACTTTTTTTCTCATCCGAGAGCTATTTATTGCAATAGCACTCATTTTCTTCATTGTTGGACTGTACCCGAAAGGATACGCCCATTTCCACTTCTTTACTTTCTCCGGTTTAACTCCTTCGGGTCCATAATCGCTCTATGGTCCCTTAATGGTAACCCTTAGGTTTACCCGAACATTTATTTTTTTGCACTGTTTAGTGATTTTCGATGTTTGCTTAACTGTAATCACTTCAAGTGAGTGATTTTTCTTCTGCTTCAACCATCCTTATACAGTTTACCTGTAAAAGGACTCTTGCTTGATAGAGTATTGATCACATGAGTTAAATTTCTTAGGCACCTAGCAAGTTTCAAAAATATATTCAAGTTTATTTCTTAGAAAAACAATGCCTAAGATTTTCGTAATTGATTTGGGTTTAACCGATTGGAATGACACACTTTTAAAATGAGCTTTCAGAAAAATTTTGCCTTCCAACGGTTATTCCTAATATTTTCAAGAAAAATTTAAGGGTCTTTCAGAATCTCATATCCGGAAAGACCGAAAAGATTTCTAACAAAACTTTCATGTGAGCAGTATCCTATCGTTTATGCTCTTCTTTAAACAACACAAGAGAGTTTGGTTGGGCTAACTCCCTTCCTTTCCCCCTCGTTTGCTTAAGAAGCTAGCAGTTCATGGATCAAGCTCAGGGTTGGACTAGGCTCCTTCCCTGTGCTTTACCATTTACTCTTTCTCCTACTCGGCGTACGGTCACGTTCTACACGTTCACATATGCCTTTATTTCTTAATATCTATTTCTACGGCGTATGGTTCGGCCACTTTGCCCTCCCATATACCGCTTTTCCTGAGTTTTCTAGTTCGTAGACTTTCACTTCTTTTCTGTGGCATTCACCACCTCATTTCTGTTTACATTTCAGGAAGGACAACTCACTTCCTTTAGCCATAGTCTACCGCACAGTTGTGACCCAGTTACGTGGTCATCTTACTGTCGTCCTAATACCCCATAACCCTGTTTATTCTTATCTGTAACTTTTCAATTTCAATCGCCCCATGGGCTTACTTTCCTTTCTACACGTCAAGTGTGCCTTTTCTTTTACTTTACAAACCATTTCTGGCCGAAAGTACCATTTACCGTATATCACTATTCTGAATCACGATTGGTCACATGGTTCTGCCTTTGCTCCCTCCCATGTTTCCAATTATGCATCATTCACATAGGGTGCATGGTTCTCCCGTGTCCTTCCCATGCCCCGTACTTACGTTTCTATTCTATTGGCATCCCATACTATATCCAAATCCTTTGCGTCTATACTATAGCACACAATGCATCTTTAATTACATACTGTAGTGCATTCCTGCCTACAATTCAACTGGATGCACATGTGTCTAGGTAGCATCCTCTATGGATGTCACCTTTCCATACTGTGGCGTTCTAAGGTTTCCGGGGTCACTCCCACCCCACCTTACGCCTTAGTGCTCCTTGGCACTTATGTACTGTTACAGGTTGCGTGCTCTACATAGAATTTCACATATCAATTCTACGCCCGAGCGATGACACGAAAAATTCATGACTCAACATCCTGGGAACTCCCACAAGTGCCTTTTTACTCCCACGTTGTGCCCGGGTACACAAAGAAGGGTAAACCGACACCCGGTCATACCTATGGCTTCATACTATTTAAAAATAAACCTGCCTCTGATACCAACTTTGTCACGACCCCATTTCTAGGAGTCCGTGACCGGCACGGGAGTAGGATTTCACCCCTAAACCCGTAAGCCTTCCCTATTACCATTTAAAATAACTACCCTGCTATGCGAACAACATACAATATTCACATAATAAATATTGGCCACGTCATTTACGGTGGCCTAAATAACCTGCAATCCACGGCGCTCATTGCCGCTTCAGCCCAATTCAAGTAAATATATACATCCGTTCACATAAGCAATCACACATAAATATATATATACGTAGTGATCAAACCACAAGGGAATGATCTATCCTATTCACACACAATATATATATAACCTGTTCAATCACCTGTATGTAAGCATCCACACTCGCATTTAAATTTACATATTAATCACACGCCTCAATGCGTGTAATCTATCCTATTCACATGCAGGTTTATATATTGGCAAACAATCACATACCAACAACACATATATATATATATATAATTTACATATTGATCACACCCCATAGGGTGTGACCTATCCTATTCACATGCGGAAGCAATTTATACTCATCATAATATTCATATATCCTATATTCCCATCCATGACCTAATTTTTAAACAGTATGAAGCCGACAAGTCTAGATTTGTACATATATTTATACATATAGCAATTGCCTATACATCAAAGGCTATACTCAAAATAATGTATACATCAGTGAAATATGACAAAAGAATGTATACATCAAAAGATAAACCTCTCACGCGAACAATGCGTGAGGTCTCTAGGAATGTCCGCCTCCTTGAGAGGAAGTAGACACGTGTCCGATGCCCGCTACACCTGTATCTGTAACATGTAAAATTGGGGGGTGAGTCAAACGGACTCAGTGAGAGGCTCTCCCATCCTTGGTGTAGTGGCGGGTACCACTACAACTGGGGGAAGGGAGCCAGTCACATCCACATGCACATATAATAGTTCTTTTAACCTTTGATGTTTAGGTGGTCACACATTTAGCATTTATAACACATACATTGTCAAACTTAGGCATATATATAGCATGTTCAATATCAACCGATACTTTTCAATTATCATATATCATTTTGCAGTAACATAAACTGGCCCGAAGGCATATCTCCCTTTGGGGAGAGAACTGGCCCGAAGGCATATCTCCGTTAGGAGAGAATCTGGCCCGAAGGCATGACCCACGTGAGTGGCATCCGTTAGGAGGTAAACTGGCCCGAAGGCATAGCTCACGTGAGTGGTTAGGAACCTAGTTGATCATTCTAGGAACCCCTGGCCCCAAGACTTTACTTGAGACATATCTGGCACCAAGACTTTACTTGGTACATAGCCGGCGACTTGTTTGACTTTGGCCTAACCAAAGCTTTAACCACAAAGTGGCAAACTCATAGACTTTGGACTCTTGGGTGTCCGACTTCATGATGACATACTCGATCTACCCGGTTTATTTAAAATGGGCACCTCTTTTATCATAGACTCCACATGACTCCTGTGAACTCCTACTGGTTCGGTTTTACCTTCCTTGGAAAAACTTATAAATTTATACCCTTACCCAAGTTCGAAAATAGTTTCAAAGAAACACATCCTAAGTTCAATTATTCCAAAACTTTCAAGATCAACAAATATGTTTCCAAATTCATTTAACTTGTGAGTTTCTAGGTCCATGGAATTTAGACACCGAAAATAGACTCGATCCTACCCCCGATATCATTCTAGGTTCCGAGAACCCTTTTTCCATATAAGGCTTCCCAAGCCATCGTGATGTTTCCCATATATCACATACACATATAACATACAAACTCAGATAATCATATTTAGGAATAACAATAGCATGTTATCTAACATACCTATCCTAACAAAGAGGCAAGTAATACAAACCATACTTTTCACATACTCATACAACCCACAAGAGGGCAAGGATGGGAAAGCCCCTCACCTGGTTGGCACTTCGGATCAGCTCTCGGTGTGCCCGAAGGTCCACTCATAGTATGGTGCCCTATACACATATATATTTAGGAAATTTAGAACGCGTAATTAAACATCTAAAAATGCGTGTGTCGTACTAATACTCATGTACCGTTTAGATATTTCTAAGAACTAATTATTTAATTCGTTACGCCGTCTAAATTTCTCTTTTTGAAAGTCCAGAATGCCCCATATTTGACTTTCACACTTTCGAGCCATTTAGAACATCTAATTGCTTAGGTTAGAGATTTCCACTTGTCTAAATTCCCCTTCATGTGTTCATGTGAAGTTCCCATTACCCAAGTCTTGAATTTATGGCTCAAGAGTCATAAATTCTACTTGTCCAAAATTTCCATTTATCAAAATAACCCTGAACACTACACCTACACATGAATACGTATACCCGAATACGCGTAAAATTAGAAAATTATCTCTTTTTCCCCGAACGGGGTTCCGAGTGAGACGGAAATTACTCGGGTTTTAATCCCTCGTACATTCCAATAATTTTTAATAATTATATAATTATTATTCAACCTTTCAGTGCACCCCAAGTCATTCCGTAACACCCTTAAACCTTAACAATCACATTTTCCTACACTTTTTCGAACCCAGATAAATTCCATCAATTTGGTTCCGGTTCCTAAGCTTCCAACTCACTTCCTAGCATGCAAATACTTCAATTTAGGATCCAAAATACTCATATTGAATCAATTGGGGTCTTTCTAAAAATCCCTAAAATTGATAAAATTGGGGTTGGAGAGATTCGGGACTTTTTACCTCGATTTAATCGGTTAAGATGATGGAATAGGGTATAGGAAACCCCCGGTCACCTTCCCCGAGCTCGGAACGGCCAAAATCCGGCGAGATTCCGGCGAAAAACACCATTCCCGTTTGTTTCTCTCTCTAACCAAGCTCTCTCTCTCTCCTCCGAGAAACCCACACCGGACCCACTTCCTCCGGCGTCCAGCGTCGCCGTCGACGGTCCCTGCCTCGGCGAACGGCGGCGCTGCAGCTCTGTTTTGCCTCCACGCGTCACGGTCGACCCCTTCCCGCTGAAGCCCTTAGCGTCGCGTGGTCCTCACTTCTGCTTCAAGACTCGGGCTGCTCTCTGGAGAAGGAAGGAAGTGGGGTGTTTAGGTCCTTATTGATTTCATTTAAGGGGGGTCACGTGTGTGACCCCCTTCCAGCCTATACATATATTATCTTTTTTTTAAAAAAAAATATTTTGTATATATATATATATATACACACATATATATACTTAATATATTTTTATATATATACATTTAATATATATTATTATTTATTGTTAAAAATAAATTTTGGGGTTAATAAACTTACACCCAATATTTCCCGTTAGGTCCTAATTTTTGGTCCAAATAAAATTTCATTTATTTAAAATTTTTCTCCTTTTTCTTCCAAATTAAAATAAAAATTAAATTAGGACCCTAACGTTAATTGGAAATTTTCCGGGTATTACATAGGTTGTGATATGATGAATATCATGTGTATGTATATATATATGAATGTGACTTTTGCATGTGAATAGGATAGATCACACGCACTGAGCGTGTGGTCAATATGTAAATTTATATGTATATGTGACTGAATACTTGATTGTATGAAAATACGACTTCCGCATGTGAATAGGATAGGTCACACGCATTGAGGCGTGTGATCACTATGTAAATTATATGCAGGTGTGTGATTGAATATATATACTTGACTGTACACAGGGATTCTGCATGTGAATCGGATAGATCACCCGCCCTTAAGCGCGTGATCAATATGTATACTATATGTATGTGTGATTGATTATGTGTATATGTATAGACTGAAGCGGCGTTGAGCGAGCCGTGGATTGCGTGCTACTTAGGTCACCGGATAGGGATGACCATATATACTATATATTATTTGTAATAGAAATGGGTAGTTATGCACATATAAGAATGTCAATCAGGGATTAGAGGCTTACGGGACAGGAGAAATCCTACCTCCCGTGCCGGTCACGGACGTCCGATAGGGGGTCGTGACATGATCCTTCGGGAAAGAGACAAAGAATCCTATTAATATGTGAGACTAAGGTAAGGAGACACGGGAGGAACCTATGGGTGAACCGTGAGCCTAACCTAGTAAAAGAGAAATCATCCTGTGGAGTTGGTCCAGGGTGTGTCAGTGGCCATGCTTCGAGACGTCGTGCCGTGCGCGCCACGTGGCTTAGTTTGGTAATGGACGAGAGGGCTCAAGCTATTGCCCCGCAGCAAGGGGTGAGGACGTGCCACGTGGTGGCTACGTATCAGTTGTTTGATAGATAGAAGTTGATTGTGTTTGATTAAGAAAATTGTCACGAGGTGACTAGTACCCAAGTGAAGGGGTTAAGTATTGTTTGATTAACAGGATTGTCACGAGGTGACCAGTACCCAAGTGAATGGGTTAAGTATGCTTTGCCACGTGGTGGCTACGTATCAATTGTTTGATAGATTGAAGTTGACTGTGTTTGATTAATAGAATTGTCACGAGGTGACTAGTACCCAAGTGAAGGGGTTAAGTATTGTTTGATTAACAGGATTGTCACGAGGTGACTAGTACCCAAGTGAATGGGTTAAGTATGCTTTGCCACGTGGTGGCCAGTAACCCGAGTGCATGGGTTCGAAGTAGAAAAGTCACGTAGTGGCTAGTAAATACCCTAGAGTGGGGGAGATTAAGTAGATGTATGTTATAGTATCGGTGTGTATATACAAATTGTCTGTGTTTGCATATAATTGTTGATTGTGCAGTGTAGTGGTGACGTACAGGATTACATCACCACAATGTCTTGTTTGATTCAAACATGCTGAATGTGAGAAGACCGGTAAGTAAAAGCCGGCACTATATGTTATATGATTACTTGATGATTGATGATGTGGAACAAACTGCTGTATGTATGCTAATTAATAGTAACTAGTTGTTTTTGCATGTGGTTGTGTATGACTCCCAAACCCAGCGCTACGGTACCCACCTTGCGCCGGGGATGGGTACCGTAAAGATCAGGATTTATTTTACTGCGATACAGGGAAAACTTGTTTTCAAAATATATATATATCTATATATATACATATATCTGTTGCATGTGAATAGGATAGGCAGCATCTTCGGATGTGTAGCCAGTATACATGTTATATATTATGTGTGCTTTCCTATATCTATATCCTGAAGCGGCACTGGCCGTGAATTTGCTTGCCTAGGATAGGCCACCATTTCGGTGTAGCCATGGTATTATAATGCATGCGAATGTATTTTCAATAATAGATATTCTGTCAATTAGGTGATAAGGCTTACAGGCATAGGGGTATTCCCTGTGTCTGTGCCGGTTACGGTCCTCTAAACGGGGACCGTGACAAAAATGAATATTACGTTTTCGAAACGCTCAACGGCAAAAACTGATTAAAAAATGAAAAATGAATATCAAGTTTTCGAAACACTCATTGAGAAAAACTAATTAAAAAAAGAAAAATGAATATCAAGTTTTCGAAACATTCATCGACGAAAAGTGATTAAGAAAAAGAAAAATGAATATCTAGTTTCGAAACACTGATCGGCGAAAACTATTTAAAAAAAGAAAAATGAATATTACGTTTTCGAAACACACATCAGCGAAAACTAATTAAAAAAAAGAAAAACAAATGTCAAGTTTTCGAAACACTCATCGGTGAAAACTAAGTAATTAAAGAAAAATGAATATCACGTTTTAGAAATACTCATCCGCGAAAACTGATTAAGAAAAAGAGAAATGAATATCAAGTTTTCGAAACACTAATCGGCGAAAACTATTTTAAAAAAAGAAAAGAAAAATGAATATTACGTTTTCGAAACACTCATCGGCGAAAACTGATTAAAAAAAAGAAAAATAAATATCAAGTTTTTGAAACACTCATCGGTGAAAACTTATTAAAAAAAGAAAAATGAATATCAAGTTTTCGAACCACTCATCGACCAAAACTAATTAAAAAAGAAATATGAATATCAAATTTTCGAAACACTCATCGGTGAAAACTTATTAAAAAGGAAAAATAAATATCATGTTTTCGAAACATTTATCGACCAAAACTAATTAAAAAAGAAAAATGAATATCAAGTTTTCAAAACACTCATCGGCGAAAACTGATTAAAAAAATGAAAAATGAATATCAAGTTTTTGAAACAATCATTAGCGAAAACTTACTAAAAAAGGAAAAAAAATATCAAGTTTTCGAAACACTAATCGGTGAAAACTGATTAAAAAAAGAAAAATGAATAGCAAGTTTTCAAAACACTCATCGGTGAAAATTAATTAATTAAAGAAAAATGAATATCACGTTTTAGAAACACTAATCGGCGAAAACTATTTTAAAAAAAGAAAAAGAAAAAATGAATATTACGTTTTCGAAACACTCATCGGCGAAAACTGATTAAGAAAAAGAAAAATAAATATCAAGTTTTCGAAACACTCATCGGTGGAAACTTATTAAAAAAAGAAAAATGAATATCAAGTTTTCGAAACACTCATCGACCGAAACTGTCACGACCCCAAATCGGGAGTACGTGACCGGCACGAGAATAGATTTTTACCTCTAAACCCGTAAGCCTTATCCTGTAAACATGACTATAACTACCTTGCTATACAATCAATATATTTATATCATACTTGTGGCCACACCTCACTGGTGGCCTAATTAACCTGCAATCCGCGGTTCGCTCAATACCGCTTCAGCTCAGCCAGTGTATAGATATATATATATATATATCAGCACTCATAAGGTAAATATTAATATCATATTGACCGTACGTCTCAATACGTACGATCTATCCTATTCACATGCAGCAAACACACATAATATATATATCCATATCATATTGACTGTACGCCTCAATGCGTACGATCTATCCTGTTCACATGCAGAAGTTCATATACTCAAACATATATCCTAGTTTATCCCCAACTGGACCCTGTCTTTAAATACATGTGAAGCTGAAAATTCTAGAGTAGGTACATATCAAAAGCTGTAAATATATATATATATACAACTCTTACAACTTTAAAATATGTACAACAAGAGAAATCAAAATAACCAAAGGAGTCCACCAACGCGAACAAGAGAGTAAGGATGGTCTGATGTCCGTTTCACTGTCCGGACGTCGATGCCTGCCCGATCCCTGTATCTGAAACGTTGAAGCAGAGGGAGTGAGTCAAACAGACTCAGTGAGGAGCTTCCGATCCTCGGCGTAGCGGCGGGTACCACTACAGCTGGGGAAAGGGAAACACCCACAATCACATGCACATGAAAGTCCAGTTTATCAAATGTTATATTACGATCAAGGAATATTAATATAACATTAAAATCACATATAAACCTACGGATCATGCTTTTCTATCATGCTTCTCGTAAACAAGCTATCACGTTTTTTTAACATATAATATGAAAACTGTAAATCACTTAACTGACCCTAGTACCAAGCTAGGGTAATGGCCTCAACGGGAAATTTCTTTTAATGTTTAACTGACCCTAGTGCCAGGCTAGGGCAATGGCCTCAACGGGCTAATCTTTTAATCTTTTACTGACCCTAGTGCCAGGCTAGGGCAATGGCCTCAACGAGCAAATCTTTTAGTCTTTTGCTGGCCCTAGTGCCAGGCTAGGGCAATGGCCTCAACGGGCAAATGCTTTACTCTTTAACTGGCCCTAGTACCAGGCTAGGGCAATGGCCTCAACGGGTAATTGTTTTAATCTTTAACTGACCCTAGTGTCAGGCTAGGGCAATGGCCTCAACGGGCAATCTTTTTAGACTTGTTTCTCTTCCCGAGCCTTCAGCTGGGATTCTGACTCTATCTACCCATTACTATCCTAGACTGATTTTACCTAGGTAGTGTGAACCTCCCTATGACTCACTAATCAATTTATGAGATCGTTTTAATCCTTATGTAATACCTAAACCCTTGATTAGATCATAACCTAGCTCTAAGGCATTTCCTAAGTTCAATTACCATAAAACGTCGACGTTTACTAACAGCTTCTTTACGATTTCTTTAATGAGTTTCTAATTAATAGGGTAAATCAAACCGTGGACTCAATCAACAACTTACCCCCTTGCTTGTATTGTTCGGCGTACCTCATGTCATCACATGGATACCCTCCAGTACCTCTTTACCTGTAGTCAAACACACATAGAAATACTATCATGGATAACAATTTAGGAACAACAATAGCATGTTAAGCACTAAACAATTCTTACAAGTAGGCAAGTAGGCAAACCATATATCCACATCCTCAATCAACCCTGTAGGGCAAGGATGGGAAACCCCTCACCTGGACGGCTTCCTTGCGCTAGTCCTGGAGTAATTCCCGCTCCAGACGAGTCGTGGTTTCCTAACGAATGCATTCATGTGGTTAACATCTCAAACTATATGCAATTCATATGCATATGACATGCTCGTGCCTAAAAATGCATCTAGACGTCGCCAAGAACCGAGTTCTTGGTCTTATCCGTCTTCCCTCTCTTCCATGAGAGTCTCAAGTGCTACATACTTGGTTTCGTATAATTATCGCTCACCTTGAATTAATTTTGGAGCCTTGGATTTGAGTTACTAAACCTTGATATGCTTCTAAATTATCCTACTTAAGGTTTCCTAATAATTACGAAGGAATTAAATTGCCATTTTAAATTTTGGACTTTATTGTTCCGCAAGTTTCCGTCCTTGAGAAACAAGAAAGTACCTAAAATAATTCTTGATGCTTGATTGCATATTTAGAATTATTCTAGGGTGTTTAAGATTGAAAAGAAGAGGTTTGGAGCCCTCAATATCACCCTTAAAGTGTAATTGGACAATCCGAGCAGGGATCCGGCACGTTAATGTCAAGGTTCCACATTAGTAACCTCGGGCCAGCTCTTCACGGGTCTTATTCAGCTAATATTTCAATAATACTAATCCAAACCTATTTACTCAAACCCAAGCTCAATTCCTAAGCTAACAATAATTTCTCCAATTTAGAGTTAATTATCATTTCAACACCCTAAATCCTTCCAAATTCGAATCCGGTCAAAACCGAGGATATTGTCTCGATTCCTACCCCAACTAAGTGTTCAAGAACACTTTCTAGGTCTCAATCTACCCTCGAAACAATTCAATCGAATGTGAATCGAAAAAATCCCTAAAAATGGAGAAATTGAGGGCTTCGAATGAAATTGGGGTTACCAACCTTTGATTCGATCGGTGGAAGGTGTGGGAGACGTCGTACCCGAGCTCCGGTGACTTTTTTCGGCTTCAGCTAGCTCCCTTTGGCCACTTTTCCGGCAAGATCCCCCTCCTTCCCCTTGTTCTTCTTCTCGTCTCCTATCTCTCTCTTTCTTTCTCTACTCTTTCTCTCTCTATCCTTTCTTTCTCTTTCTCTTCTTCTTTCCTTTCTTATTCCTTTTCTTTTCTTTCTTTTATTTACACCTAAACCCATGGCAACCCCCACCCAATTAAAGTAATAAATATTACAAATTAATAAAATAATTATAATAATTAAATACTTAAATAATAAATAAATATAATTTAAATTTAAATTAATTAATAATTAAATAAATAATAACTAATATGTATTTTCAATTTAATCCCTTTCCCTATTTAATTCAGGTTTCCAATTTCTTAGGTCCTGAATTCAATCCTAAAAATTAATCTCTATTTCTTTTCTTTCCCTTTCATTTCATTTTTAACTTCGAAAAAATTTCTTGGGTATTACAAAAACTAATTAAAAAAGAAATATGAATATCAAGTTTTCGAAACACTAATCGGCGAACACTGATTAAAAAAATGAAAAATGAATATCAAGTTTTCGAAACACTCATTAGCGAAAACTTACTAAAAAAGAAAAATGAATATCAAGTTTTCGAAACACTCATCTACGAAAACTGATTAAAAAAATAAAAATGAATATCAAGTTTTGGAAACACTCATCGGCGAAAACTAATTAAAAAAAGAAAAATGAATATCAAGTTTTCGAAACAGTAATCGGTGAAAACTAATTAAATAAAGAAAAATGAATATCACGTTTTTGAAACATTAATCGGCGAAAACTGATTAAGAAAAAGAAAAATGAATATCAAGTTTTCGAAACACTCATCGGTGAAAACTAATTAAATAAAGAAAAATGAATATCACGTTTTCGAAAAACTAATTGGCAAAAACTAAATAAGAAAAAGATAAATGGATATCAAATTTTCGAAACACTCATCGGCGGAAACTATTTAAAAAAAAAGAAAAATGAATATTACGTTTTCGAAACACTAATTGGCGAAAATTGATTAAAAAAAAGAAAAATAGATATCATGTTTTCAAAACACTCATCGACGAAAACTGATTAAAAAAAAGAAAAATGAATATCAAGTTTTCAGAACACTCATCGGCGAAAACTGATTAAAAAAAGAAAAATGAATAACCAGTTTTCGAAACACTAATCAGCGAAAACTATTTAAAAAAAAGAAAAATGAGTATTACGTTTTCGAAACACTCAACGGCGACAACTGATTTAAAAATAAAAAATCAATACCAAGTTTTCGAAACACTCATTGGAAAAACTAATTAAAAAAAGAAAAATGAATATCAAGTTTTCGAAACACTCATCGACGAGAAATGATTAAGAAAAAGAAAAATGAATATCAAGTTTTCGAAACACTGATCGGCGAAAACTATTTAAAAAATGAATATCAAGTTTTCGAAACACACATCGGCAAAAACTGATAAAAAAAAAAGAAAAATGAATATCAAGTTTTCAGAACACTCATCGACGAAAACTATTTTTAAAAAAGAAAAATGTATATTACGTTTTCGAAGCACTCAATGGCGAAAACTGATTAAAAAATGAAAAATGAATATCAAGTTTTCGAAACACTCATAAGCGAAAACTTACTAAAAAAAGAAAAATGAATATCGAGTTTTCGAAACACTCATCGGCGAAAACTGATTAAGAACGAAAAATAAATATCAAGTTTTCGAAACACTCATCGGCGACAAATTAAAAAAAGAAAAATGAATATCAAGTTTTCGAAACACTCTTCGGTGGAAACTAATTAAATAAAGAAAAATGAATATCACGTTTTCGAAACACTCATCGGCAAAAACTGATTAAGAAAAAGAAAAATAAATATCAAGTTTTCGAAACACTCATTGGCAAAAACTGATTAAAAAAAGAAAAATGAATATCAAGTTTTCAGAATACTCATCGGCGAAAATTGATTAAAAAAAGAAAAATGAATATCAAGTTTTCGAAAACACTCATCGGCTAAAACTGATTAAAAAAAGAAAAATGAATATCATGTTTTCGAAATACTCATCGGCAAAAACTGATTAGAAAAAGAAAGATGAATATCAAGTTTTCGAAACACTCATCGGGGAAAACTATTTTTTTAAAAAAAGAAAAATAAGTATTAAGTTTTCGAAACACTCATTGGCGAAAACTGATTAAAAAAAAGAAAAATGAATATCAAGTTTTCAGAATACTCATCAGCGAAAATTGATTAAAAAAAGAAAAATGAATATCATGTTTTCGAAAACACTCATCGGCCAAAACTGATTAAAAAATGAAAAATGAATATCAAGTTTTTGAAACACTCATCTGCAAAAACTAATTAAAAAAAGAAAAATGAATATCAAGTTTTCGAAACACTCATCGGCGAAAACTGATTAAAAAAATGAATATAAAGTTTTCGAAACACTCATCTACGAAAACTGATTAAAAAAAATAAAAATGAATAACAAGTTCTCGAACACTCATTGGCGAAAACTGATTAAAAAAAGAAAATAAATATCAAGTTTTTGAAACACTAATCGGCGAAAACTGATTAAATAAATTAAAATTAATATCAAGTTTTCGAAACACTCATCGGCGAAAACTGATTAAAAAATGAAAATAAATATCAAGTTTTTAAAACACTCATCGGCGAAAACTGATTAAAAAGAGAAAAATGAATATCAAGTTTTCGAAACACTCATCGGTGAAAACTAATTAAATTGTTGGATATATTGGGGTCTTCGGGACTAAATATCTGCCCATGTGCGAGTCCGATCGGGTCAAGTGTGGATCCGTTGGAAAGGTCGCTGAGAGATGAACAAAACGACACCAAGATGACACTCATCGGAGGTCACATGAGTCCGCACTCGTGGCCCAAATTGGGCTAGGTGATCATGATGGAAGCATGATATTTTGTTCATATTCCAAGTCCCACATTGCTTGCGTCAGTGATGGGAGCTCTCTCATCCTCCTATAAATAGGAGTGACTCCACACCTTTCCAGTTGCTCATTCCATGTGTTGGAAATGGGGGTCCCATTTGGGAAACCCCACTCAGTATAATTTTCTCTTTCTCTAGAGTCTTCTTTCGCGCATCAGTCGTGGACATGTGGCTCTACCTCTAGTAGGTAGAGTCTTCCGTTTGGTGCGGCCCTTTTCGGAGTTCGTCGTTTGGAGGTCAGCCCTGGTGGAGCAGAGGCACTGGCAAGATCCAAGGTTTTAGCATTGGCATCCAGGTTAGTAGCTTCCGCAATATTTAATTTCTGCTTGGATTTATTTTTTGTTTTTCTTTTCAGTCCCTGGGTCGGGTCGGATCATGTGGATCCAGGCCTTTCCCTACATTGGTGTCAGAGCCAGGTTATGCTAGGACTCTGTTCTCCAGGGATTGATGAACCGAAAAGGGTTAGTAACATGTTTAGGGTTTATATGATTTTATTTTATTTAAAACTTAGGAACATGAATAGGTTCCCTCTTTTAATTATATGTTTTAATTTTGATTTAAAACATGTGATAATCATATATTGTAGGGTAGGGTCCTAAGATTTTTGAATTTAAATTATTTGTTAATTTTTTAATTCAATCTTGATTGGTAACCCATACCCTAAAACCTAGAAACATGTTTAGGTTCCCCTTTCAATATTAAATACCCTGATTTGCATGCATGTATATATTATTTAAGGTATGTGTACCCTACGAATTAGATATATACCTGTGAATGCATGCTACTGCTGTTTTAGGACAGAAATGGGGAGGATTGACTGGTAACGGCAGTCAGAGCTGCTTATGGTGGCGGGTGGGCGACGTTCCGCGGTCGGCGCCGCCATAAACTGTCGGCGGTGGTTCATCGGCGACCGCCACCGCCGCAGGTCGCCGGTTCCGGCGGCCGGCCGGAGTTTGTGTGGAAATCGGCACTGCCGGAGACGGGGTCCGTCGGTGTGGATCCGGCGACCGGCACGGAGGTCCGGCGAATTTTGCCACCGCGGAGCGCCGGTGCCGGCGTGGGTCCAGCGACCTCCGCCGCCGTGGTGCTGGTGATGGCAGCCGGTCGGAGGTCTTCGACGATCGGCACCGCCGCATGCCACTGGTGACTGTTGCCGGCGGTCCGTCGACAGCCGTGGACCGTCGGCGACCACCTGAAGTCAACATTTTACCGTTGACTGGTCAACGCTGACCGTTGACCAGCGTCGCGAACTTTTCTGTTGCGCATAATTTCTCCGTTTTAGCTCCGATTTTGACAATTTTTTAGTCGTTTTTCTCATTTTAGCGAGACGAATCCAAATATGGGGAGAAATTAGGGTGAATTGGAGTCTAAAGAGCAGCTATGACCATCTCTTGACTCATTCACATACACAACGAGAGAGAAAATTTAAGCAGTTTGTGATCGTTTAAATTACATTAAGTGTTTTACTCGAGTGGGAGCTAGGGGCAGCATGTGGCAAACCCATAACTCGATGGAAATGCTTATCCATGTGGGAATTTAAATAGTAAGTGACTATTTAAATGATTGTAAGCATTGTAATAAAGTGGAAGTTCGAGGTCGTGCCTGTGGCGACTCGATGTCCTTCTTGATTGCTTACATAGTGGGAATCCAAAAGGGATTTTGAATAGTATGTGACTATTCTATGAAAATTTTTGAGTCAAGCAGAGAAAGGTGTACATATATAGGCTCTCTGTGTGATGAGGGTGGTTGACCCTACTTCTCGAATACAGAGACTGACTATATCTACATTCATCTTGCGTTGATTACAATTTTCAAGAGTTGTGTGTTGTGTAATAAGGAGTTGTGTAATTAGTGTTAGCGTTTAGGATTGACTGATAGTATAACTACAAAACTTGTAAATGTAGATCACATTAGAGAGATCGCTTTGGTGACACTTTGGCCACCAAACTGAGGCAGCTTACAATCAAGTATTGATGGCTCCAAGATGCGCTCTGACAAGAGCATGAAGACGCATCTAAGGGAGAAATCAAACATAATTTGGAAGTGTGAGTAAGCTTGAACACTCCCCACTGGTAAACAGTGAGTTCAAATTGTTGTCAGATCTCTTCCCTCCTATTGGGAGTGCATATAGGTCATTCTGACCTTCACTAATACCATCAAGTTTCTTAATGATATTAAACACCACCTAGTGCTCAAAGATTAGTGGCATAAGGCTGCAAAATCTATCGAGCACGTAGCCTAAGTGGCTAAAGTTACTTAGAGCTCTAGGCTCCAAGAACAAGGACAATGGGTCCAAGAGATGTGGTGCTAGGAAGAGAAAGGGTAAGTGTATGGTAAGTAGCCTCAGTTCAAAGGAAATACAAGAGAGGAAAAGAGATTTTGGCCAAGGTCAAATGTTGCTTGTGCCATTCCATAAGGCACTATGCGCAAAAATTGTTTGCAGCAATCATTTTCCTCTAACCCATGAACATTGGTTCATAGAGTTCCGTCCTCTGCCCAATGGGAGCAGAAGTATCCTCGTGGGAACAAAGCATTATTAAAGTTAAGAGGTTGGGCAGCTACAAAAACGAAGTTGTGTAGTGGCCACTCTTTATCTTTATATATGTTTTGTGTTCTAGATACTGAACGGAACTCATTATTAGCTGCTTTTCCATGAGAGAACTTAATATATAATGTGATCTACATGTTCATCATGACTCCTTAGTGTTAGTTCTGATTTTATGACAATGACTGTGTTGTGATACACATTGAATTACATTCCCGTAATTCAACTAGTTGCTTTGATGTGTCTTCCTCTGTGGATGATACACCTATTTGGCAAGTGCGTTTGGGACGCAATTACGTATTAGCAAAGGAGAATTTGAGAGGAAAAATTCCCGATGCTAGTTTGTAAACATTGCCTTACAGACAAAGCAACCTGAAAACCATTTAGTCATGAAAACCAAAAACCTGCTTTCATCAAATGAGTCCACTCGGACATCAGCGGTCCAATAAGCGTAAGGGTGAGGCAAGCGGCCTAGTATTTTCTCACAGTTACGTGATGAAATTGGGATAGTTAGACAACTAACTATTCCACACACTCCACAGCAAAATGAGTTGCTCCTGGAGTTGGTTAAGCTGATAATCACTCAAGTGAACGTTCCCATTGGGGAGATGTTTTGCCAACAGTCACTTTCGTACTTAACCATATGCCTTTTCAAATTATGTGAGTGACTCCTTATGAGTTCTAGTTAGGTAAAAGACCTGATTAGAGTATGTTGAAACCATGAGGGTATATAACACACTTGATCCTTCCTATGAGTATGGGAAGCTTGACCCTAGAGGGAAGTAGCGTGTCTTGGTAAGATAGCTTGGTCACTCAAAAGGATACGTCTTCATTAGCGAGAATGAAGACATTTCGGTCACATAATTTAAGTATAAGGATGTAATGGTCCTTAAGACAAAATTTTCTAGAGCAAGGGAGACGGATTTTGGGATGTGCATCTTTATTGAACGAAGGCGGACCTACAACACGTTGAGAGGAGCGTATAGACGCATCTCCAGTTGCTGAGTCCAGTGGGAGTAATGCTTACGAGTAGCATACCTTCCACGAAGCACAATCCAATATGAGTACTAGAGAAGTACTAAATGATCAAGTAGAGCCTTTGATAGTTCAAAAGGCTCTCTCCGGCCCTACTAGTAAAAGGTGGACTAAGACGATGGAAGAAGAAAAAACGAAGTCTACAAGGACATACCAAGTATAAGACTTGATGGCTCTGCCCCGCGTCATAAGGCATTTTGAGAATAAATGTGCTCTCAAAAGTTTGGGGAGGCAGATGGGTCAATCGACCACTACTAGGCACATTAAGCAGTGAAGAAGTACACACAACAAGAAGGTATCGACTGTGACAAAACCTTCTCGTTCATTGTGTGGTCAGAGTCTGATTCTAGCTTTGGTCACCAGTTTAAGTCTGGGGTACATCGATTAGGATGTCAAGACCGCTTTTCTTGTATGACAATTGGCAAACTAGATGAAAGGATCTACGTGCACGAGCACATAGGTCTCATGGCAAAAGGCCAGGAGCGCAGAGTATGCCGACTCCAAGGATCTGTGAAGATCTCACATATTCATCTAGACTCGTGGTAATTGACCACTTAGTCCATTTCAAGAAAGCTGAGAGTATTTCGTTACCCTCACGCTCTATGTAGAAGACATATGGCTAGCTAGAAATGACACAAAGACTGCTTTAGCCAATTAAGGATGGCTATCCTTTCATCTTTTAAGATAAAGGAAAAGGTTTAGGCAGTGGGAGTCAAGATTCATGGAGAATGCTCCAAGAATTGACTCACTATGTCACAAGAATCCTATGAAGAAGAGATTCTTGGTGGATTCCAATTGAGGGGACCTGAACCCGAGTGATGTGCTAGTAGCAAGAGGCAAGAGTATGAGTCTTGCTACATGTCTTTAGACTAAGTCAGAGATGGAGTCATTGGATAGTATTTTGGTACATGTGGTTGGTAGCTTGAAGTACAATGAGGAGTGTACTCGCTCCAACGTGCTTTTGTAGTCGGTTTTGTGAGCCGTTATCAGTCAAACCTAAGTCAGACACACTGTTTAGAGTGTTATGAGGTACTTGTAGGGCGCTGCTGACAATCGGTTATTTTCATCATATTAGTGATCCACAAACGGCGGGCCACACATTAATGTCGATTGGGTAAGAAACTTGGATGAGAGGACATTCACGTCTTGGTGTGCTTTGCTAAGCACTGGAACCATCTTGCAAAGAGGCAAGTAAGGATTATGCATTTCTCTGTCCACTAGGGACATGGAGTTCATGGCATGATCATCAACAGTACAGGACAGTTTGGATTGGAAGATCTAAAGTCACTTATAGATCGCAGAAAGAGTTGTTGACCTAGTGACATTGACCTCATCAAGTCAAAAAGCTATGGTTTACACCAAAGAAAGCCTAAGTACCACAAGAGAACGCAACACAACTTTGTATGAGACATCGTTACACAGTAGTTAACTACCCTGTTATGTCAGTCTAAGCATCAAGTGACCGGAGAAAGTATCCTCACAGTATGACCTGTGATAGAGCATTGGCTCTATACCCTTACGGACCCGCATTGGTGGGTTGGCTGTATAGAGATACAAGCCATAAAACAAGTGTTTTAGATATACATGATTGCTTAGAATCAGGGTGATTTAACAGAGTTTATGTCATGAGGACAAGCTTTGTGTGAGCTCTGTTTCTTGATCATAAGTAAAGTGTGATGCCTAGGCATACCTTTATTTTGTGTGGATCAAGAAATAGAAGTACTTATTACACAATTTATAAAGTATGTCGTACAGGCTTGGGAGGTTGGCTCTCTCACACGAGCAACCGCCTTGGACACGCAAGTGGTGTGGGCCAAGATGAGACTTGGGTGCTTTTTCCTTGAACACCAAAATGGGATATAGTGTGAATATCCAGAGGCAGCTGAAAAGCGCCGAGTGTTGGATAGGAAAACGCCACTGAGAATTGATAAGTCGCCCTAGTAAGTGTACTAGGATGAGATCCACTAAGATGATGAGGTCTTATGATCGAATTATGAATTCCCACTATTCATAATGCCTGTAGCCAGATGTGAGTGCTCCACTTGGCGCTATGTGAAGCGAGCGAAGTGTGGTAGCAAACTCAGGTCAGATTCTAAGTGAGTCTGGACTAAGGTCTGTGTGGTGTAAGTGATTGAGGATTAAAATCGACATACGCTCGAGAACACCACAACGTGCATTTCATACCGCATGTGCTTTAAGTACTGCAAGGGAAGCATGTGAATGAATCCCTGCTTCAATGTTGTGTGAGTCTCTGAAAGGATGCATCAATCCTTTCAAAGGGTACCCTTATGCACTTTGACTCTGTCATGAAGAGATGAGGTAGTGCATGCTACTTTGATACCTTTCCAAGAGGCTATGGAAAAATACGGCCCGATGGAAGACTGTCAGGAAAGCAGCTATCTTTGATTGAACTGATAAGAGGTCGAAAGGAAGATTGTGTTAACATATGCATGTGTGATATTATCCTGAGGTCGACCCATTATGTGATCCCTTTGAGGTTCTCATGGATGTGAATACCTATCGCAATTGAGTGTGGCTGAAGTCCTAGTCTTATTGTAGACTTAGAGGGATTGGACTAGCCATGTATATGAACACGTCTAGGGAACCCATGGCACTATTTTTCGGTGAGACAGGTGGTCACATCATCAGACACTTGGGTTGTAGCATCACTTATAGCTGGGCCCTAACAGGCTTCTAGTATAAGGCTCCCACATATCGTGCCAAGCGGTCACGAATGACACGGAGTATGAAAGAAGACGACGAGAGAAATAGAAATAGAGAAGTCCTTTGTGATAAGGATAGTCATGGGCCACCCACCATGTGCGAGTGGGAGTATGTTGGATATATTGGGGTCTTCGGGACTAAATATCCGCCCATGTGGGAGTCCGATCGGGTCAAGTGAGGATCCGTTGTAAAGCTCGCTGAGAGACGAACAAAACGACACTAAGATGACACTCATCGAATGTCACATGATATTTTGTTCATATTCCAAGTCCCACATTGCTTGCGTCAATGATGGGAGCTCTCTCATCCTCCTATAAATAGGAGTGACTCCACACCTTTCTAGTTGCTCATTCCATGTGATGGAAAGGGGGGTCCCATTTGGGAAACCCCACTCAGTATAATTTTCTCTTTCTCTAGAGTCTTCTTCCGCGCATCAGTCGTGGACATGTGGCTCTACCTCTAGTAGGTAGAGTCCTCCGTTTGGTGCGGCCCTTTTCGGAGTTCGTCGTTTGGAGGTCAGCCCTGGTGGAGCAGAGGCACTGGAAAGATACAAGGTTTTAGCATTGGCGTCCAGGTTAGTAGCTTCCGCAATATTTAATTTCTGCCTGGATTTATTTACAGTTTTTCTTTTCAGTCCCTGGGTCGGGTCGGATCATGTGGATCTGGGCCTTTCCCTACATAAATAAAGAAAAATGAATATCACGTTTTCGAAACACTCATCGGCGAAAACTGATTAAGAAAAAGAAAAATGAATATCAAGTTTTCGAAACACTCATCGTGGAAAACTATTTAAAAAAAAGAAAAAAAATTAATATTACGTTTTCGAAACACTAATCTGCGAAAACTGATTAAAAAAAGAAAAATAAATATCAAGTTTTCAAAACACTCATCGGCGAAAACTGATTTAAAAAAAGAAAAATGAATATCAAGTTTTTGAAACACTCATCGGCAAAAACTGATTAAAAAAATAAAAATAAATATTAAGTTTTCGAAACACTCATCGGTGAAAACTGACTAAAAAAAGAAAAATGAATATCAAGTGTTCAGAACACTCATCGGCGAAAATTGATTAAAAAGAGAAAAATGAATATCAAGTTTTCCAAAACACTCATCAGCTAAAATTGATTAAAAAAAATGAATATCAAGTTTTTGAAACACTCATCGGCAAAAACTGATTAAAAAAAAGAAAAATGAATATCAAGTTTTCGAAACACTCATCGGTGAAAACTAATTAAATAAAGAAAAATGAATATCACATTTTCGAAACACTCATCCGCGAAAACTGATTAAGAAAAAGAAAAATGAATATCAAGTTTTCAAAACACTCATCGGTGAAAACTAATTAAATAAAGAAAAATGAATATCACGTTTTCGAAACACTCATCGGCGAAAACTGATTAAGAAAAAGAAAAATGAATATCAAATTTTCAAAACACTCATCGGGGAAAACTATTTAAAAAAAAGAAAAGAAAAATGAATATTACGTTTTCGAAACACTAATCTGCGAAAACTGATTAAAAAGAGAAAAATGAATATCAAGTTTTCAGAATACTCGTCGGCGAAAACTGATTAAAAAAAGAAAAATGAATATCAAGTTTTCGAAACACTCATCGGCGAAAACTGATTAAGAAAAAGGAAAATGAATATCAAGTTTTCGAAACACTCATCGTTGAAAACTAATTAAATAAAGAAAAATAAATATCACGTTTTCGAAACACTAATCGGCAAAAACTGATTAAGAAAAAGATAAATGAATATCAAGTTTTCGAAACACTCATCAGCGAAAACTATTAAAAAAAAGAAAAATGAATATTACGTTTTCGAAACACTTATCGGCGAAAACTGATTAAAAAAAAGAAAAATGAATATCAAGTTTGCAAAACACTCACTGTAATATCCATATTTAAATTTAATTACTGTCATTATTATATAATTTATTTTTCTTTCAGAAAGAAAAATAAATTAAATTAAATAATTAAAGAGTTGAAATAAAAATGAAGATGGAAAAAATAGGGAGTATATAAAAAATTTTTAGGACCTAAAAGAAGTGGAGATTTTAAAAAAAAAGAAGATGAAGGAAAAGAGGATAAAATTAACTAAATAAATATTATATATATATATATATATATATATATATTAATATTATTAATTATTAATTTAAAGGGGAGCCAAACCGTGACCCCCTTTCCAATTAAAACACCAAGTGAAAAAAAATACATATATATAATAAAATATATGGGGGGGGGGGGCAACCGTGACCCCCTCCCATTACTCACACACACAAATAATAAAAATAATATATATTAGGATAATGGGGGGGCCAAACCGTGACCCCCCATCCCTATTCATTTAACACATGTATAAAAAAAAATAAGGGAAAGCAGCAGTAAATCGTGAAGCAAGCAGAAGCCAAAACGCACACACACAAAACGCAAGAAGCAAACCGAGAAGGAGACGCATGGACGACGATTTCTGGCCGGAGAAGGTGACCGGACCTCATCTTTCAACACCCACAAGCTCCCCATCCGATTGAATCAAGGTATGGAAGCCCTAATCTTTCAAAACCCCAATTTCTCCAATTTTGGGTCTTTTAGGAATTCTTCAATCTCTTCCAATCGAGACATTCCGGGGTTAAATTCAAGCTTAGTGGGTGTTATTGGAAGCCCAATGAGGTTCAGAATCGAAGTGAAACCATAGGATTTGACCGGGTATGGAAATTAGGAAAATTGGGTTAGGAAATTGCTCTAAAATTCGAAATTAATAGTTTGATGCATGATTAGGCTTGGATTGGAGTAGTATAAGTGTTGTAGTTGCGGGAAATATACTAGGGAATAAAGCCCAAGTATTTACCTTCTCAACCGGAACTCAATCCGGTGAAAAAGAGGCGAAATACAAAACCACCGTACCGTAAGGAGCTGTGCGGTGGGTTGGACACTTTGGTCTAGTCCGTAGTGGACACCTAAGACCCGTTAGATTGGTTCCGAGGCTCTAATTATACCCAATTATATTTTTATATATATATAATTAAAGAGGTAGTAATTAAGCTTTTACTCGGTGAATAAGGGAGACGGTGGAATCAGTAAGCTAAAGCCTCTTTTGAGCCGTGAATTTAATTCTTTTATTAGTTAAATATCTATATGAACACATGAAGTGAAATTTAGACAAGTGGAATCTCTAACCTAAGCAATTAGAGGTTCTAAATGGCTCGAAAGTGTGAAAGTCGAATATGAGACATTCTGGGCTTTCAAACAGAGCAATTAAGACAACGTAACGAACTAAATGGTTAGTTCTTGGAAATAGTTAGAGGGTGCATAAGCATTAGCATGACACGTGCATGTTAGATGCTTGACTACACGTTTCTAAGTTCCTTAATTATATGTGTATAGGTGTCACGACCCCCGTTTAGAGGACCGTGACCGGCACAGACACAGGGAATATCCCTATGCCTATAAGCCTTACCACCTAATTGACAGAATAGCTATTATTGAAAAATACATTCACATGCATTATAATACCATGACTACACCAAAATGGTGGCCTATCCTAGGCAAGCAAATCCACGGCCAGTGCCGCTTCAGGATATAGATATAGGAAAACACACATAATATATAACCTGTCTACTGGCTACACATCCGAAGATGCTGCCTATCCTATTCGCATGCAACAGATATATGTATATATATATATTTTGGAAACAAGTTTTTCCTGCATCGTAATCTACGGATCTTGATCTTTAAGGTGTGTGAAGCTGACAGTTCTAGATTTAGTAATACAATTTAATTGGGTACGTCTACCCTTTACTTTATGATACAATGATAAAGTAAATTAAATTACAATTACACTTTATTCACCCACATGAACAAGTTGCGGGTCTTGGAAAATGTTGCTCAACCCTCGTTCCATCGAGACTTCTTTCACCTATACTTAACCTGTCTCTGTGTAGTAAAAATGAGGTGTGAGTCTTAACAACGGGACTCAGTGAGGACTCTCCCATCCCCGGCGCAAGGCGGGTACCTTACCGCTGGGACTGGGAGTCATACACAATCACATGCACAAACAACTAGTTACTGTGAGTTAGCATGCATTCTTGGTGATTACATAATAACATAAATTTCACCCAAACACTCACATGAATTTAACAAATATAAGCATGCAGCAGTTTATTCCACGTCATCAATCAGCAAGTAACATGTAACACATAGTGCCGGCTTCTACCTACCGGTCTTCTCACGTTCAGAATGTTTGAATCAACAAGACGCATGGTGACGTAGTCCTGTACGTTACCACTACGCTGCCAATCAACAGTTATATGCAACCACAGACAATTTATACATACACCAGATGCTAAACATACATTTACTTAATCTCCCCAACCTTGGGTATCTACAGCCACTACGTGGCTTTTCCACTTCAAACCCGCGCACTCGGCTACTGGCCACCACGTGGCAAGCATACCTAACCCATTCACTTGGGTACTGGTCACCTCGTGACAATTATATTAATCAAACAATGCTTAACCCATCACTTGGGTACTGGTCAACCTCATGACAATTCTATTAATAAAAAACAATCAACTTCTATCTATCAAACAACTGATATGTAGCCACCACGTGGCACGTCCTGGCCCCTTGCTGCGGGGCAATAGCTTGAGCCCACTCGTCCATTACCCAACCAGGCCACATGGCGGGCACGACATGACGTCTCGAAGCATGGTCACTGTCACACCCTGGACCAACTCCACAGGATGATTTCTCTTTTACTAGGTTGGGCTCACGATTCACCCATAGGTTCCTCCCGTGTCTCCTTACCTTAGTCTCACATATTAATAGGATTCTTTATATCTTTCCCGAAGGATCAACAATTCTTCTCCTTATTAATATGTACAAGTATCCTCAATAGGATATAACTCATATACCCGTCCAGATGCACTCTCTGAGCCTCGAGCTATCGTCATAGCAATATAAAACCTTTTTGACCCTATTGCCAGGATAAGGCAATGACCATCATCATGGTGATTATAAAACTGAGGTCTCAAGTTCCATCTGACGTTGTTCTAGTTGATGTCTCACATCGCTAGCATAATCAAATCCGAAACCCACCAATAACTCCCTTTGCATGATTATAATTTAAGTCACCGTCGTGACGAGTTTTCAAATAAAAGCTTAGTCCTTCCGTACAAGGACTCTTGCCACCGTCGTGGAAAGATATAATAAAATGCTCATCATGCCTCCGGAGTGTATGAGTTGGATTTGTAACACACCAATCATAGCAAACAATTATACTATACTCCTATGTTTTCCTATCCAAGCTACTTTCCACAACCTATTTCTAGTTCTTTCATTCTTTTAGCATTCTATACCTATAGCTAACACATACCAGACAAGCAGAGAATATACCTACTCATGTAATCCACATAAGCATACAACCCTAGGTGATGCGAACCCACTGGGGATTGATCCCACGAACCCACAATCAATCTGAAATATACGTACCCCAAGAAAGCTAAACAAAGGTCGAATGATCCACTTGAACCCTTGAACTCGAACGAACAAGGACCCAAAGTGTTAAAAGACGCCACAAGGATGATCAAACCTTGATAAGTCTGTTAGTTCAATGAAGAACCCTAGACAGAATCCACTCCCAAGATGAATAATCAAATTCTCATATAATTCAAAACTTAACTTCCAAATGTTGTGTACAATGCTTTATATAGGAAAACAAACCCTAGGCTAATTTAATAAAATAGGAAACCCAATCCTAATGATTCTAAAATTTAAAAGATAACTTAAAATTCAAAGTAAGCAACTAATAATTCTCAAAATTCGCACTAAATAAAAATCCTAATTATAATCACCATATTAAGCCCAAAATGTGATTATTTAGGCCCAAAAGAATCTTCATATATGTAGTACTTGGTCCAAACTCTTTAAGGTTATGTCTTTAAGCCCAATTCAGGTTGAGGAACTTCAGTTTCAACCCTTAATAAATTAATGACGTTTTCATCATTATTTTCTGGTCCAATTGCTAATTGCTTCTCCCAAGTCTATCGCGCTAGCCCAATTAATGCTTCATTGATCTTCTTAGCTCGAGTTCTTGTGATTGGTCCACTTGGAATTTGTAACGGGTCTTTAGCCTGCTCAACCGCGTCACTAGGAGCAGAGATGGAAGAACCCTCACCTTGGCCAACCTTCCATGCAATCCTCTCCTATAACTTTTAGTCTCCTCGGAGTTCCTGTTGCACTCTATTGCGTGCCATTGTTCCTATAAGAACAACATTTACTTCATTAAGGTTATTACTTAGCTTAACTTGTTATTTATCTCTCCATTACTCTCACGTGTAGTCCATGGTTGTCACAGAGTCAAGCTCTTGGTCTTATTGGACTTCTCTATCCCGACTTATGCGTATCCTTCCTCGGACACTTGACTTACTCGAATATAACACTCTACTTGAGTGTTTCACATACTTGGATTTGAGTATTAGATCTCTATCTAACTTGTATTCACATCTAAGGAAGCTTATCCAACTTGATTGGAAGAAATCCTAATTTTAGGAAGGTCTAAGCATTTTGATTCACCTTATGTTCCTACTTGGGTTCTAAGAAATCTATTTTCTAAACCTCAATATACCTCCAATTTATCCTATTTAAGGTTTCCTAAATATTTATGAGGGAAGAAGGTTGAAATTTTAGAAATTGGATTTCATTGTTCCGCAAGCTTCCACTCTTGGGAAACAAAAAAGTACCTAAATTGATTCTTGATGCTTGATAGCATATTTAGAATTATTCTAGGGTGTTTAAGATTGAAAACATGAAGTTTAAAACTCCAACATCACCCTTAAAGTGTATTTGGGCAACCCGAGTAGGGACCCGGTACGTTAACGCCGACGTTCAACCTTAGTAACCTCGGGCCGGCTCTTCACGGGTCTTGTTCAGCTAATATTTTCACAATATAATTTCAATAGGACCAATCCAAGCCTATTTACTCAAATCCAAGGTGAATTCCTAAGCTATCAACAATTTCCCCAATTTGGAAATAATTATAATTTCAACCCCAAATCCTTCCAAATTCGAATTTGGCTAAACCCGAAGATATAATCTCGATTCCTACCCCAACTAAGTGTTCAAGAACACTTTCTAGGTCTCAATCTACCCTCGAAACAACTCAATCGAAGGAATCCCTAAAAATGGAGAAATTGAGGGTTTAGAATGAAATTGGGGTTACCAACCTTGATTTGATTGGTGGGAGGTGTGGAAGATGTTGGAGTCGAGCTTCGATGGTCGTGGTCGGCGTCGGACCGCTCTCTCCGGCGAGTTTCCGACGAAATTCCTCCTCCTTCCCCCTTCTTCCTCCACGCATCTTCTTCTCTCTTCTCTCCTTTTCGTTTCTTTCTTTCTTTCTTTCTCTGTTTACTTCTCTTACTTGTGTCCCTCTCTTTCCCTTTTATTATCCTTTCTTTTTATTTGTTTCCTCTTCTTATCCTTTTTCTCACGGTTCCCCACTCCCCTTTTAACTTAATTAATTAAATTAATAAATATATATATATATATAATAAAAATAATTAAATAATACATTAACTAAATAATAATTATTATTATATTAAAGAAGGGTTTGAAAAATATCCCAATTTAATCCCTCCTCTTTCCAATTAAATTTTTTTATTTTCTTTTATTTTCTAATATATAAAAATAATAATATTAAATAAGTAAGGCTGAAAAATAAATTCCAATTTTATCCCTCTTTCCTATTTAATTCAGGTTTTCAATTTCTTAGATCCTAAATTAAATCCTAAAATTATTTTCTACTTCTTTTCTTTCCCTTTTATTTTATTTTAAACTTCGAAAAATTTTCTTGGGTATTTCAATCTTAAAAAAAAAATTCCTTTCCAGTTTCTTTTAAGTTTCATATTTTTTTTATATTCTTTTTAAAGTTTTAAATTCCTAACCCCGAAATAAATCATTCTTTAATCCTCAAAATTTTCCAGGTCATTACATTCTTCCCCCCTTAAGAAATTCGGTCCCCGAATTTCATCTCCTTCGTGGGGTTGTTGGCTTGTTGTCATCCCTTGGCTCAATTTCATCTATGGTTCCTCTCAACGTGGAAGTTTTACCGTTTTTCCCTACGGTTCATCTTTCTTTCCTAGAGGCTCAAGGTCTCTATCTAGTTTCTACATATTCTTTTTGTGATCGTTTGTATTTCTAGTTTCGTAGTTAACCAACCCTCCGCAAGGTGTTAACCGATAGACTCCATCTGTTGTTGTATCCTTCCCCGAGGATACCTAACTTTCCTAATTTCAATTCACTTTGTGCTACTAATTTTGCAATGGGGTGTCTGGCACGTAACATATGCCATGCTCCAATTTAGTTCTTCGAGGATTTAGTTATTGCCTTCTCTAGTGAGGCTTACCTTGACTCAATCTGCTTGTCCGACTGACTACCTTCGTAGTGACTTCTTATATCCGTCTTGGAACACGCCAAGACACTAGCTATTTGCATAGCACACTAGGTTCTATTTCTATAAACTCTAATTGACGAAGTACTCCCCCACATCGGAGTCCCCGTACCTAAGTATCCTCTACTACCAAGTACCGACCCTTCTGCTGATATTCCCCCGATATATTCTTTGTAAACGACTTCTCCAGGAAAGTTCGTTTACAGCTTATTACCCCCTCTATTCTATATCTAGACTTACCGCTTACACAACATACACTCTAAGTAGGTGTTTATACTTGGTGCCATCAGTGTACCCAACCCTTCCGAGGTTGTTACACTCACTACCGACTCGGTTTACCCTACTCGTGTCCTAACGAAACTAAATGCCATGGCACTAGCACAACTATGTATTACGCTTACCGTTTCTCCACCAAACGGTAAAGGATCTTTCATTTATGACTCGTGTTTCGCTTTCTTTTCCGGACTTCTACTCTTACCCTTAGTGGTTTCCATAACCACTTCAGGTTACTCCCTGTCGACATCCTATGTCTAACTGACTTAGACTCTTCTCTGACTACTACTTGTAGTCATTTCTGTTTATAATGGAAAACTCACCCGTCTCCTCCTTACCATCATACTCATTTCTCTGCCCCAGGCTCAGTTCAGTTTTCTCGTCCAAAGACCTCGCTTAACACGACTATGACTGTGGATCTATACCCTCCCTAGGTTAGTCCACTTAGAGTTTCACATCTTATGCTAACTCTACTCATTGGGTTTCCATTAGCTTTTACCCCATCTTGGCCCACCCGGACTCCTCACTCATTTAAATCTTGTATTTCTACTTGGAATACTTGATCCGTTAATTCCAGCATGAACCTTTCCAGACATGCTCTACTCCCCTTAACCAAACGGGATCCGCTCCCACGGTTTGACTCTTTCCTTTCTTACGGTGTGGCATATGTTCACGAACATATACCGCCTCTTGGAAGTGTGTTACCCGTTGGGCTCCAATCGCCCACAACGGTAGCATACCTGTTTTATCATTTTGGCTCGCATCCCCAGATGCTTACCCGACTTCATTCCCGTATTCACTCTCTTCTTTTCCATTTCATACCTACGTGGTACTCTTTGTTCGAGTATTTCTCAATACTCGTTACTCACTAAATTCTCCTTCTCGATTAACCTTCCTCACGGTTAATTTTCCTTTTATGGAACCCACATGGCCACTTATACGTTTGGTTTGTCCACTCAGTCTCCACCCATACACGGCTTCAGACTAACAGATTTACAGTTCACCAACCTGTGGAACTAGCTTACCTAGCTATGTCCACTACAATCTGTGTACTATACATGCACTTAGGGTAGTAGTTGGTTCTCCACCTCCTACTTTACTCTTATCCTATGGGGGTCCTATAGGCTTCCGCTCTTTCCTCCTTATGGGGACTACTTATCCCTGTCTACTTTCTCTCCCCTCGGGCCTCTACGAGTCCCTTTAGGGTTTACCTCTCATGTTATCTCGTTCGAGAGCTATCTACCGCAATATCACTCATTTTCCCTATCTCTGGATGGTACCCGAAGGTCTACGCCCATTTCCACTTCTAGACCTACTCCGGTCTAATACTTTCGAGGTCCATTATTACCCTGTGGCCCCTTAATTGGTAACCCTTAGGTTTACCTGTATACTCCCTTGGCACTTTAGCACTCTCTAGTGCTTTTCGATGTCTACTTAACTTTAATCACTCCAAGCGAGTGATTTTTCAACTACATCTACCGTCCTTACACATCTTACCTGTAAAAGGACTGTTGTTTGGTAGGGTATTGGTCACATGAATTAGTTTTCTTAGGCATCCTGCGGGTTTTAAAAATTTGTTCAAGTTTATTTATTAGAAAATGACGCCTAAGGTTTTCGTAAATGGTTAGGGTTTAACCAATTGGAATGACACAAATTGAGAAAAAAGTTTTCATGAAAATTTTCCTTCCAATGGTTATCCCTAGTATTTTCAAGAAAAGTTTGAGGGTCCTTCAGAATCTCTCATCCGGAAAGACCAAAAAGATTTTTTTTTTTTTACAAAAATTTCTCATGTGATCAATATCCTATTCTTTATGCTCTTCTTTAAGCAACCCAAGAGAGTTTGGTTGGGCTTAATCCCTTCTTTCCCCCCTTGCTTGGTTAAGGAACTAACAGTTCATGGATCAAGCGCAGGGTTGGACTAGGCTCCTTCCCTGTGCCTTCCCATTTACCCTGTTTCCTGCTCGGCATATGGTCACACTCTACACTTTTACATATGCCTCTACTTCTTAACACCTATCTCTACGGCATATGGTTCAGCCACTTTGCCCTTCCATATACCATATGCTGATTTTCTAGTCCGTAGACTTCTACTTCTATACTGTGGCATACACCACCTCTTTTCTGTTTACTTTCTAGGAAGGACAACTCACTTCCTTCAACCATAGCATACCGCACAGTCGTGACCCATTCACGTGGTCATCTTCCTGTCGGTCTCATGCCTCATGGCCCGGTTATTCTTGTCTGTAAACTTTCCATTTCAATCGCCCCATGTGCTTACTTTCTTTTCTACACGCCAAGCGTGTCTTTTCTTTCGCTTTACAAACCACTCCTAGCCTAAACTACCATTCACTGCATATTTCTATTCTACTTGCATTCCATACTATAATCAAACAACTTGTGCCTATACCATAGCACACAACGCGCCGCTAACAGAGCAGACGCATCGTCTCATTTAACATCTGCAACAATCACACATTGTAGCGCATTCCTGCCTACAATTCAACCAAATGTGTCTGTGTCTAGGAAGCATCCTCCATGGATGTCTCCTTTCCCTATTACGGCGTCCTAAGGTTCCCAGGGTCACTGCCACACCTCCTTACGCCTTGGTGCTCATCGGCACATGTGTATTGTACAGGTTGTATGCTTTGCATAGAATTTCACATACAAATTCTATGCCTGAAGTGATGACTCGAAAGAATTTATGACTCAACATCCTAAGCAACCTCACAAGTGCCCGTCGGAACCACTGTTACGTCCGGACTCGTAATGGATAGCCCAACTAACACCCGAGACTACTAGTTAGCTTCACACCCTTAAAGAACAACCAGGCTCTGATACTAAGTTTGTCACGACCCCCGTTTAGAGGACCGTGACCAGCACAGACACAGGGAATATCCCTATGCCTGTAAGCCTTACAATCTAATTGATAGAATAGCTATTATTGAAAAATACATTCACATGCATTATAATACCATGGCTACACCGAAATGGTGGCCTATCCAAGGCAAGCAAATCCACGGCCAGTGCCGCTTCAGGATATAGATATAGGAAAACACACATAATATATAACCTGTCTACTGGCTACACATCCGAAGATGCTGCCTATCTTATTCGCATGCAACAGATATATGTATATATATATTTTGGAAACAAGTTTTTCTAGCATCGTAATCTTACGGATCCTGATCTTTAAGGTGTGTGAAGCTGACAGTTCTAGATTTAGTAATAGAATCTAATTGGGTACGTCTACCCTTTACTTTATGATACAATGATAAAGTGAATTAAATTACAATTACACTTTATTCACCCACATGAACAAGTTGTGGGTCTTGGAAAATGTTGCTCAACCCTCGTTCCATCGAGACTTCTTTCACCTGTACTTAACTTGTCTCTGTGTAGTAAAAATGACGTGTGAGTCTTAACCACGCGACTCAGTGAGGACTCTCCCATCCTCGGCGCAAGGCGGGTACCTTACCGCTGGGACTGGGAGTCATACACAATCACATGCACAAACAACTAGTTACTGTGAGTTAGCATGCATTCTTGGTGATTACACGATAACAGAAATTTCACCTAAACACTCACATAAATTTAACAGATATAAGCATGCAGCAGGTATTCCACGTCATCAATCAGCAAGTAACATGTAACACATAGTGCCGGCTTTTACCTACAGGTCTTCTCACGTTCAGCATGTTTGAATCAACAAGACGCGTGGTGACGTTGTCATGTACGTTACCACTACGCTGCACAATCAACAGTTATATGCAACCACAGACAATTTATACATACACACAGATGCTAAACATACATCTACTTAATCTCCCCAACCTTGGGGTATCTACTAGCCACTACGTGGCTTTTCTACTTCAAACCCACGCACTCGGGCTACTGGCCACCACGTGGCAAAGCATACCTAACCCATTCACTTGGGTACTGGTCACCTCGTGACAATTATGTTAATCAAACAATGCTTAACCCATTCACTTGGGTATTGGTCACCTCATGACAATTCTATTAATCAAACACAATCAACTTCTATCTATCAAAAAACTGATACGTAGCCACCACGTGGCACGTCCTGACCCCTTGCTGCGGGGCAATAGCTTAAGCCCACTCGTCCATTACCCAACCAGGCCACATGGCGGGCACGGCACGACGTCTCGAAGCATGGCCACTGTCACACCCTGGACCAACTCCACAGGATGATTTCTCTTTTACTAGGTTGGGCTCACGATTCACCCGTAGGTTCCTCCCGTGTCTCCTTACCTTAGTCTCACATATTAATAGGATTCTTTGTATCTTTCCCGAAGGATCAACAATTCTTCTCCTTATTAATATGTACAAGTATCCTCAACAGGATATAACTCATATACCCGTCTAGATGCACTCTCTGAGCCTCAAGCTATCGTCATAGCAATATAAAACCTTTCTGACCCTATTGTCAGGATAGGGCAATGACCATCGTCATGGTGATTATAAAACTGAGGTCTAAGTGCCATCTGACGTTGTTCTAGTCGATGTCTCACATCGCTAGAATAATCAAATCCAAAACCCACCAATAACTCCCTTTGCATGATTATAATTTAAGTCACCGTCGTGACGAGTTTTCAAAATAAAAGCTTAGTCCTTCCGTACAAGGACTCTTGCCACCGTTGTGGAAAAGATATAATAAAATGCTCATCATGCCTTCGGAGTGTATGAGTTGGATTTGTAACACACCAATCATAGCAAACAATTATACTATACTCCTATGTTTTCCTGTCCAAGCTACTTTCCACAACCTATTTCTAGTTCTTTCATTCTTTTAGCATTCTATACCTCTAGCTAACACATACCAGACAAGCAGAGAATATACCTACTCATGTAATCCACATAAGCATACAACCCTAGGAGCAGAGATGGAAGAACCCTCACCTTGGCCAACCTTCCATGCAATCCTCTCCTGTAACTTTTAGTCTCCTCGGAGTTCCTGTTGCACTCTATTGCGTGCCGTTGTTCCTATAAGAACAACATTTACTTCATTAAGGTTATTACTTAGCTTAACTTGTTATTTATCTCTCCATTACTCTCACGTGTAGTCCATGGTTGTCACAGAGTCAAGCTCTTGGTCTTATTGGACTTCTCTATCCCGACTTATGCGTATCCTTCCTCGGACACTTGACTTACTCGAATATAACACTCTACTTGAGTGTTTCACATACTTGGATTTGAGTATTAGACCTCTATCTAACTTGTATTCACATCTAAGGAAGCTTATCCAACTTGATTGGAAGAAATCCTAATTTTAGGAAGGTCCAAGCATTTTGATTCAACTTATGTTCCTACTTGGATTCTAAGAAATCTACTTTCTAAACCTCAATATACCTCCAATTTATCCTCATCGATGAAAACTGATTAAAAAAAAGAAAAATGAATATCAAGTTTTCGAAACACTCATCGGTGAAAACTAATTAAATAAAGAAAAATGAATATCACGTTTTCGAAACACTCATCGGCGAAAACTGATTAAAAAAAGAAAAAAGAATATAAAGTTTTGGAAATACTCATTGGCAAAAACTGATTAAAAAAAGAAAAATGATGTCACGACCCCTTATCGGACGTCCGTGACCGACACGGGAAGTAGGATTTCTCCTATCCCGTAAGCCTCTAATCCCTGATTGAGATTTCCATCTATTTATAACTACCCTTTTCTAATACAAACAATATATAACGTATATGGTCATCCCTTTCCGGTGACCTAAGCAGTTTGCAATCCACGGCTCGCTCAACGCCACTTCAGTCTATACATATACACATATTCATTCACAAGTACATATACTATACATATTGATATCGTGTTTCAGGGCGGGTGATTTATCCTATTCACATGCAGAAGTCCTGTATACAGTTATACATATATTCAATCACACGCTTACATATAGTTTACATATTGATCACACGCCTCAATGCCTGTAATCTATCCTATTCACATGCGAAAGCCATATTTTCACACAAACAGGTATTCAATCACACATACATATAATTTACGTATTGATCACACGCCTCAATGCGTGTGACCTATCCTAGTCGCATGCAGAAGTCATATACGTATATACATGATATATATTATATCATAGCCTATATTCCCATCACCAAGACCTAACTTTAATCTGTATGAAGCCGACAATTCTAGAATTCAAGTGTGACATATATATATACACAGCAGATGTAAACGTACATACGCCACGCCCAAAAAGGATTCATATATATATATATATATACCTCACAACATATATATTTAATCAAAAAACTACCGACGCGAACAAAGCGTGCGGTCTTCAGATAAGTCCGCCTCCCTGAGAAGAAGTGGACGTGTTTCCTACTCCTGAACCACCTGTATCTGAAACATGTAAACAAGGGGGGTGAGTCGAACAGACTCAGTGAGAAGCTCCCCCATCCCTGGCGTAGCAGCGGGTACCACTACAGCTGGGGGAAGGGAGCAACCACAACCACATGCGCATGAAACAGATTTATATTGTGATCCTTAACATGATTAGGCAATCAAAAAATCATATTCACAATTAAAATCCTAATTCATGCTCCTAACATATTTATTAATCCACATGTAAATCAATCTCAACATATCTCATTTGGTTTCACAATTAATACATACTTGTGCGCGTAGGCACTCACTTTCTGTCTCCCGCATTACGCTAAGGGAAATACTGGCCCGAAGGCAATATCATGTACGAACCTGGTTGATCACACCAGGAACTTTCTGACTCCAAGTTATGCTTAGAGTAATAGTCGGCAACTTGTCTGACCTCAGTTTAAGCCAAGGTAATGGCCACTAGGTGCCATACTTGCTGACGTCATAATCCTGTCTGTCCGATCAGGACGACTGACTCGATCTACCCGGACAACCTAAACAAACTCAACTAACATATTTAACCTTGAAAGACACCCTATTTGTAACTAACTGAATATCATACGCGTTCTTTAGTTAGGCCTAGATTTCCCCCGTTTCAATTATGCAACACTCTCACTCACATTTAACAACCTAGGTTCATTTTCCTCAATGTACCATATGATCAAAACCTTTGCATGATAATCAATTTAAATGAGTTTCTAATATTAATGAACCCTCACATATGAAACTCCGACTCAATCTTGCCCACGGTATCATATAAGGCTCATTGAGCCACATTATCACATATACACGTAATTGGTTTGCATTTCCACCATTTACTTACTAAACATACACATGTAGCGCAAACTCATACAGATAAGTATATTTCATATAATAACTGCAATAAATAGGGCAAACCACATTTGCACGTTGTCATCCAACCCTGTGGGGCAGGGATGGGAGAGCCCCTCACCTCGTTGGCCCTCCTGTTCAGTCCTCGGAGTGCCTGAAGCTCCAATCGCTCTGTGGTGCCCTATACACATATATATATATATGTAGGAAATTTAGAACGTGTAACTAAGCATCTACCATGCACGTGTCATGCTAATGTTTATGCACCCTTTAGCTATTTTCCAAGAACTAATAATTTAGTTCGTTACGTCGTCTTATTTGCTCTTTCTGAAAATCCAGAATGTCTCATATTCGATTTTCACACTTTCGAACCATTTAGAACCTCTAATTGCTTAAATTAGAGATTCCCACATGTCTAAATTTCCCTTCATGTGTTCATATGGGTATTTAACTAATAAAGAATTAAATTCACGGTTCAAAAGAGGCTCTAGCTTACTCATTCCACCGTCTCCCTTATTCGCCGAGTAAAAGCTTAATTATTACATTTTTAATTATATATAAAAATATAATTGGGTATAATTAGAGCCTTGGAACCAATTTAGCGGGTCTTAGGTGTCCACTACAGACTAGACCAAATTGTCCAACCCATCGCACAGCTCCTTACTATACGGTGGTTTGACATTTCGCCTCTTTTTCATCAGATTGGGTTCCAGTTGAGACGGTAAATACTCGGGCTTTATTCCCTTGTCTATTTCCAGCAACTATAACACCTATACTACTCTAATCCAAGCCTATTCATGCTTCGAACTATAAATTTCGAATTTTAGAGCAATTTCCTAACCCAATTTTTCCTAATTTTCATACCCAGTCAATTCGTACGGTTTAACTTCCATTCTGAACCTCACTAAGCTTTCAATAACACCCACTAAGCTCAAATTTAACCCCGGAATGCCCCGATTGGAAGTATTTGAAGAATTCCTAAAATACCCAAAATTGGAGAAATTGGGGTTTTGAAAGATTGGGGCTTCCATACCTTGATTCAATCGGATGGGGAGCTTAGTGGTGGTGAAAGAAGACTCCGGTCGGCGTTCCCGGTCACCGGCGCAGGTTTTTCGACGTGAAACCGGCCGCCTTCTCCCTTCCCGTGACTCCCTTCTCCTTTCCGTGCTTCTTCCTGTGCGTGGCTGTGTGCGTGAGTTTGCTTCTGTTCTATTTTTTTTTTTTGTTTTAAGTGTTTTAATGATTTGGATGGGTGTGTGTGTTTATATTAAAGGGGGGGGGGTCACGTTTGCTGCACTCTCTTTCCTTTTTTCTTATTATATGTTTAATTCTAAGTATGTGTGTAATTGTGATGGGGGGTCACGTGGCCCCCCATATATTTTAATATATAAATATATATATATATTATTTTATTTTTTTATTATTTTTATTATCTACATTTATTATATATATATATATATATATATCTTTTTATTTTATTAGAAAAACTTATTTACTTGTTATATCCCCCTTCTTCTTCTTCTTTTTTTTAGGTCCTAGAAAAATATTCATATAGTCCCTATTATTTTCTCATTTATTTTATTATAACACTTTTATTCTTTAATTTAATTTATTTTTCATTCTGAAAGAAAAATAAATTAATAATAATAATAATACAAATTAATATCTCGGATATTACAAATGAATATCAAGTTTTCGAAACACTTATCTACAAAAACTGATTAAAAAAAGAAAAAAGAATATCAAGGTTTCGAAACACTCATCGGTGAAAACTGATTAAAAAAAGAAAAATGAATATCAAGTTTTCGAAACACTCATTGGTGAAAACTAATTAAATAAAGAAAAATGAATATCGCGTTTTCGAAACACTCATCGGCGAAAACTGATTAAGAAAAAGAAAAATGAATATCAAGTTTTCGAAACACTCATCGGTGAAAACTAATTAAATAAAGAAAAATGAATATCACGTTTTCGAAACACTCATCGGCGAAAACTGATTAAGAAAAGGAAAAATGAATATCAAGTTTTCGAAACACTCATCGGGGAAATCTATTAAAAAAAGAAAAATGAATATTACGTTTTCGAAACACTCATCGTAGAAAACTGATTAAAAAAAAGAAAAATGAATATCAAGTTTTCAAAACACTCATCGGCAAAAATTGATTAAAAAAAAGAAAAATGAATATCAAGTTTTTAGAACACTTATCGGAGAAAACTGATTTAAAAAAGAAAAATGAATATCAAGTTTTCGAAACAATAATCGGCGAAAACTATTTAAAAAAAATGAAAAATGAACATTACGTCTTCGAAACACTCAACGGCGAAAACTGATTAAAAAAAGAAAATTATCATCATGTTTTCAAAACTCTCATCGACGAAAACTGATTAAAAAAATGAAAAATGAATATCAAGTATTCGAAACACTCATCAGTGAAAACCTACTAAAAAAAGAAAAATGAATATCCAGTTTTTGAAACACTAATCGATGAAAACTGATTAAAAAAATAAAAATTAATATAAAGTTTTCGAAACACTCATCGGCGAAAACTAATTAAAATAGGAAAATGACTATCAAGTTTTCGAAACACTCATCGGTGAAAACTGATTAAAAAAAGAAAAATGAATATCAAGTTTTCGAAACACTAATTAGCGAAAACTTACTAAAAAAAGAAAAATGAATATCAAGTTTTCGAAAACACTCATCGGCGAAAGATGATTAAAAAAAGAAAAATGAAGATCAAGTTTTCGAAACACTCATCGGCGAACACTGATTAAAAAAAGAAAAATGAATATCAAGTTTTCGAAACACTCATCGGTGAAAACTTATTAAAAAAAGAAAAATAAATACCAAGTTTTCGAAACACTCATCGACCAAAAGTAATAAAAAAAGAAAAATGAATATCAAGTTTTCAAAACACTCATCGACGAAAACTGATTAAAAAAAGAAAAATGAATATCAAGTTTTCGAAACATTCATTGGCAAAACTGATTACAAAAAAGAAAAAGGAATATCAAGTTTTGGAAACACTCATCGGCGAAAACTGATTAAAAAAAATAAAAATGAAAATCAAGTTTTCGAAACACTCATCGGCGAAAAATGATTAAAAAAGGAAAATAAATATCAAGTTTTCGAAACACTCATCGACAAAAACTGATTAAAAAAAGAAAAATGAATATCAAGTTTTCGAAACACTCATCGGTGAAAACTAATTAAATAAAGAAAAATGAATATCACGTTTTCGAAACACTCATCGGCGAAAACTGATTAAGAAAAAGAAAAATGAATATCATGTTTTGGAAACACTCATCGGTGAAAACTAATTAAATAAAGAAAAATGAATATCACGTTTTCGAAAGACTCATCTGCGAAAACTGATTAAGAAAAGGAAAAATGAATATCAAGTTTTCGAAACACTCATCGGGGAAAACTATTAAAAAAACAAAAATGAATATTACGTTTTCGAAACACTCATCGGAGAAAACTGATTAAAAAAAAGAAAAATGAATATCATGTTTTCAAAACACTCATCGGCGAAAACTGATTAAAAAAAGAAAAATGAATATCAAATTTTCGAAACACTAATCGGCGAAACGTATTTAAAAAAAAATGAATATTACGTTTTTGAAAGAATCAACTGCGAAAACTGATTAAAAAATGAAAAATTACTATCAAGTTTTCAAAACTCTCATTAGCGAAAACTGATTAAAAAAATGAAAAATAAAATATCAAGTTTTCGAAACACTCATCAGCAAAAACTAATTAAAAAAAGAAAAATAAATATCAAGTTTTCAAAACACTTATTAGCGAAAACTTACTAAAAAAAGAAAAATGAATATCAAGTTTTCGAAACACTCATCGACGAAAACTGATTAAAAAAAATGAATATTAAGTTTTCGAAACACTCATCGGCGAAAATGATTAAAAAAAGAAAAATGAATATCAAGTTTTTGAAAACACTCATCCATGGAAACTAATTAAATAAAGAAAAATGAATTTCACGTTTTTGAAACACTAATCGGTGAAAACTGATTAAGAAAAAGAAAAAAAAATATTAAGTTTTCGAAACACCCATCGGCAAAAACTGATTAAAAATAGAAAAATGAATATCAAATTTTCAGAACACTTATCCGCAAAAATTGATTAAAAAAAGAAAAATGAATATCAAGTTTTCGAAAACACTACTCGGCTAAAACTGATTTAAAAAAGAAAATGAATATCAGGTTTTCGAAACACTCATCGGCAAAAACTGATTATAAAAAGAAAAATGAATATCAAGTTTTCATAACACTCATTGGCGAAAATTGATTAAAAAAAGAAAAATGAATATTAAGTTTTCGAAAACACTCATCAGCTAAAACTAATTAAAAAAAGAAAAATGAATATCAAGTTTTCGAAACTCTCATCGGCAAAAACAGATTAAAAAAAGAAAAATGAATATTAAGTTTTTGAAACACTAATCAGCGAAAACTTACTAAAAAAAGAAAAATGAATATCCAGTTTTTGAAACACTAATCGACCAAAACTGATTAAAAAAATAAAAATGAATATAAAGTTTTCGAAACACTCATCGGCGAAAACTAGTTAAAAAAGGAAAATGAATATCAAGTTTTCGAAACACTCATCGGCAAAAACTAATTAAAAAAAGAAAAATGAATATCAAGTTTTCGAAACAATCATTAGCGAAAATTTACTAAAAAAGGAAAAATGAATATCAAGTTTTCGAAAAACTCATCGGCAAAAACTGATTAAAAAAAGAAAAAGAAATATTAAGTTTTCGAAACACTCATCGGCGAAAACTGATTAAAAAAAAAGAAAAATGAATATCAAGTTTTCAGAACACTCATCGGCGAAAGTTTATTAAAATAGAAAAATGAATATCAAGTTTACGAAAACACTCATCGGCAAAAACTGATTAAAAAAAGAAAAATAAATATTAATTTTCGAAACACTTTTCGGCGAAAACTGATTAAAAAAAAAGGAAAATCAATATCAAGTTTTCAGAACACTTATCGGGGAAAATTGATTAGAAAAAGAAAAATGAATATCATGTTTTGGAAAATACTAATCGGCTAAAACTGATTAAAAAAAGAAAAATGAATATCAAGTTTTCGAAACACTCATCTGCGAAAACTGATTAAAGAAAATAAAATGAATATCAAGTTTTCGAAACACTCATCGATGAAAACTAATTAAATAAAGAAAAATAAATATCACGTTTTCGAAACACTAATCGGCGAAAACTGATTAAGAAAAAGATAAATGAATATCAAGTTTTCGAAACACTCATCGGCGAAAACTATTAAAAAAAAGAAAAATGAATATTACGTTTTTGAAAGACTCATTGGCGAAAACTGATTAAAAAAAAGAAAAATGAATATCAAGTTTTCAGAACACTCATCGGCGAAAATTTATTAAAAAAAGAAAAATAAATATCAAGTTTTCGAAAACAATCATCGGCAAAAATTGATTAAAAAAAAGAAAAATAAATATCAAGTTTTCAAAACACTCATCGGGGAAAATTGATTAGAAAAATGAATATTACGTTTTCGAAACACTCAACTGTGAAAACTGATTAAAAAATGAAAAATTACTATCAAGTTTTCAAAACTCTTATCGGCGAAAACTGATTAAAAAAAAGAAAAAAAATATAAAGTTTTCATAACACAATCGGGGAAAATTGATTAGAAAAAGAAAAATGAATATCATGTTTTGGAAAACACGCATCGGCTAAAACTGATTAAAAAAAGAAAAATAAATATCAAGTTTTCGAAACACTTATCTACGAAAACTGATTAAAGAAAATAAAAATGAATATCAAGTTTTCGAAACACTCATCGATGAAAACTAATTAAATAAAGAAAAATAAATATCACGTTTTCAAAACACTAATCGGCGAAAACTGATTAAGAAAAAGATAAATGAATATCAAGTTTTCGAAACACTCATTGGCGAAAACTATTAAAAAAAAGAAAAATGAATATTACGTTTTCGAAACACTCATCGGCGAAAACTGATTAAAAAAAGAAAAATGAATATCAAGTTTTCAGAACACTTATCGGCGAAAATTTATTAAAAAAAGAAAAATAAATATCAAGTTTTCGAAAACAATCATCGGCAAAAACTAATTAAGAAATAGAAAAATAAATATCAATGTAATTGTCACGACCCCCTATCGGACGTCCGTGACCGGCACAGGAGGTAGGATTTCTCCTATCCCGTAAGCCTCTAATTCCTGATTGACATTCTTATATATGCATAACTACCCATTTCTAATACAAACAATATAGTATTTATATGGCCATCCCTATCCGATGACCTAAGTAGCACACAATCCATGGCTCGCTCAACGCCGCTTCAGTCTATACATATACACATAATCAATCACACGTACATAAAATATACATATTGATCACGCGCTTAAGGGCGGGTGATCTATCCTATTCACATGCAGAATCCCTGTGTATAGTCAAGCATATATATTCAATCACACACCTGCATAAAATATACATATGATCACACGCCTCAATTCGTGTGACCTATCCTATTCACATGCGGAAGCCGTATTTTCACACAATCAAGTATTCAGTCACACATATATATAAGTTTACATATTGACCACACGCTCAGTGCGTGTGATCTATCCTATTCACATGCAGGAATCACATCCATATATATATATATATACACATGATATTCATCATATCACAACCTATGTCCCCCACAACAAGACCAATCTTTAATCTGTATGAAGCCGACAGTTCTAGAGTGTGACATATACATATATGCATATAGCAACTGTACAAAACAATGTTATACCAAAAGAATCATATACATATACATCCTGTCAAAATACATATAGCAGTACTACCCACGCGAACAATGCGTGCGGTCTTTATGTCTGCCCGCCTCCCTGAGATGAAGTGGAAGCGCTCCCGATGCCTATACCACCTGTGTCTGTAACATGTAACATTGGGGTGAGTCAAACAGACTCAGTGAGAGGCTTTCCCATCCCTGGTGTAGTAGCGGGTACCACTACAACTGGGGAAGAGGAGCCAATCACAACACATACGCATATAACGGATTAACTTTCCATATATTAAGTGGTCAGGCAATTAGCTTATATCATATTCACAATAAAGAATTTAAAGCATGGATTTACATACATTTAAATTCACACATACATCATATCATGACTTAACATATAATTCCATGTGGTCCTCTATATTCAAGTCATCATAATCATAAACTGGCCCGAAGGCAATATCTCCATTAGGAGAGAATCTGGCCAGAAGGCAATATCTCCGTCAGGAGAGAATCTGGCCCGAAGGCAATACCTCCGTTAGGAGGGAATCTGGCCCGAAGGCAATATCTCACGTGAGCAATATGGGAACCTAGTTGATCATTCTAGGAACCCCTGGTCCCAAGACTACACTTGGAACAATAGTCTGACCCCAAGACTTCACTTGGAGCATAGCCGACGACTCATCTGACCTCGGTTTACCCAAGGCAATAGCCACAATGTGGTGAACTCATACTCTGTATTTCTGAGGGTTGACTCAAGACAAGACTCAATCTACCCGGACCACCCGTGATAGACTCGGTTCCCGCGTTGTACCATAAATGACCCCTATGGACCACTACTTGTTCATTTTACTTCTTCTTAGGCAAATCTAGATTTTCAAGTGGTTTCTAATTTGGACTCTTGATTCAAGACAAAGCCACCTATGTTTATTTCCTTTAAGGATTTACATACAAACCACACTTTTCAGGTAATGATCGATGAGGTTTGTTGCTAATACCACAAGACCCTCACAAATAAAGTTGACTCAATCCTACCCCCGATATCATCTAGGTCCCGAGGACCTTCTTTCCATATAAGGCTCCTTGAGCCACCATTGCTTTTACAATTCACATACACACATATAGCACGTTTTCACATATTCTGTAATTTAGGAATAACAATAGCATGTTATCTAACATGTAATTCCTACAAATAGGCAAGAAGGCAAACCATATATCCATATCCGCAGTCAACCCTATAGGACAGGGATAGGAAAGCCCCTCACCTGGTTGGCCCCTCGTATCGGCTCTCGGTGTGCCCGAAGAGGTCCGCTTACTGTATGGTGCCCTATACACATTTACTTGAGAGATTCAGAAACTTGCAATTTCAACCACTATAGTGTACATGTAACGCTAACGCTCATGTTCCTTCTAATTAATTCCATAGACTAGTTGTTGGCTTGGAATGCCCTCAACTAGTTTTTGGAACACCTAGCATGCTTCTAATCGTGTCCAACCCTTGCTAAATCACCCTATTCGGAAGCCTTGAGTTGGGAATGCAAGGTTACCCAATTACATGTCTATGTGTCCATATGAAATTCCCATTACCCAAGTCTTGAATTTATGACTCAAGGGAGTCATAAATTCCGCTTGTCTAAAATTTCTATTTACCGAATTAACTTCCAACACCTTACCTGCATATGCATACACATATCCGGACACGCTTAAAATTGGAAAAGTGTCTCTTTTTCCCCGAACCGGGTTCCGGGTGAGATGAGAATTACTCGGGTTTTAATCCCTCGTACATTCCAATAATTTTTAATAATTATATAATTATCATTCACCCTTTCAATGCACCCCAACTCATTCTACAACACCCTTAAACATTACCAATCACATTTTCCTACACTTTTTTCAACCCGGATAAATTCTATCAATTTGGTTCCGGTTCCTAAGCTTCCAACTCACTCCCTAACATGCATATACTTCAATTTAGGACCCAGAACACTCAGATTGAATCAATTGGGGTCTTTCCAAAAATCCCTAAAATTGATAAAATTGGGGTTTGAGAGTTTCGAGACTTCTCACCTCGAGTCAACCGGTTAGAAGGACGATATGGAGTAGAGGATACTCCCAGCTACCTTCCCCGGTGAAGAGACGGCGTTTTCCGGCGAGAAAGCTTCTTCCCTCTTGTTTCTGTCTCTAACCCGAGCTCTCTCTCTCATCCAGCCCAAAACGACGGCGACGGACGGCGAACTCCGGCCACCACCTCGAACGTTCGGCCACCTCTCCACCGTGCTCAGTCGCCGTCCGTCCGTGAGCCTCCGTGTACCATGCCCAAACGATGCTCCTCCTCTCTCTCGTTTTCCTTTTCCGTTTCGTGCGTTCTCTATGGCTCCCTCTCTGCTCTCTTTCTTTTCTCTTTTATCCTACTTTAACTAATGTATACATATATTATAATAAATATATATATATATATATATATTTATATATATATATATATACAGACTTATCACTTAATAATAAAAAAAACAATTCTGATACATAAAAATAAATGAGAAAAAAATATATAACAAATTGGTTTCAAGGCTCTAATTATACCCAATTATATTTTTATATATAATTAAAAAGGTAATAATTAAGCTTTTACTCGGCGAATAAGGGAGACGGTGGAATGAGTAAGCTAAAGCCCCTTTTAAACTGTAAATTTAATTCTTTATTAGTTAAATACCCATATGAACACATGAAGGAAAATTTAGACAAGTGAGAATCTCTAACCTAAGCAATTAGAGGTTCTAAATGGCTTGAAAATGTGAAAGGCAAATATGAGACAATATTGACTTTCAAAATGAACAAGACGACGTAACGAACTAAATAAATAGTTCTTGGAAAATAGCTAAAGGGTAAATAAGCATTAGCTTGACACGTGCATGGTAGATTTATTACGTTCTAAATTTCTTAAATATATACGTGTATAAGGCACCACAGGGTAATTGGAGTTTCAGGCACTCCGAGGATTGATCAGGAGGGCCAACGAGGTGAGGGGCTCTCCCATCCCTGCCCCATAGGGTTGGATGACTACGTGGAAATGTGGTTTGCTCTATTTTGTGTAATTATTATATGAATTTATTTATATGAATAAATTTGTTCTACACGTCTATGATTGGCAAGTAAGCAGTCAACGTGCAATAGTGTATGTGCTTACATGATTAATCTCAAGTATATATGTGTTATTGTGGCTCATTGAGCCTTATATGTTACCGTCGGTAGGATTGTGTCGTGATTTCATATGTGAGAGTTCAGTAACATTAGAAACCAATCATATTGATCGTCACTTAAAGATCTCATTCGTATGGTGTGTTGAGGAAAACTGAACCTAGGTTGTTGAATATGAGTGAGAGTGCCGCATAAATTGAAAAGGGGGAAACTAGGCCTAATTAATAACCACGTGTAATATTTAGTAGTTTATCTTAGGGCGTCTTTCATGGTTAAATATGTTAGTTGAGTTTGTTTAGGTTGTCCGGGTAGATCGAGTCGGTCATCCTGATCGGACAGACAAGATTATGACATCAGTAAGTATGCCACATAGTGGCCATTGCCTTGGTTTAAACTAAGGTCAGACAAGTTGCCGGCTATTACTCTAAGCATGACTTGGAGTCAGAAAGTTCCTGGTGTGATCAACCGGGTTCGTACATGATATTGCCTTCGGGCCAGTATTTCTCTTAGCGTAATGCGGGAGACAGAAAGTGAGTGCCTACGTGCACAAGTATGTGTTAATTGTGAAATCAAATGAGATATGTTGAGATTGATTTACATGTGGATTAATAAATATGTTAGGAGCATGAATTAGGATTTTAATTGTGAATATGATTTATTGATTGCCTGATCATGTTAAAGATCACAATACAAATCCATTTCATGCGCATGTGGTTGTGGTTGCTCCCTTTCCCCAACTGTAGTGGTACCCACTGCTACGCCAGGGATGGAGGAGCTTCTCACTGAGTCTGTTCGACTCACCCCCTGTTTACATGTTTCAGATACAGGTGGTTCAGGAGTCGGGAACGCGTCCACTTCTTCTCAAGGAGGCGGAAAACTCTGAAGACCGCACGCTTTGCTCTCCCATCCTTTTTGGGCGTAGCGTTATACGTTTACATCTGCTGTGTATATATACATATCACACTTGAATTCTAGCATTGTCGGCTTCATACAGATTAAAGTTAGGTCTTTGTGTTGGGAATATAGGCTATGATATGATATATATCATGTGTATATATATATGACTTCCGCATGTGAATAGGATTGATCACACGCATTGAGGCGTGTGATCAATATGTAAATTATATATATGTGTGACTGAATACCTGATTGTATGAAAATACGGCTTCCGCATGTGAATATGATAAATCACACGCATTGAGGCGCGTGATCAATATGTAAACTATATGCAGCCTTGTGATTGAATATATGTATAACTGTATACAGGACTTCTGCATGTGAATAGGATAGATCACCCGCCCTGAAGCGCGTGATCAATATGTATACTATATGTACGTGTGAATGAATATGTGTAAATATATAGACTGAAGCGGCGCTGAGCGAGCCGTGGATTGCAAACTGTTTAGGTCACAGGAAATGGATGACCATATGTATTATATATTGTTTGTATTAGAAATGCGTAGATATACACATATTAAAATGTCAATCAGGGATTAGAGGCTTACGGGATAGGGGAAATCCTACTTCCCGTGCTGGTCACGAACGTCCGATAGGGGGTCGTGACAAACTCGGTATCAGAGCCAGGTTTTCTTTAAACTGTATGAAGCCATAGGTATGACCGGGTGTCAGTTTACACGTCGTTGTGAACCCGAGCACAACGTGGGAGTAAAAAGGCACTTGTGGAAGTACCCAGGAAATTGTGTCAGTCTTTCTTTCTACTCTCTTTGATATGAAATATCATTAATATACATGTACTTATTAGGTGTGGTCCTTGTGCAGTATAGGGATGCCACCTATCACGAGACAGATTAGGGGTGGAGGGAGAACTCCTGCTGAAATTGATCGAGAATCAGTTCGTGAGGAGGGAATGCCCACCCGAGGCCGAGGTAGAGGCCGTACCCGAGGCTGCGGTAGAGGTCGTGCTCGAGGTCGAGGGAGAGCAAAAGTGAAATGGGAAGAGAGGAGACAGTCACCAGAACCTCAACCTCAAGTAGAGACAGGTGCACCTTCTGTGGCAGAAATGCTCACGGCAGGATTTCAGGAATTAAGAGAAGAGATTACGAGACAAATACAGAGAGAAGTATGCCGGTTAGTAGTCGGCGAGGAAGAACAAGAGAGAGTTCCTAGCAATCAAGAGATGGAGGTTGTTGAGGAAGAGGATAAGGAATGGCAACAACCACAGTAAATGCCTCGTGAACCACGGGTAGCACCCAGAGAGCTGCCAATTTCAAAATTTCTGAAGCTTCATCCACCCACTTTCTGCGGAACTAGTGAGAAAGAGGATCCACAGTATTTTATCAGAGATGTGGTTAGAATTGCGCACATGCTGAGGTGCTCAGGGCATGAGTTAGTGGAATTAGCTTCATTCCAGCTGAGGGGAGCTGCTAGAGTATGGATAGAGTCCGTACAGACGAGGTATTCAAGAAGAGTGGCACCAATGACCTGGGAAGATTTTCAGAGGGAATTCCTGGGTCAGTTTCTATCTGAAGGCACTAAAGATGCAAAGCGTCAACAATTCGAGGAGTTGTGGATGACGCCTAACATGACCGTGACGGAGTATGAGTTACTTTTTTACAGAACTGGCTCAATTCTCACCTGAGTTGGTTCCTGATGAAGAGGCAAGGATCAACAGGTTCATACACCGTCTTACGGAGCCGTTATTTACTGCTTTGTTACCCCAGAGAAGGCAATTTGAGACTTTAGCTCAAGCAGTAGACTGTGCCAGAATGATTGAAACCAAGAAGAGGTACGGGACTTCTGTTGATCCCAAAGTCAAGTTAATTACAGGCAGTGACAACCAAGGAGGTGGAAGTAAGAAAAGGAAGACAACAAGCGGAAGTACAGGATATTCAGGGTTTGCAGGAGGACAATCCTCAACTACCACCCATGAAATAGGTACAAGAAGTAATTTTCAAGGGGGACTGAGAGTGCAAGGAGGTGGAAATGCCGGTAAGACACGGCCCCAGTGCGCGACTTGCGGCAGATTTCATTTTGGAATATGTCGGAGACTGACAGGTGGGTGTTACAACTGCGGCCAGGTGGGCCATATGGCTAGAGAGTGTCCAAAGAAAAAAGAGGGTACAAGTGTGAGAAGCAATCCGACGCCGAGGGGTACACCTATTCCAGCCCCACCAGTTAGAATCGTACCACCACAGACAGCAAGTACAGGTACAGCTAGAGGCCGTGGTGCAGGATCTAGTGGTAGAGGGCCAGGGGCAGTAGGTGGAGGACAAGCGCGGGTATTTGCACTTTCTCAGCAAGACGCTCATGCATCAAATGCTGTTGTGACAGGTACCCTTATTGTTTGCTCTCTTGAAGCACGAGTCTTATTTGATTCTGGCTCCACTAATTCCTATGTGTCGCATGCATTTGCCTCTAAATTCAACAAAAGTCCATCTAGAATGGAAGAAACAGTACTGGTCTCTACTCCAATGGGAGAATCGGTACAAGAAGAGTATGTGCACAAGTCTTGCATTGGGGAGGTCGATGGTCATGAGACTGCGGTAGACCTTCGGTTGTTGTGTATGGTTGATCTTGATGTGATCCTCGGAATGGAATGGTTGTCGTCTTGCCATGCGGTTGTGGACTGCAGGGCTAAATGCTTGAAATTTAATATGCCAAACGAGGAGCCTTTTGTGATACGGGGTGACGGAGCTGCACCGTATCCAAGCTTGATCTCGGCTTTGAAGGCATCCAAGTTACTTGCAAAGGGATGCAAAGGGTATTTGGCCTTCGTCCAAGATACCACGAAAGCATTACTTTCACCGACTCAAGTACCGGTAGTGCGAGAGTTCTTGGATGTATTTCCAGAAGAATTGTCGGGGTTGTCGCCCGATCGTGAGATTGAGTTTGAAATTGAGTTGCAACCTGGCACCCAGCCTACCTCCACACCACCTTATCGGATGGCTCCGAAAGAATTAAAGGAGCTACATACACAATTGCAAGAATTGCTTGAGAAGGGTTTTATAAGACCCAGCTTCTCTCCTTGGGGTGCACCGGTCCTTTTTGTGAAGAAGAAGGACGAATCTTTGCGGTTGTGTATCGATTACCGGAAGTTAAATAAGGTGACGATCCACAATCAATACCCACTGCCGAGGATAGATGACCTATTTGATCAATTGCAGGGCGCAAAGTAGTTTTCCAAGATTGATTTGCGATCTGGGTATCATCAATTAAAGATTCGAGAATCAGATATACCTAAGACCGCATTCCGGACCCGATACGGACATTACGAGTTCTTGGTGATGTCTTTCGGATTAACTAATGCTCCTGCAGCGTTCATGGACATGATGCACAGGGTCTTCAAACCATTTCTAGACCGATTTGTCATTGTCTTCATTGATGACATCTTGGTCTATTCTAAGAATTCAGAAGAACATGCTGAACACTTGAGATTAGCATTGCAGAAGTTGAGAGAGGAAAAATTGTATGCCAAGTTCTCTAAGTGTGAATTCTGGCTTGACAAAGTTGCCTTTTTGGGTCACGTGGTATGATCAGAGGGAATCCACGTTGATCCAAGTAAGGTAGAGGCGGTGAAGAATTGGTCCCAGCCTACCTCTGTTACTGAAATTCGAAGTTTCTTGGGATTGGCTGGATAGTATAGAAGATTTGTGCAGGACTTCTCTAAGGTTGCTGCACCTATGACTAAGTTGACTCAGAAGGGAGTGAAGTTCGTATAGGATGACAAGTGTGAGCAGAGTTTTCAGAAGCTGAACGATAGCCTCACTACCGCTCCGGTGCTGGCATTACCTGAAGGCACAGGAGGGTACATGGTATACTGTGATGCGTCGAGGATCGGGTTAGGGTGTGCCTTGATGCAGCACAGCAAGGTGATTGCGTATGCATCGCGACAACTGAGGAAACATGAGAAGAATTACCCGACTCACGACCTTGAGATGGCTGCTGTAGTGTTCGCCTTGAAAATATGGAGACATTACCTGTACAGTGAGACGTGTGAAATTTATACAGACCACAAAAGCCTCAAATACATTTTCGAGCAGAAAGACTTGAACTTGAGACAACGTCGATGGTTAGAGTTGTTGAAAGATTATGACTGCACGATCTTGTATCACCTAAGAAAGGCTAATGTGGTAGCTGATGCTCTGAGCCGTAAATCCATGGGCAGTCTTGCTCATATAAGTGAAGAAAGAAGATCGTTGATTAGAGAGTTGCACGAGCAAGAACAAACGGGGAATCAGTTCGAGATTGGGAGTTCTAACTCACTTTTAGCTCATTTGCAAGCTAAGTCCTCTCTGGTAGAAGAGGTGAAGGCTAGACAAGATGAAGATACCGACCTCAAGCAAATCAAGGATACTGTAACTAAAGAGAAGGGGGACGACATCCGATTCTCTATTGATGATTTCGGAGTACTTCGGTTGGAGGGACGGTTGTGTGTTCCTATGGTTGATAACTTGAAAGAAAGAATTCTTGAAGAAGCACACCGGACAGCTTATACAATTCATCCGAGAGCTAATAAAATGTATCAAGACTTGAAACAGCTGTATTGGTGGAATGGCATGAAGAGGGATGTTTCAAACTATGTAGCCATGTGTTTAGTGTGTCAGCAAGTCAAGGCTGAACACCAGAAGCCCGCCGGAACATTACAGCAGATAGAAATACCTGAGCGGAAATAGGAGAGGATAACTATGGATTTTGTAACAGGGTTGCCAAGATCACAACGTGGATTTGATTCGGTTTGGGTGATAGTGGATCGCATGACTAAGTCCGCGCACTTTCTGCCAGTTAAGACCACTTACGGAGTGAGTCAATACGCACAGATTTATTTATCAGAGGTCGTTAGATTGCACGGTGTGCCAGTGTCCATAATATCTGATAGAGGGCCACGGTTCACTTCCAGGTTTTGGAAGTCATTGCAGGAAGTGTTGGGAACGAGAGTTGATTTGAGTACTGCGTTCCACCCGCAGACCGACGGGCAATCAGAAAGAACCATCCAGATCCTTGAAGACATGCTTCGGGCGTGTATTATGGATTTCAGCGGAAGTTGGGAAAGGTATTTACCTTTGGCCGAGTTTGCTTACAATAACAGTTATCAAGCGAGTATCCAAATGGCACCTTTCGAGGCTCTGTACGGTCGTAGGTGCAGATCCCCGATTGGGTGGTTCGAGGTTGGAGAAGCTAGTCTAATTGGCCCAGAATTGTTACAAGATGCCTTGCAAAAGGTGAAATGCATAAGGGAAAGATTGTTAACGGCTCAGAGTAGACAAAAGTCATATGCAGACAATCGAAGGAGAGAACTCGAATTCGCCATTGGTGAATAGGTGTTTTTTAGGGTATCACCGATGAGAGGTGTAATGCGGTTCGGTAAGAAGGGGAAGCTAAGTCCTCGGTACATCGGACCGTTTGAAATCCTAGAACGAGTTGGGAACGTGGCGTATCAGTTGGAATTGCCTACGGAATTGGAGGGAGTACATCCTCTCTTTCATGTATCAATGCTTCGGAAATATCTTCCCGATCCCTCGCACGTGATTCAATCGCAAGACGTGCAACTAACCGAAAATCTGACATATGAAGAGGAGCCAGTGGAAATCTTAGATCGGCAGTTGAAGAAACTCAGAATAAAGGAGATTCCATTGGTTAAAGTTCAGTGGAGAAACCACTCGACTGAAGAAGCTACATGGGAGGTCGAGGGTGAAATGCGCAGGATTCATCCTCATCTATTTCAAGAATAAGGTTAGTACTTTGTTTGAAATTCAGGGACCGAATTTCTTAAGGGGGGAAGATTGTAATATCCGAAATATTAAATTTAATTAGTATCATTATTATTTAATTTGTTTTTCTTTCAAAAAGAAAAATAAATTAAATTAAATAATTAGAGAGTTAGAAATAAATGAAGAAGAAAGAAATAGGAGACATATATAATTTTTTTAGGACCTAAAAGAAGAAGGGATTAAAAAGATTGGAAAGAAGTAGGATAAAATAAGTAAATAATAATAATTATTATATTTATTTTTATTTTATTATTATTAATTAATAGGGGGGGTCAAAACTGTGACCCCCCATTCATCAAAAAGCCAAAACATAACACTCATACAAAAAAAAAATTAATAATAATAAAATAATAAAAAGTAATATGGGGGGCCAACCGTGACCCCCCTTTCCCATTAAAGCAATATATATATATATATATATATATATATATATATATATATAAAGACTAAGAGAGTAGAGGAGCAAAACGCAGAAGCACCCCACCGCGCAGAAGCCAAACCAGAAAGGAAGAGGAGCTACAGGAAAGAAGAAATCATCCGGAAATCCGCCGGAGGGGCGACGCCGGTGACCGGAAAAGTTCACCGGACCTTATATCCTCTACACCACCAAGCCTTCTACCCGATTGGAATCAAGTAAGAAAGTCCCAAACTCTCAAAACCCGAATTTCTCCAATTTTGGGTATTTTAGGAATTCTTTAAATACTTCCAATCGGGACATTCCGGGGTTAAATTTGAGCTTAGTGGGTGTTATTGAAAGGTTAGTGAGGTTCAGAATGGAAGTTAAACCGTAGGAATCTGACCGGGTATGGAAATTAGGAAAATTGGGTTAGGAAATTGCTATAAATTCGAAATTGATAATTTGATGCATGTTTAGGCTTGGATTGGAGTAGTATAAGTGTTATAAATGCTGGAAATAGCCAAGGGAATAAAGCCCAAGCATTTACCGTCTCAATCGGAACCCAATCCGGTGAAAAAGAGGCGAAATACTAAGCCACAGTACCGTAAAGAGCTGTGCGGTGGGTAGCAGTGTCAAAATGGGCTGTGGCCCGCGTGCTGGCCCGGTCCGCCCACTAAATGGGCGGGCTTGGGCCGGCCAAAATTGCCCGTTAAAAACGGGCCCAAACGGTCCAACCCGTTTAGCCCGCGGGCTAAACGGGTTGGGCACGGGCGGTCACGGGCCAGCCCGTTAATATATATATATTCTTTTAATTAATTTTTTTAAAAAAAAATCTGAAATTGGGTTGGCACTTGCCGGCCCAATGCCCACAGCCCACCCCACTTTCCCTAAACCTAACCTAACAGCTAACACAGTAACACTCATGACTCATTTCAGTCATTTCACATCTTCATTTTTCACTCATCACTTTTGCTTCCACCTTCCAGCCTTCTCTTCACTTTCACTCACGACTCACTCACGCGGTCACGCCAGACGACGCCACCACCAACACCTACGGTCCTACGCGGACGCGGCTACGCTCACAGGCAGCTCACGCCACCGCCCTCCGCCCACCATCTTCATCAAGTCGATCGTCTTCCACTCTTCCTCCTACAGATCTGAGATCTCCTTCCATTTCTTCGATCTCCTTCACACCACGCAAACGGATCTTCGGTTCTTTCACTGGCATCACGATTCACGATTCTTGAGGTACGATTTGGTGGTGCTACTTTTCCAATCCCTCCCTCATACTCATACATGATATTTATGGTGGATTGGTGGTGCTAGGGTCAGTGTGTGTATGATGCTTCACTTTAGCTTTGGACAACAAATTTTTTTAGTAATTAAGTTAAACGGTTAAACCATCACGGTTAATAAAAAAATTTTCTGATCATTTTAAAACATTTTTTAGGTTTTTATATTCAGTAGTGAATTTCAGAATGCAAAGGATGCTTCTTTGAAATGATTGATATATTGTTATTTTTCATCTTCATACATTTCATGTTAAAAGTATTTCTCAAAATGGTTGTGGTTGATTTATTTATTTTTTCCCAAATAGTTTTAGACTTTTAGTTGCTTGGAAGAGGAGGCAGAAAGTGAATTTATTAATGCAGTGCAATAATACAGGTGCATAATTATTAATTAGGATGAGTTTTGCGTTTGGTGATTGAAGTGGGACCCAGAATAAATCATTTTGCAAATATTGTATAGATCACACAATGCAAATTCGTTCATGTTGATAAAATTTGATAGAAATTTAATAAAATTTGATGCTGGTTATCAAGTAACTAACGCAAGTTTCATTTTTTCAACTCATGCTTGACGAACTGAGGATTTTAGAACACGTGTTATATGGTTATGAACTCGTAGATATTGGAATATTAACTAGAGTCTTATAGCATCTTATTTTCTGTTTCTGTTAGAGTCTTATGAACATCTTGATTTTTGTTGGAAAGTATTTCTAAATTACTAATTGAAAGCCTACAAAATAGTTATTAATGGAACTATCCACACACAAAATTCGCCTACTGCAAAGAATGCTTATTGTGCTACTATCTTAATTTATTTTTGTTATATAAGCTTATTGTGCTACTATCTTTATTTATTTTTGTAATATATGCTATGGTGCTACTGGTGACATGTTTTGATTGTTTTCCATGGTGTATTTTGTAGTTTACATGGATATGGGCAGTTCTGTTCCTCCAAGACAAGGTACTGAAAGTGCAAGTACTGTTCAAAATGCTCCTACAGTTTCTAATTTGACAAAGAAGAGGTCAGCTACTTCTGATGTGTGGAATTATTTTGTTAGTTTGGGTGTGGGTGAAGACGGGAAACCTAGGGCTAAATGTAAAGGGTGTGATGAAGTATATATAGCTGGTGGAAGTAGTCATGGTACTTCAAGCTTAAAACGCCATATTCCCAAATGTTCTAAGTTGAATAGTTATCATAATGTTGGAAATATGCTTATTGATCATGCTAGAAAACTTAGGTCTAGAAAAATCTCTCAAAAGGTCCTTCGTTCCTTAACTGCTATGGCTATTATTAGGCATGATCTTCCTTTTTCTTTTGTTGAATATGAAGGCGTTAGAGAGATGTTCAAGTATTGCAATCCAGATGTTAAATTTATCACTAGGAACACAGCTGTTGCTGATGTTTGGAAAGTTTATAAGTCCAAAAAGGAAAGTTTAAAGCAAGAGTTAGGTAAGATTCCTAGTAGAATTTGTCTTACATCATATGTATGGACAGCTTGCACCACTGAAGGATATATTTGTTTGACTGCCCATTATGTTGATTCAAATTTTACTTTATGTAACAAAATCCTTGCCTTTTGTGATATGCCTCCACCACACTCAGGATATGAATTGTCCAAAAAAGTAATTGACATTTTAAAGGAATGGGGGATAGAGAGAAAATATTTTCAATCACACTTGACAATGCATCTAGTAACAATAGTATGGTTGAAATGTTGAAAGAACAACTTTGCATTCAAAATCATTTGTTATGCAATGGAGAATTTTTTCATGTGCGTTGTTCTACCCACATTCTCAACTTAATTGTTCAAGAAGGATTAAAAGTGGCTCATGATGCATTGTATAAGATTAGGGAAAGTGTTAAATATGTGAAGGTTCGGAGGGAAGAATGAGAAAATTTGAAGCATGAGTAAAAAATATTGGTACTGAGCATGGTGTTTTCTTGCGCTTGGATGTACAAACTAGATGGAATTCTACCTTCATAATGCTTGAAAGTGCATTAAAGTATAGACGTGCATTTGCTAGCTTTCAAATGGAGGATCAACATTATAGGTATTGTCCATCTAGTTATGAATGGAGAGAGAAAAGATGTGCGAGTTTTTGAGACCATTTTATGATATTACCAATATGATCTCCGGTTCTACTTACCCAACTTCAAACATATATTTTACACAAGTTTGGAATATTGAATGCCTTTTGATTGACAATGCAAATAATGAGATCAAATTATAAAGGATATGGCTGTGAGAATGAAGGAGAAATTTGATAAGTATTGGAGTGATACAGTGTTGTTCTTGCACTCGGAGCAATTCTTGAACCACGGATGAAGTTTCCATTGTTGGAACGTTGTTTCAATAGTTGATCCTACTACTTGTCAATCAAAGTTAGATGTGGTGAGGAAGAAATTATTTGAGCTTTTTAATGCTTATGCCAGCAATTCCTCTTCATCTTCAAGTTCAAGTTCAAGTCAATGTCAAATTCAACCACCAAATATTCCAACAAATAGTGAAACAAGAATGAGGTTTTCTACTTTTACGGTAAGTTTGTGATATTTTATTTATTTGACTATTTTTTCTATGTAAGTTTAAAACTAACTTTGTTTTTTTTTTCATTTGTGATTTAATATTGGAAAGGCCCTAATGGACTTTGATAGCGAAATTGTGAGTCAATTGGGGAAATCTCAGTTGGAGCTATACTTGGAAGAAGCAAAGCTTGAGTTTAAATTTCATAAAGATTTGGATGTCTTGCGGTATTGGAAGGATAATAGAGGTAGATTTCCATATTTATCTCTCATGGCATTTGATATCTTGAGCATTCCAATCACGACTGTGGCTTTAGAATCAGCATTCAGTATCGGTTCACAGGTTCTAAAGAAGTATCGTAGTTGCCTTCTTCCTGAAAAGGTGCAGGCTTTACTTTGCACCCGCAATTGGTTAATCGGTTTTAATGTTGAAGGTAATATGTGTGTGTGTATATATATAGTTTTTTTTTTTCTTGTTTTATTTACTTTATTAAAGTATTCAATTTTTTTTTGCTAAAGAATATAATGCAGAAGCTAATGCAAGTTTTTCATCAACTCCAAATGAAGTGGATTCTCCTAGTATAGCAGAATCAAATATTACATAGAAGATGATGAAGATGATTTGAAATGTTGTAAATTGCTTCTATGCTTATGGAGATAGTATTTTAATTTTGATTGGGTATAGGTACATTGATTCTCTTCTGTTTATTTTGGCTTGGCCACTGAGTTTATTTAATTGATTATTAATTATATTATATACACTTTGTTGTCAACAGGTATGCTACTTTTAGGTATTGGGGCCTAATCTTTTTGAAGTATTAGCATTTGGCAGTAGTTTTTTGAAGACTAGTGGAAATATAGTTGACTTTTGGAGCTGTACATGAAGTGATGAATGATGCCTTCACAAGCCTTGATTTTTGTGGTTGTTGGCAATGAAAATAGATTGTACATTTTATGAATATTTTGTACTGTCTGTAAGTAGTAACCACTAACTTGTAATGCTAACTAGAACTAGTAAGTAGTAACTACTAATTATTAATTACTAAATAGATGAATCATGAATGATCATGTAATTATATTTTATGAATATCTTCTCCTAATAATTAAGTATGTTACAAGTCTTAGGAGAAGATATTCATAAGCTATTTAGAGGAAAGAGTATAATATTTTTGAGTTTGGAACCTTGGTGTATGCAGGTGTTTCCTCCTCCTACTTTCTCAGGTATGTATATCATAAACTTGTAATGTATAATATATTATGTATTCTCTTCTCTGCTTACTAACCAAAAATAATTATCATTTTATATAAAAAAAAGACTTGAGTATGTGGCTAATTGAGTAATTGACTATGTGTTATATAATCAGTAAAGAACCTTATAAAGTTTTGATTTAGAAAGATATCCTAATTAATATTTTTGAATTATTGAAAGATGTCCTAAACTCCTAATTATCATGTTATAATTATTTAATTCAATTAATGAATACATCTTATCCTAATTATAACTATATTATTGTATTTTAGATTTGTAAAATTAGTATCAATTATCAATTTTTTTAAAGTGATTTCCCTCTATCTAATTTTCAAATATTAATAATCAAAATATTTACAAATATCACAAGGTTTTGGTTCTTTAACAAAAAAAATGTCTTAAAACATGAAAAAAAAGTGCTTAGCCCGCGGGCTAGGACGGGCGGATTGGGCTTCCCAAAATTCAGCCCGCAAAACAAACGGGCCAGCCCGCCCCGCCCCGTTTAAGGGCAGCCCGTTACGGGCCGGTCGGGCCGGGCCCGTTTTGACAGCGCTAGTGGTGGACACCTAAGACCCGCTAAATTGGTTTCAAGGCTCTAATTATACCCAATTATATTTTTATATATAATTTAAAAAGGTAATAATTAAGCTTTTACTCGGCGAATAAGGGAGACGGTTGGAATGAGTAAGCTAAAGGCCCCTTTTAAACTGTAAATTTAATTCTTTATTAGTTAAATACCCATATGAAACACATGAAGGAAAATTTAGACAAGTGAGAATCTCTAACCTAAGCAATTAGAGGTTCTAAATGGCTCGCGAAATGTGAAAGGCAAATATGAGACAATATTGATTTCACAAATGAACAAGTAAGACGACGTAACGAACTAAATAAATAGTTCTTGGAAAATAGCTAAAGGGTAAATAAGCATTAGCTTGACACGTGCATGGTAGATGCTTAGTTACGCGTTCTAAATTTCTTAAATATATCTGTGTATAGGGCACCACAGGGTTAATTGGAGTTTCAGGCACTCGAGGATTGATCAGGAGGGCCAACGAGGTGAAAGGCTCTCCCCATCCCTGCCCCACAGGGTTGGATGACTACATGGAAATGTGGTTTGCTCTATTTTGTGTAATTATTATATGAATTATTTATATGAATAAATTTGTGCTACCGTCTATGATAGGCAAGTAAGCAGTCAACGTGTAATAGTGTATGTGCTTACATGATTAATCTCAAGTATATATGGCTATTGTGGCTCATTGAGCCTTATCTGTTTACCGTGGGTAGGATTGTGTCGTGATTTCATATGTGAGGTTCAGTAACATTAGAAACCAATCATATTGATCGTCACTTAAAGATCTCAATCGTATGGTGTATTGAGGAAAATGAACCTAGGTTGTTGAATATGAGTGAGAGTTGCCGCATAAATTGAAAAGGGGGAAAACTAGGCCTAATTAATAAACCACGTGTAATATTTAGAGTTTATCTTAGGGCATCTTTCAAGGTTAACTATGCTAGTTGAGTTTGTTTAGGTGTCCGGTATAGATCGAGTCGGTCATCCTGATCGGACAGACTGGATTATGACGTCAGTAAGTATGCCACATAGTGGCCATTACCTTGGTTTAAACTGAGGTCAGACAAGTTGACGGCTATTACTCTAAGCATGACTTGGAGTCAGAAAGTTCCTAGTGTGATCACCAGGTTCGTACAGATATTGCCCTTCGTGCCAGTATTTCTCTTAGCGTAATGCGGGAGACAGAAAGTGAGTGCTCCTACATGCACAAGTATGTGTTAATTGTGAAATCAATGAGATATGTTGAGATTGATTTACATGTGGATTAATAAATATGTTAGGAGCATGAATTAGGATTTTAATTGTGAATATGATTATTGATTGCATGATCATGTTAAAGATCACAATATAAATCCATTCATGCGCATGTGGTTGTGGTGCTCCCCTGTCACCAGCTTTTAGTGGTACCCGCTGCTACGCCAGGGTGGGGGAGCTTCTCAACGAGTCTGTCTTGACTCACCCCCTGTTACATGTTCTCAGATACAGGTGGTTCAGGAGTCGGGAACGCGTCCACTCTTCTCAAGGAGGCGGACAACTCTGAAGACCGCACGCTTTGTTCGCATCGGTAGTTATTTTGATTCTGCTATATATGTTGTGATGTATATGTATATATGAATCCTTTTGGTCGTAGCGTTGTACGTTTACATATGGTGTGTATATATACATATCACACTTGAATTCTAGCATTGTCGGCTTCATACAGATTAAAGTTAGGTCTTGGTGTTGGGAATATAGGCTATGATATGATATATATCATGTGTATATATATATGACTTTCCGCATGTGAATAGGATTAGATCACACGCACTTGAAGCGTGTGATCAATATGTAAATTATATATATGTGTGACTGAATACCTGATTGTATAAAATACGACTTCCGCATGTGAATATTGTAATACCGGGAAATATTTTAACTAGCATCGGAACTTAAATTAAATTAATTAATTTTGGAAAGTGGAAAATGAGATGAAAATACACACTATACTACTACTTATTTTTAACCACATTTTGTTTAAATCCTAAATGTTTCATAATATTTTTTATTATTTATGTTATCACATCAGACTCCTTTTTCTTCTTTGTAATAATATATATATATATATATATATATATTTATATATATATATTATATAAGTAAAAGATTAAAAAAAAGGAAAAGAAAAGGAAGAGAAGAGAAGCGTGAAAGGGGTCGACGGGTAGAGGACCCACGCTCGGGCGAGAGGGCAAAACGAGGAGAGAGAGGGTGGACGGAGGAGCTCACGGACGGCGTGCGAGAGTGGCCGGACGCACGCGTGGTGGCCGGAGTCGCCGTCCACCGGAGCGGGAAAACGCCAACCGTGTGCTAGAGAGAGAGAGAGTTCGGGTTAGAGAGAGAACAAGAGGAAGAGAGCCTTCTCGCCGGGAAAACGCCGTCTCCTCCACGGGGAAGGTAGCTGGGAGTCTCCTCTACTCCATATCGTCCCTCTAACCGGTTGAATCGAGGTGAGAAGTCCCGAAACTCTCAACCCCAATCTTTATCAATGTTAGGGGATTTTGGAAAGACCCCAATGATTCAATCGGAGTATTTTGGGTCCTAAATTGAAGTATATGCATGTTAGGAAGTGAGTTGGAAGCTAGGAACCGAAATTTATTTGATGGAGTTATTCGGGTTGGAAAACTAGTAGGAAAATATGATTGGTAATGTTTAAGGCTGTTGTAGAATGAGTTGGGTGCATTGAAAGGGTGAATGATAATTATATAATTATTAAAAATTATTGGAATGTATGAGGGATTAAAACCCGAGTAATTGCCGTCTCACCCGGAACCCGGTCGGGGAAAAAGAGACACTTTCCTAATTTTACGTGTATCCGGATAGGTGTATTCGTGTGTAGGTAAAGTATTGAAAGTTAATTCGGTAAATGGAAATTTTAGACAAGTAGAATTTATGACTCTCTTCAGTCATAAATTCAAGACTTGGGTAAAGGGAATTTCATATGGGACACATAGAGATGAAATTGGGTAAACCTTGCATTCCCAACTCAAGGCTTCCGAATAGTGTGATTTAGCAAGGTTTGAACACGATTAGAAGCATGCTAGGTGTTCCGAAAACTAGTTGAGGGCATTCCAAGCCAACAACTAGTCTATGGAATTAGAAGGAACATGAGCGTTAGCGTTACATGTACACTATAGTGGTTGAAATTGCAAGTTTCTGAATCTCTCAAGGTAAATGTGTATAGGGCACCATACAGTAAGCGGACCTTCGGGCACACGCCGAGAGCCGATACGAGGGCCAACCAGGTGAGGGGCTTTCCTATCCTTGCTCTATAGGGTTAACGGCGGATATGGATATATGGTTTGCCTTCTTGCCTATTTGTAGGAATTACATGTTAGATAACATGCTATTGTTATTCCTAAATTACAGTATATGTGAAAACGTGCTATATGTGTGTATGTGAATTGTAAAGCAATGGTGGCTCAAGGAGCCTTATATGGAAAGAAGGTCCTCGGGACCTAAATGACATCGGGGGTAGGATCGAGTCAACTTTATTTGAGAGAGTTTTGTGATATTATAAACCAACCACATTGTTGATCACCCTGAAAAGGGTGGTTGTGTATGTAACTTCTTAAAGGAGATGAACATAGGTGACTTGTTTTAAACCGAGAGCTTCCGAATTAGAAAACCACTTGGAAATTTAGAGTTGCCTAAGAAGAAGATAAATGAGTAAGCAGTGGTCCATAGGGGTCATTATGGTACAACCTGGAAACCGAGTCGATCATAGATAGTCCGGGTAGATTGAGTCTGTTTGTCATGAGTCAACCCACAGAAATACAAAGTATATGAGTACACCACATTGTGGCTATTGCCTTGGGTAAACCGAGGTCAGATGAGTCGCCGGCTATTGCTCCAAGTGAAGTCTTGGGGTCAGACTATTGTTCCAAGTAAATCTTGGGACCAGGGGTTCCTAGAATGATCAACTAGGTTCCCATATTGCTCACGTGAGATATTGCCTTCGGGCCAGATTCTCTCCTAACGGAGATATTGCCTTCGGGTCAGTTTATGATTACGGTTAATTGAATACGGGTGACCACATGGAATTATATGTTAAATCATGATATGATGTGTGTGTGAATTTAAATGTATGTAAATCCATGCTTTAAATTCTTTATTGTGAATACGATATATGTTAATTGCCTGACCACCTAATATATGAAAATTTAAACCCGTTATATGCGTATGTGTTTGTGATTGGCTCCTCTTCCCTAGTTGTAGTGGTACCCGCTACTACACCAGGGATGGGAAAGCCTCTCACTGAGTCTGTTTGACTCACCCCAATGTTACATGTTACAGACACATGTGGTATAGGCATCGGGAGCGCTTCCACTTCATCTCAGGGAGGCGGACAGACTTAGAGGACCGCACGCTTTGTTCGCGTGGGTAGTATTGATATATGTATTTTGTTAGGATGTATATGTATATGATTCTTTTGGTATAGCATTGTTTTGTACAGTTGCTATATGCATATATGTATATGTCACACTCTAGAACTGTCGGCTTCATACAGATTTAAGATTGGTCTTGTGGTTGGGAATATAGGTTATGATATGCTGAATATCATGTGTATATATATATATGAATGTGACTTCCGCATGTGAATAGGATAGATCACACGCACTGAGCGTGTGGTCAATATGCAAATTTATATATATGTGTGACTGAATACTTGATTGTATGAAAATACAGCTTCCGCATGTGAATAGGATAGGTCACACGCATTGAGGCGCGTGATCAATATGTAAATTATATGCAGGTGTGTGATTGGAATATATATGCTTGACTGTATATAGGGATTCTGCATGTGAATAGGATAGATCACCCGCCTTGAGGCGCGTGATCAATATGTATACTATATGTACGTGTGATTGATTATGTGTATATGTATAGACTGAAGCGGCGTTGAGCGAGCCGTGGATTGCGTGCTACTTAGGTCACCGGCTAGGGATGGCCATATATAACATATATTGTTTGTATTAGAAATGGGTAGTTATGCATATAAAATGTAAATCAGGGATTAGAGGCTTACGGGATAGGAGAAATCCTACCTCCCGTGCCGGTCACGGACGCCCGGTAGGGGGTTCGTGACAAATATGATAGATCACATGCATTGAGGCGTGTGATCAATATGTAAACTATATGCAGGCATGTGATTGAATATATGTATGTATACAGGACTTCTGCATGTGAATAGGATAGATCACCAGTCCTAAAGCGCGTGATCAATATGTATACTATATGTACGTGTGAATGATTATGTGTAAATATATAGACTGAAGCGGCGCTGAGCGAGCCGTGGATTGCAAACTGTTTAGGTCACCGGAAATGGATGATCATATGTATTATATATTTGTTTGTATAGAAATGGGTAGATATACACATATTAAAATGTCAATCAGGGATTAGAGGCTTACGGAATAGGGGAAATCCTACTTCCCGTGCCGGTCACGGACGTCCGATAGGGGGTCGTGACAATCAAGTTTTCAAAACACTCATCTATGAAAAGTGATTACACAAAATAAAAATTAATATCAAGTTTTCGAAACACTCATCGGCAAAAATTGATTAAAAAAAGAAAAATTAATATTAAGTTTTCGAACACTAATCAGCGAAAACTTACTAAAAAAAGAAAAATGAATATCAAGTTTTCGGAAAAACTCATCGGCAAAAACTGATTAAAAAAAAAGAAAAATGAATGATCAAGTTTTCAGAACACTCATCGGCGAAAATTTATTAAAAAAGAAAATAATATCAAGTTTCGAAAACAATCATCGGCAAAAACTTATTAGAAAAAGAAAAATAAATATCAAGTTTTCAAAACACCCACCGGCGAAACTGATTAAAAAAATGAATATCAAGTTTTTCATAACACTAAGCGGCGAAAATTGATTAAAAAAAGAAAAAATGAATATTAAGTTTTCAAAACATCATCTACGAAAACTGATTAAAGAAAATAAAAATGAATATCAAGTTTTCGAAACCCTCAACGGCGAAAACTGATTAGAAAAGAAAAATGAATATAACGTTTCGAAACAGTAATCGATGAAAACTAATTAAATAAAGAAAAATGAATATCACGTTTCCGAAACACTCATCGGCGAAAAATGATTAAGAAAAAGAAAAATGAATATCAAGTTTTCAAAACACTCATCGGCGAAAACTGATTAAAAAAAAAGAAAAATGAATATCAAGTTTTCAGAACACTCATCGTCGAAAAATGAATAAAAAAAGAAAAATAAATATCAGTTTTCGAAAACACTCATCGGCTAAAACTGATCAAAAAATAGAAAATGAATATCAAGTTTTCGAAACACTTATCGGCAAAATTGATTAAAAAAAGAAAAATGAATATCACGTTTTCGAAAACACTCATCGGCGAAAACTGATTTAGAAAAAGAAAAATGAATATCATGTTTTCGAAACACTCATCGGTGAAAACTAATTAGATAAAGAAAATGTAATACCACGTTTTCAAAACACTCATCGGCGAAAACTGATTAAGAAAAAGAAAAATGAATATCAAGTTTTCAAAACACTTATCGGGGGAAAACTATTTAAAAAAAATTGAATATCAAGTTTTTGAAAACACTCATCGGCGAAAACTATTTAAAAAAAAAGAATATTACGTTTTCAAAACACTTATCGTCGAAAACTGATTAAAAAAGAGAAAAATGAATATTAAGTTTTCAGAACACTCATCGGTAAAAACTGATTAAAAAAATAAATAAATATCAAGTTTTCGAAACCTCATCGGAGAAAAACTATTTTAAAAAAAGAAAAATGAATATTACGTTTTCAAAACACTCAACGGTGAAAACTGATTAAAAAATGAAAAATTACTATCATGTTTTCGAAACACTTATCGGCGAAAACTGATTAAAAAAGAAAAAATACATATTTAAGTTTTTGAAACACTTATCGGCGAAAACTGATTAAAAAATAGAAAAATAAATATCAAGTCTTCAAAACACTCATCGGCGAAACCTGATTAAAAAAGAAAGAAAAATGAATATCAAGTTTTCAGAACACTCATCGGCGAAAACTAATTAAAAAAAGAAAAATAATTATCAGGTTTTCGAAAACACTCATCGGCGAAAACTGATTAAAAAAAAGAAAAATGAATATTAAGTTTTCGAAACACTCATAGGCAAAAGCTAATTAAAAAAAGAAAAATGAATATCAAGTTTTCGAAACACTCATCGGCGAAAACTGATTAAAAAAAAGAAAAATGAATATCAAGTTTTTAGAACACTCATCGGCTAAAATTGATTAAAAAAAGAAAAATAAATATCAAGTTTTCGAAAAAACTCATCGGCTAACACTAATCAAAAAAAGAAAAATGAATATCACGTTTTCGAAACAGTCATCGGCGAAAAACTGATTTAGAAAAAGAAAATTGAATATCAAATTTTCGAAACCACTCATCGATGAAAACTAATTAAATAAAGAAAAATGAATACCAAGTTTTCAAAACACGCATCGGCGAAAACTGATTAAGAAAAAGAAAATGAATATCAAGTTTTTCGAAAACACTCATCGGGGAGAAAACTATTTAAAAAAGAATAGAAAAATGAATATCTTGTTTTCGAAACACTCATCGACGAAAACTGATTAAGAAAAAAAAATGAATATCAAGTTTTCGAAACACTCATCGGGGAAAACTATTTAAAAAAAAAGAAAAATGAATATCTTGTTTTCGAAACACTCATCGGCGAAACTGATTAAGAAAAAGAAAATGAATCTCAAGTTTTCAGAACACTTATCGGCGGAAAACTGATTAAAGAAATAAAACTGAATATGAAGTTTTCGAAACACTGATCGGCGAAAACTATTTAAAAAAAGAAAAATGAATATTACGTTTTCGAAACACTCAACGGCGAAAACTGATTAAAAAATGAAAATTACTATCAAGTTTTCAAAACTCTCATCAGCAACAACTGATTAAAAAAAGAAAAATGAATATCAAGTTTTCAGAACACTCATGGGGGACAAATAGATTAGAAAAGGGAAAATGAATTTCATGTTTTGGAAAACACTCAACGGCTCTAAACTGATTAAAAAAAGAAAATAAATATCAAGTTTTCGAAACACTCATCTACGAAAACTGATTAAAGATAATAAAAATGAATATCAAGTTTTCGAAACACTCATCGATGAAAACTAATTAAATAAAGAAAAATAAATATCGCGTTTTCGAAACACTAATCGACGAAAACTGATTAAGAAAAAGATAAATGAATATCAAGTTTTCGAAACACTCATCGGCGGAAACTATTAAAAAAGAAAAGAAAAATGAATATTACATTTTCGAAACACTCATCGGCGAAAACTGATTAAAAAAAAGAAAAATGATTATCAAGTTTTCATAACACTCATCTATGAAAACTGATTAAAGAAAATAAAAATTAATATCAAGTTTTCGAAACACTCATCGGCAAAAACTGATTAAAAGAAAGAAAAATTAATATTAAGTTTTCGAAAACACTAACCGGCAAAAACTGATTAAAAAAGAAAAATAAAACACTCATCGGCGAAAACTGATTAAAAAAAAGAAAAATGAATATCAAGTTTTTGGAACACTCATCGGCGAAAATTTATTAAAAAAGAAAAATAAATATCAAGTTTTCGAAAACAATCATCGGCAAAAACTGATTAAAAAAAGAAAAATAAATATCAAGTTTTCAAACACCCATCAGCGAAAACTGATTAAAAAAATGAATATCAAGTTTTCAGAACACTAATCGGCGAAAATTGATTAAAAAAAGAAAAATGAATATCAAGTTTTGAAAACACTCATCTACGAAAACTGATTAAAGAAAATAAAAATAAATATCAAGTTTTCGAAACACTCATCGGTGAAAACTGATTAAAAAGAAAAATGAATATTACGTTTTCGAAACACTCATCGGCAAAAACTGATTAAGAAAAAGAAAAATGAATATCAAGTTTTCGAAACACTCGTCGGCGAAAACTGATTACAAAAAAGAAAATAAATATCAAGTTTTCAGAACACTCATCGGCGAAAATTGATTAAAAAAAGAAAACTAAATATCAAGTTTTAGAAAACACTCATCGGTCTAAAACTGATCAAAAAATAGAAAAATGAATCTCAAGTTTTCGAAAACACTTATCGGCAAAAACTGATTAGAAAAAGAAAAATGAATATCACGTTTTCGAAACACTCATCGGCGAAAACTGATTTAGAAAAAGAAAAATGAATATCAAGTTTTCGAAACACTCATCGGTGAAAACTAATTAAATAAAGAAAATGAATACCACGTTTTCGAAACAATCCTCGGCGGAAAACTGATTAAGAAAAAGAAAAACGAATATCAAGTTTTCGAAACACTCATCGGCGAAAACTATTTAAAAAAAGAAAAAAAGAATATTACGTTTTCAAAACACTTATCGTCGAATACTGATTAAAAAAAAAAGAAAAATGAATATTAAGTTTTCCGAACACTTATCGGCAAAAGCTGATTAAAAAAGATAAATGAATATCAAGTTTCGAAACACTTATCGGCGAAAACTGATTAAAAAAAGAAAATAAATATTAAGTTTTTGAAACACTTATCGGCGAAAACTGATTAAAAAATAGAAAAATAAATATCAAGTTTCCAAAACACTCATCGGTGAAACTTGATTAAAAAAGAAAAAAGAATATCAAGTTTTCAGAACACTCATCGGCGGAAAACTAATAAAAAAAAATATTTATCAGGTTTTCAAAACCACTCATCGGCGAAAACTGATTAAAAAAAGAATATTAAGTTTTCGAAACACTCATAGGCAAAAACTAATTAAAAAAAGAAAAATGAATATCAAGTTTTCGAAACACTCATCGGCAAAAACTGATTAAAAAAAGAAAAATGAATATCAAGTTTCAGAACACTCATCGACGAAAATTGATTAAAAAAGAAAAATAAATATCAAGTTTCCGAAAACACTCATCGGATAAAACTGAACAAAAAAAAGAAAAATGAATATCAAGTTTTCGAAACACTTATCGGCACAAAAACTGATTAAAAAAAGAAAAATGAATATCAAGTTTTCGAAACACTCATCGGCGAAAACTGATTTAGAAAAAGAAAAATGAATATCAAGTTTTCGAAACACTCATCGGTGAAAACTAATTAAATGAAGAAAAATGAATACCACGTTTTCGAAACACTCATTGGCGAAAACTGATTAAGGAAAGGAAAAATGAATATCAAGTTTCGAAACACTTATCGGCGAAAACTGATTATGAAAAAGAAAAATGAATCTCAAGTTTTCAGAACACTTATCGGCGAAAACTGATTAAAAAAATAAAAATGAATATCAAGTTTTCGAAACACTCATTGGCGAAAACTATTTTAAAAAAAAAGAAAAATAAATATTACGTTTTCAAAACACTCAACGGCAAAAAATGATTAAAAAATGAAAAATTATTATCAAGTTTTCGAAACACTAATCGGCGAAAACTGATTAAAAAAAAGAAAAATGAATATCAAGTTTTCAGAACAGTCATCGGCGAAAACTGATTAAAAAAAAGAAAAATGAATATCGGTTTTCGAAACACTCATCGGCAAAAAATGATTAAAAAAAGAAAAATGAATATCAAGTTTTCCAAACACTCATCGATGAAAACTAATTAAATATAGAAAAATGAATATCACGTTTTCAAAACAATCATCGGCGAAACCTGATTAAAAAAAAAAAGAAAAATGAATATCAAGTTTTCATAACACTCATCGGCGAAAACTAATTATAAAAGAAAAATAATTATCAAGTTTTCGAAAACACTAATCGGCGAAAACTGATTAAAAAAAGAAAAATGAATATTAAGTTTTCGAAACACTCATCGGTAAAACTAATTAAAAAAGAAAAATGAATATCAAGTTTTCGAAACACTCATTAGCGAAACTTACTAAAAAAAGGAAAATTAATATCCAGTTTTCGAAAACACTCATTGGCAAAAACTGATTAAAAAAAGAAAAATATATATCAAGTTTTCGAAACACTCATTAGCGAAAACTTACCTAAAAAAGAAAAATGAATATTAGGATTTTGAAACACTCATCGACGAAAACTGATTAAGAAAAATAAAAAAGAATATCAAGTTTTCGAAACACTCATCGGCGAAAACTGATTAAGAAAAAGAAAAATGAATATCAGGTTTTCAGAACACTCATTGGTGAAAACTGATTAAAAAAATAAAAATGAATATCAAGTTTTCAGAAAATTCATCGGCGAAAATTGATTAAAAAAAGAAAATGAATATCAAGTTTTCGAAAATACTGATCGGCTAAAACTGGATTAAAAAAAGAAAAATGAATGTCAAGTTTTCGAAACACTCATCGGCAAATCTGATTAGAAAAAGAAAATTAATATTAAGTTTTCGAAACACTAATTAGCGAAAACTTACTAAAAAAAGAAAAATGAATATCATGTTTTCGAAACACTCTTCGGGAAAAACTATTTAAAAAAAAGAAAAATGAATATTACGTTTTCGAAATACTAATCGATGAAAACTTATTAAAAAAGAATATCAAGTTTTCGAAACACTCATCGGCGAAAACTGATTAAGAAAAAGAAAATTGAATATCAAGTTTTTGAAACACTCATCGGCGAAAACTGATTAAAAAAAAGAAAAATGAATATCAAGTTTTCAGAACACTCATCGGCGAAAATTGATTAAAAAAAAATAAATATCAAGTTTTCGAAAACACTAATAGGCTAAATATGATTAAAAAAAGGAAAAATGAATATCAAGTTTTCGAAACACCATCGGCAAAAGCCGATTAAAAAAAGAAAAAATAAATATTAAGTTTTTCGAAACACTAATCAGCGAAAACTTATTAAAAAAGAAAAATGAATATCCAGTTTTCGAAACACTAATCGACCAAAACTGATTAAAAAAATAAAAATGAATATAAAGTTTTCGAAACACTCATCGGCGAAGACTGATTAAGAAAGGAAAATAAATATCAAGGTTTCGAAACATTCATCGGAAAAAACTAATTAAAAAAAGAAAAATAAATATCAAATTTTCGAAACAATCATTAGCGAAAACTTACTAAAAAAGAAAAATGAATATCAAGTTTTCGAAAACTCATCGACAAAAATTGATTAAAAAAAAGAAAAATAAATATTAAGTTTTTGAAACACTCATCGGCCAAAACTGATTAAAAAAGGACAAATGAATATCAAGTTTTCGAAAATCTCATTGGCAAAAACAGATTAAAAAAAGAAAAATAAATATTAAGTTTTCGAAACATTCATCGGTGAAAACTGATTAAAAAAAAGGAAATGAATATCAAGTTTTCAGAACACTCATCGGCGAAAATTGATTAAAAAAATAAATATCAATATCAAGTTTTCGAAAACACTCATCGGCTAAAACTGATTAAAGAAAGAAAAATGAATATCAAGTTTTCAAAACCCTCATCGGCAAAAACTGATTAAAGAAAGAAAAATGAATACTAAGTTTTCGAAACACTAATCAGCGAAATCTTACAAATAAACGAAAAAATGAATATCAAGTGTTCGAAAAACTCATCGGCAAAAAACTGATTAAAAAAAAGAAAAATAAATATTAAGTTTTTGAAACACTCATCGGCTAAAACTAATTAAAAAAAAAAGAAAAAACAATATCAAGTTTTCAGAACATTCATCGGCGAAAGTTTATTAAAAAGAAAAATAAATATCAAGTTTTCGAAAACACTTATCGACTAAAACTGATTAAAAATAAAAAGAAAAATGAATATCAAGTTTTCGAAACACTCATTGGCAAAAAACTTATTAAAAAAAGAAAAATGAATATCAAGTTTTCGAAACACCATCGGCAAATACCGATTAAAAAAATTAAAATAAATATTAAGTTTTCGAAACACTAATCGGCGAAAACTTACTAAAAAAGAAAAATGAATATCCAGTTTTCGAAACACTAATCGACCAAAACTGATTAAAAAAATTAAAATGAATATAAAGTTTTTGAAACACTCATTTGTGATAACTGATTAAGAAAGGAAAATGAATATCAAGGTTTTCGAAACACTCATCGGCAAAAACTAATTAAGAAAGAAAAATGAATATCAAATTTTCGAAACAATCATTAGCGAAAACTTACTAAAAAAACAAAAATAAATAACAAGTTTTTGAAACACCATCGGCAAAACAGATTAAAAAAAGAAAAATAAATATTAAGTTTTCGAAATACTCATCGGCGAAAACTGATTAAAAAAAGAAAATGAATATCAAGTTTTCAGAACACTCATCGGCGAAAATTGATTAAAAAAAAAATAAATATCAAGTTTTCGAAAACACTCATCGGCTAAAACTGATAAAAAAAGAAAAATGAATATCAAGTTTTCGAAACACTCATCGGCAAAAACTGATTAAAAAAGAAAAATGAATATCACGTTTTCGAAAAACTCATCGGCGAAAACTGATTTATGAATATAAAGTTTTCGAAACACTCATCGGTGAAAACTAATTAAATAAAGAAAAATGAATAGTACGTTTTCGAAACACCATCGGCAAAAAACCGATTAAAAAAGAAAAATAAATATTAAGTTTTCGAAATACTCATCGGCGAAAACTGATTAAAAAAGAAAAATGAATATCAAGTTTTCAGAAAACTCATCGGCGAAAATTGATTAAAAAAAGAAAAATAAATATCAAGTTTTCGAAAACACTCATCGGCTAAAACTAATCAAAAAAAAAGGAAAATGAATATCAAGTTTTCGAAACACTCATCGGCAAAAACTGATTAAAAAAAATGAATATCACGTTTTCGAAACACTCATCGGCGAAAACTGATTTAGAAAAAGAAAAATGAATATCAAGTTTTCGAAACACTCATCAGTGAAAAGTAATTAAATAAGAAAAATGAATACCACGTTTTCGAAACACTCATCGGCTAAAACTGATGAAGAAAAAGAAAAATGAATATCATGTTTTCGAAACACTTATCGGGGAAAACTATTTAAAAAAAAAAGAAAAATAAATATTACGTTTTCGAAAGACTAATCGATGAAAACTAATTAAATATAGAAAAATGAATATCACGTTTAAACACTAATCGGCGAAAACTAATTAAGAAAAAGAAAAATGAATATCAAGTTTTCGAAACACTCATCGGTAAAAACTGATTAAAAAAGAAAAATGAATATTACGTTTTCGAAACACTCATCGGCGAAAACTGATTTAGAAAAAGAAAAATGAATATAAAGTTTTCGAAACACTAATCGGTGAAAACTATTTAAATAAGGAAAAATGAATACCACGTTTTCAAAGCACTCATTGGCGAAAACTGATTAAGAAAAAAATTGATTATCAAGTTTTCGAAACACTCATAGGGGAGAACTATTTAAAAAAAAAAAAGAAAAATGCAAATCAAGTTTTCGAAACACTCATCGGGGAAAACTATTTAAAAAAATGAAAAATGAATATCAAGTTTTCGAAACACTCATTAGCGAAAAACTATTTAAAAAAAATGAATATTACGTTTTTCAAACACTTATCGGGCGAAAACTGATTAAAAAAAAGAAAAATGAATATCAAGTTTTCAGAACACTCATCGGCGAAAACTGATTAAAAAAGAAAAATGAATATCAAGTTTTCGAAACACTTATCGGCGAAAACTATTTTAAAAAAAAAGGAAAAATGAATATTACGTTTTCGAAACACTCAACGGCGTAAACTGATTAAAAAATGAAAAATTACTATCAAGTTCTCGAAACACTTATCGGGCAAATTGTTGAAAATTAGGATTGAGCTTGGATTTGAGTAAATTGGCTTGGATTGGAATTACTAAAATTATATTGCTGAAATATTAGCTGAACAAGACCCGTGAAGAGCTGGCTCGAGGTTACTATGGTTGAACCTTGACATTAACGTGACGGGTCCCTGCTCGGATTGCCCAATTACACTTTAAGGGTGATATTGAGGGCTCCAAACCTCTTCTTTTCAATCTTAAACACCCTAGAATAATTCTAAAATGTTATCGAGCATCAAGAATTATTTTAGGTACTTTCTTGTTTCTCAAGGATGGAAACTTGCGGAACAATAAAGTCCAAAATTTAAAATGGCAATTAATTCCTTCGTAATTATTAGGAAACCTTAAGTAGGATAATTTAGAAGCATATCGAGGTTAGTAACTCAAATCCAAGGCTCTAAAATTAATTCAAGGTGAGCGTAATTATACGAAACCAAGTGTGTAGCACTTGAGACTCTCATTGAAGAAAGGGAAGACGGATAAGACCAAGAACTCAGTTCTTGGCGATGTTTAGGTGCATTTTTAGGCACGAGCATACCATAAACATATGAGTTGCATATAGTTAAGATTGTTAACAACGTAAATGCGTTTGTTAGGAAACCACGACTCGTCCAGAGCGGGAGTTACTCCAGGACAAGCACAAGGGAGCCGTCTAGGTGAGGGGTTTCCCATCCCTGCCCTACAGGGTTGATTGAGTATGTGGATATGTGGTTTGCCTACTTGCCTATTTGTAAGAATTATTTAGTGGTTAACATGCTATTGTTGTTCCTAAACTGTTATATATGAAAGTATCTGTATATGTGTGTATGACTACAGGTAAAGAGGTACTGGAGGGTGTCCATGTGTTAACATGAGATACGCCGAATAGTACAAGCAAGGGGGTAAGTTGTTGATTGAGTCTAAGGTTTGGTATACCCTATTAATTAGAAACTCATTAAGAAATCATAAAGAAAGTGTTGCTAACGTCGACGTTTTATGGGAATGAACTTAGGAAATGCCTTAGAGCTAGGTTATGATCTAATCAAGGGTTTGGGTATTACATAAGGATTAAAACGATCTCATAAATTGATTAGAGATTCATAGGAAGGTTCACACTACCTAGGTAAAGTCAGTCTAGGATAGTAATGGGTAGATAGAGTCAGAATTCCAGCTGAAGGCTCGGGAAGGGAAACAAGTCAGTAAAAGACTAAAAGATTTGCCCGTTGAGGCCATTGCCCTAGCCTGGCACTAGGGTCAGTTAAAGAGTAAGCATTTGCCCGTTGAGGCCATTGCCCTAGCCTGGTACTAGGGTCAGTTAAATATTAAAGATTTGCCCGTTGAGGCCATTGCCCTAGCCTGGCACTAGGGTCAGTTAAAGATTTAAAAGAAATTGCCCGTTGAGGCCATAGCCCTAGCTTGGTACTAGGGTCAGTTAAGTGATTTACAGTTTTCAAATGATATGTTAAAATGTGATGGCTTGTTTATGAGAAGCATGATAGAAAAGCATGATCCGTAGGTTTATCTGTGATTTTAATGTTATATTAATATTGCCTGAACGTAATATAACATTTGATAAACTGGACTTTCATGCGCATGTGATTGTGGGTGTTTCCCTTCCCCAGCTGTAGTGGTACCCGCCACTACGCCGAGGATGGGAAGCTCCTCACTGAGTCTGTTTGACTCACTCCTTATGCTTCAATGTTTTAGATACAAGGATCGGGCAGGCATCAACGTCCGGACAGTGATACGGACATCAGACCATCCCTACTCTCTTGTTCGCGTGGGTGGACTCCTTTGGTTATTTTGATTTCTCTTGTTGTACATATTTTAAAGTTGTAAGAGTTGTATATATATATTTACAGCTTTTGATATGTACCTACTCTAGAATTGTCGGCTTCACATGTACTTAAAGACAGGGTCTAGTTGGGGATAAACTAGGATATATGTTTGAGTATATAAACTTCTGCATGTGAATAGGATAGATCGTACGCATTGAGGCGTACGGTCAATATGATATGGATATATATATATGTGTGCTTGTTGCATGTGAATAGGATAGATCATACGTATTGAGACGTACGGTCAATATGATATTAATATTTACATTATGAGTGCTGATAAATATATCTATACACTGGATTGAGCTGAAGCGGTATTGAGCGAACCACGGATTGCAGGTTAATTAGGCCACCAGTGAGGTGTGGCCACTAGTATGATTATATATATTGATTGTATAGCAGGGTAGTTATAGTTATGATTACAGGATAAGGCTTACGGGTTTAGAGGTAAAAATCTATTCCCGTGCCGGTCATGTACTCCCGATTTGGGGTCGTGACAAAAGTTTTCGAAACACTCATCGGCGAAAACTGATTAAGAAAGGAAAATAAATATCAAGGTTTCGAAACACTCATCGGAAAAAAACTAATTAAAAAAAGAAAAATGAATATCAAGTTTTCGAAACAATCATTAGCGAAAACTTACTAAAAAAAGAAAAATGAATATTAAGTTTTCGAAAAACTTATCGACCAAAATTGATTAAAAAAAGAAAAATAAATATAAAGTTTTTGAAACACTCATCGGCGAAACTGATTAAAAAAAAGAAAAATGAATATCAAGTTTTTCAGAACACTTTTCGGCGAAAATTGATTAAAAAAGAAAAATAAATATCAAGTTTTCGAAAACACTCCTCGGCTAAAACTGATTAAAAAAGAAAAATGAATATCAAGTTTTCGAAACACTCATCGGCCAAACTGATTAAAAAGGAAAATGAATATCAAGTTTTCGGAAAACTCATCGGCAAAAACATATTTGTAATACCCGAAAATTTTCCAATTTACGTTAAGGTCCTAAGTTAATTTTTATTTTAATTTGGAAGGAAAAGGAGAAAATTTTATATAAATGAAATTTTATCTGGACCAAAATTAGGACTTAACGGGAAATATTGGGTGTAAGTTTATTAACCCCAAAGTCAATTTTAAATAAATAAATAATATATAAAATAAATATATAAATATATAATATATATATTAAATATATATATAAATATAATATATATTATGTATTGGTGGATGAGGGGGGGGGGGGGTCACACACGTGACCCCCCATTTAAAAAAAAAGAATTGAATTGGTCCTCATTCTCCAAATCGTGAAGCAGAGAAGAAGAAGTGGAGGACCACAATACACACCACGACGCCAAGGCTAACGGAAGGGAAGGAGACGCGCGCGGAGGAGCCAGCGGAGGACGACGCCGCCGTTCGCCGGAGTAGGAGCAGTCGACGGCGACGCCGAGGAGGTGGCCGGCGCGGGTTCACGGAGGAGAGAGAGAGAGCGTGGTTAGAGAGAGAAACAAACAGGAATAGTGGTTTTCGCCGGAATCTCGCCGGATTTTGGCCATTCCGAGCTCGGGGAAGGTGACTAGAGGCTTTCTCTACCCCGTACCATCACTCAATCCGGTTGAATCGAGGGTAAGAAGTCCGAATCACTCAAACCCCGAATTTATCAATTTTAGGGATTTTTGGAAAAGTTCCAAATTGATATAATTGATTATTCTGAGTATGAAATGGATGTTATTGGGTTGTTTGGAAGTATGGAAGCTTATATGTTGATAAATAATGGATGGATGTAGTTAGATGGGACAAACCTAGACTAATGAACCTTTAAAAGAGATAAATTGTGTATGGATTGAAATAGGATTGATTGGTATGTTGAATTGGTAATCTTGGATGGTAGTAATTGTTGTGATAGACAAGGGATCGAAGACCGAGTAGTTACGCCTTAACCGGAAGCTAGATTGTTAATAATAGAAATAAATGTTGGGTTAGTAAGGAATTGGAGCTAAGTGGTGAATTAGGAATTTTGGTTAGACCGTGATAGACGCCGGGAATCAATTTAATTGGTGAGATCATTAGTTGGGGAAAATCCAATTTTAAGTATATTCCCTACATGTTTTTCGTATGTGATAAAGAGTATAAGTGGAGTTGGGAAATTGGTAACCATGGACCATTGGAGACTATGAATAACATAGGCCATCAATTGAATGTGGGAATTATGAGAAGAATCACATATAGACACTTGTAGGAAAATGGATGAATTAGAGATTGCTAAACCAAGAGATGTTATTAGATATGGATTAGAAATAAATTATAGACCCTAATACTAGTTGGAAGAGTTTAAGTAAATTAACTAGTTTATGAGAATTTTGGATTTCATGGGTATTGGGTTGATGTGTACAAGTAAGATATAAGTTCAAGTGTCTAAAACTACTCACTATGTGTGTGTAGGACATAACGAACTGACTGGAGCTTCGGGTACGCCGAGGGCCGATCAAGGAAAGCAAAGAGGTGAGGGGCTTTCCATCCTTGCCTCTTGTGGGTTGTATGAGGATGTGGAAAAAATATGGTTTGTATTACTTGCCTCTTTGTTAGGATACGTATGCTAGAAACATGCCTATTGTTATTCCTAAATGTTATTATATGAAATTACATGTTATATGTGTATTTGATACATGTGAAACATCATGATGGCTTGGGAAGCCTTATATGGAAAAAGGGTTCATGGAACCTAGAACGATATCGGGGGTAGGATCGAGTCCTACTTTCGGTGTCTAAATTCCATGGTCCTAGAAACTCACAAGTTAAATGAAGTTGGAAACCTATTGTTTGATCTTGAAATTTTTGAAATAATCGAACTTAGGATGTTCTTCCTTGAAACTATTTCGAACTTGGGAAAGGGTATAAACTTATAAGTTTTTCCAAGAAAAGTAAAACCGAACTAGTAGGGGTTCATAGGAGTCATGTAGAGTCTATGATAAAAGAGGTGTCCATTTAAATAAACCGGGTAGATCGAGTATGTCCTCGTGAAGTCGGACACCCAAGAGTCCAAAGTCTATGAGTTGCCACTTTGTGGTTAAAGCTTTGGTTAGGCCGAAGTCACACGAGTCGCCGGCTATGTACCAAGTAAAGTCTTGGTGCCAGATATGTCTCAAGTAAAGTCTTGGGGCCAGGGGTTCCTAGAATGATCAACTAGGTTCCTAACCGCTCACGTGAGCTATGCCTTCGGGCCAGTTTACCCTCATAACGGATGCCACTCACGTGAGTTATGCCTTCGGGCCAGATTCTCTCCTAACGGAGATATGCCTTCGGGCCAGTTCTCTCCCCAAGGGAGATATGCCTTCGGGCCAGTTTATGTTATTTTAAAACGATATATGATATTGGAAAGTGTTTGACGATATTGAACATGTGATACATATATGCCTAATTTTGTCAATACATGTTTTATATGCTAAATGCATGATCACTTAAACATGAAAGGTTAAAAGGAATATTATATGTGCATGTGGATGTGATTGGCTCCTTCTTTCCCCAGTTGTACTACTACACCAAGGATGGAGAGCCTCTCACTGAGTCCGTTTGACTCACCCCCCCCCCCCAATTTTACATGTTACAGATACAGGTGTAGCGGGCCCGGACACCGCGTCTACTTCCTCTCAAGGAGGCGGACATTCCTAGAGACCTCACGCATTGTTCGCGTGAGAGGTTCATCTTTTGATGTATACATTCTTTTGTTGTATTTCGAAAACACTCTTCGGCTAAAACTGATAAAAAAAAGAAAAATAAATATCAAGTTTTCGAAACACTCATCGGCAAAACTGATTAAAAAAAGAAAAGGAATATCACGTTTTCGAAACACTCATCGGCGAAAACTGATTTAGAAAAAGGAAAAATGAATATAATGTTTTCGAAACACTCATCGGTTGAAAAACTAATTAAATAAAGAAAAATGAATACCACGTTTTCGAAACACTCATCGGGCGAAAACTGATTAAGAAAAGAAAAGAATAAACAAGTTTTCGAACACTCTCGGGGGAACTATTAAAAAAAAGAAAAATGAAAATCAAGTTTTCGAAACACTCATCAGCGAAAACTTATTAAAAGAAAATGAATATCCAGTTTTCAAAACACTATCCACCAAAACTGATTAAAAAAATAAAAATGAATATCAAGTTTTCGAAACACTCATCGGCGAAAACTGATTATAAAAGGATAATGAATATCAAGTTTTCGAAACATAATCGGTGAAAACTGATTAAAAAAAGAAAATGATATCAAGTTTCGCAACACTCATCGGCGAAAAAATAATTAAAAAAAAGAAAAATTAATATCAGTTTCGAAACACTCATCCGTGAAAAAACTAATTAAATAAAAAAAATGAATATCACGTTTTTAAAACACTCATCGCTAAAACTGATCAAGAAAAAGAAAATGAATATCATGTTTTCGAAACACTTAGCGAGGAAACGATTTTTTTAAAAAAAAGAAAAAAATATTACATTTTCGAAAGACTAAATCGATGAAAACTAATTAAATAAAGAAAAAATGAATGTCCACGTTTTTCGAAACACTTATCGGCGAAAACTGATTAAGAAAAAGAAAAAATGAATGTCAAGTTTTCGAAACACTATCGGTTAAAACTGATTAAAAAAGAACATACAATATCACGTTTTCGAAACACTCATCGGCGAAAACTGATTTAGAAAAAGAAAAATGAATATAAAGTTTTCGAAACAGTAATCGGTGAAAACGAATTAAATAAGGAAAAATGAATACCACGTTTTCAACGCACTCATTGGCGAAAACTGCTTAAGAAAAAATATGAATATCACGTTTTTGAAACACTCATTGGGGAAAATATTTAAAAAAAGAAAAGAAAAATGTAAAATCAAGTTTTCGAAAACACTTATCGGGGAAAACTATTTAAAAAAATGAAAAATGAATATCCAAGTTTTCCGAAACACTCATCGACGAAAACTATTAAAAAAAAAAGAAAAAATGAATATTACGTTTTCAAACACTTATCGGCGAAAACTGATTAAAAAAAAGAAAAATGAATATCAAGTTTTCAGAATACTCATTGGCGAAACTGATTTAAAAAAAGAAAAAATGAATATTACGTTTTCGAAACACTCATCGGCGAAAACTATTTAAAAAAAAGGAAAAATAATATTACGTTTTCGAAACACTCAACGGCGAAACATGATTCAAAAATGAAAAATTACTATTAAGTTTTCGAACCACTTATCAGCGAAAACTGATTAAAAAAAAGGAAAAATAAATATTAAGTTTTTGAAACCACTTATCGGCGAAAACTATTAAAAAAAAAATGAATATCAAGTTTTCAAAACACTCATCGACGAAACCTGATTAAAAAATGAATATGAAGTTTTCAGAACACTCATCAGCGAAAACTAATTAAAAAAGAAAAATAATTATCACGTTTCGAAAACACTAATCGGCGAAAACTTATTAAAAAAATGAATATTAAGTTTTCGAAACACTCATCGGTAAAAACTAATTAAAAGAAGAAAAATGAATATCAAGTTTTCGAAACACTCATCGGCGAAAACTTACTAAAAAAAGAAAAATGAATATCCAGTTTTCGATACACTCATCGGCAAAAACTGATTAAAAACAAGAAAAATAAATATCAAGTTTTCGAAACACTCATTAGCGAAAACTACCTAAAAAAGAAAAATCAATATCACGTTTTTGAAACACTCATCGGCGAAAACTGATTAAGAAAAAGGAAAATGAATATCAAGTTTTCGAAACACTCATCAATGAAAACCAATTAATAAAGAAAATGAATATCAAGTTTATGAAACACTCATCGGCGAAAACTGATTAAGAAAAAGAAAAATGAATATCAAGTTTTCAGAACACTCATCGGCGAAAATGATTAAAAAATAAAAATGAATATCAAGTTTTCGAAACACTCATTGGCGAATACTATTTAAAAAAAAAAGAAAAATGAATATTACGTTTTCGAAACACTCAACGGCAAAACTGATTAAAAAATGAACAATTACTATCAAGTTTTCGAAACACTCATCGACGAAACTGATTAAAAAAAAGAAAAAAATATCAAGTTTTCGAAACACTCATCGCAAAAACTAATTAAAAAGAAAATGAATATCAAGTTTTCGAAACACTAATTAGCGAAAACTTACTAAAAAAAGAAAAATGAATATCAAGTTTTTGAAAAACTCATCGGCAAAAACTGATTAATAAAAAAAGAAAAATAAATATTAAGTTTTCAAAACACTCATCGGCGAAAACTGATTAAAAAAAGAAAAATGAATATCAAGTTTTCAGAACACTCATCGGCGAAATTTATTAAAAAAGAAAATAAATATCAAGTTTTCGAAAACAATCATCGGCAAAAACTGATTAAAAAAAAGAAAAAATAAATATCAAGTTTTCAAAACACCCATTGGAGAAAACTGATTAAAAAAAGAAAAATGAATATCAAGTTTTCATGACGCTCATCGGCGAAAACTGATTAAAAAATAAAATGAATATCAAGTTTTCGAAACACTCATCGGCGAAAACTATTTAAAAGAAGAAAGATAAATATTAAGTTTTCGAAACATTCAACGGCGAAAACAGATTAAAAAATGAAAAATTACTATCAAGTTTTCGAAACACTCATCGGCGAAAACTGATTAAAGAAAGAAAAATAAATATCAAGTTTTTGAAACACTCATCGGCGAAAACTAACTAAAAAAAAGAAAAATGTATATCAAGTTTTCAAAACACTCATTCGCGAAAACTTACTAAAAAAGAAAAATGAATATCAAGTTTTCGAAACACTCATCGACGAAAACTGATTAAAAAAAGAAAAATGAATATTAAGTTTTCGAAACACTAATCGGCGAAAAATGATTAAAAAAAGAAAAATGAATATCAAGTTTTCAAAACACTCATCGATGAAAACTATTAAATAAAGAAAAATGAATATCACGTTTTCAAAACACTCATCGGCGAAAACTGATTAAGAAAAGAAAAATGAATATCAAGTTTTCGAAACACTCATCGGCAAAAACTGATTAAAAAAAAGAAAAATGAATATCAAGTTTTCAGGACACTCATCGGCGAAAATTGATTAAAAAAGAAAATGAATATCAAGTTTTCAAAAACACTCCTCGGCTAAAACTGATTAAAAAGAAAAATGAATATCAAGTTTTCGAAACACTTGTCACGACCCCCGTTTAGCTGACCGTGACCGACACAGACACATGGAATACCCTTATGCCTGTTGTTACGACCCCCTACCGGGCGTCCGTGACCGGCACGGGAGGTAGGATTTCTACTATCACGTAAGCCTCTAATCCCCGATTGACATTTTTATATATGGATAACTACCCGTTTCTAATACAAACAATATATGTTATATATGGCCACCCCTATCCGGTGACCTAAGTAGCACGCAATCCACGGCTCGCTCAACACCGCTTCAGTCTACATATACACATAATCAATCACACATACATATAGTATACATATTGATCACGCGCCTCAAGGCGGGTGATCTATCCTATTCACATGTGGAGTCCCTGTATACAATCAAGCATATATATTCAATCACACACCTGCATATAATTTACATATTGATCACACGCCTCAATACGTGTGACCTATCCTATTCACATGCGGAAGCCGTATTTTCACACAATCAAGTATTCAGTCACATATACATATAAATTTACATATTGATCACACGCTCAGTGCGTGTGATCTATCCTATTCACATGCGGAAGTCACATTTATATATATATATATATATATATATATATATATATATATATACACACACATGATATTCAGCATATCATAACCTATATTCCCAACCACAAGACCAATCTTTAATCTGTATGAAGCCGACAATTCTAGAGTGGACATATACATATATGCATATAGCAGCTGTACAAAACAATGCTATACCAAAATGAATCATATACATATATATCCTGACAAAATACATATAACAATACTACCCACGCGAACAATGCGTGCGGTTTTCTAAGTCTGTCCGCCTCCCTGAGATGAAGTGGAAGCGGTCCCGATGCCTATACCACCTGTGTCTATAACATTTAAAATTGGGGTGAGTCAAACAGACTCAGTGAGAGGCTCTCCCATCCCTGGTGTAGTAGCGGGCACCACTACAACTGGGGGAAGGCAACCAATCACAATCACATACGCATATACCGGATTTTGAGTTTCCATATATTAAGTGGTCAGGCAATTAGCAGATATCATATTCACAGTAAAGAATTTAAAGCATGGTTTTACATACGTTTAAATTCATACATACGTCATATCGCAGTTTAACATATAACTTCATGTGGGTGTCCATGTTCAAATACCCATAATCATAAACTGGCCCGAAGGCATATCTCCGTTAGGAGAGAATCTGGCCCGAAGGCAATATCTTCGTTAGGAGAGAATCTGGCCGAAGGCAATATCTCACGTGAGCGATATAGGAACCTAGTTGATCATTCTAGGAACCCCTGGCCCCAAGACTTTACTTGGAACAATAATCTGACCCCAAGACTTCACTTGGAGCATAGCCGGCGACTCGTCTGACCTCGGTTACCCAATGCAATAGCCACAATGTGGTGTACTCATATACTTTGTATTTCTGAAAGTTTGACTCAAGATAACAGACTCAATCTACCCGGACCCTCCGTGTTAGACTCGGTTCCCGCGTGTACCATAAATGACCCCTATGGACCACTACTTGTTCATTTTACTTTTTCTTAGGCAAATCTAGATTTCCATGTGGTTTCTAACTGGACTCTTGGTTCAAAACAAGGTCACCTATGTTTATTTCCTTTAAGGATTTACATACATAACCACACTTTTCAGATAGTAATCAACGAGGTTTGTTTCTAGTACCACAAGACCCTCATAAATACAATTGACTCGATTCCTACCCCCGATATCATATAGGTCTCGAGGACCTTCTTTCCATATAAGGCTCCTTGAGCCACCATTGCTTTTATAGTTCACATATACACATACAGCACGTTATCACATACATTACAATTTAGGAACAACAATAGCATGTTATCTATTATAAAATTCCTACAAGTAGGCAAAAAGGCAAACCACATATCCATATCCGCAGTCAACCCTATAGGACAAGGATAGGAAAGCCCCTCACCTGTTTGGCCCCTCGGATCAGCTCTCGGTGTGCCCGAAGGTCCACTCACTGTATGGTGCCCTATACACATATACTTGAGCAATTTAGAAACTTAGAATTCAGCCACTATCATGTACATGTCATGTTAATGCTCATGTGCTCTCTAATTAATTCCATAGACTAGTTGTTGGCTTGGAATGCCCTCAACTAGTTTTCGGAACACCTAGCATGTTTCTATTCGTATTCAACCCTGCTTAATCACACTATTCGGAAGCCTTGAGTTGGGAATGCAAGGTTACCCAATTTCATCTCTATGTGTCCATATGAAATTCCCATTACCCAAGTCTTGAATTTATGACTCAAAAGAGTCATAAATTCTACTTGTCTAAAATTTCCATTTACCAAATTAACTTTCAACACTTTACCTGCATATGCATACACATATCTGGACACGCGTAAAATTGGAAAATTGTCTCTTTTTCCCCGAATTGGGTTCCGGTGAGACGGCGAGTACTCGGGTTTTAATCCCTCGTACATTCCAATAATTTTTAACAATTATATAATTACCCTTCAACCATTCAATGCACCCCAAATCAATCCACAACACCCTTAAACATTACCAATCATATTTCCTACTAGTTTTCCAACCCGGATAAATTTCCATCAATTTAGTTCCGGTTCCTAAGCTTCCAACTCACTTCCTAACATGCAAATACTTCAATTTAGGACCTAGAATACTCAGATTGAATCAATTGGGGTCTTTCCAAAAATCCCTAAAATTGATAGAATTGGGGTTTGAGAGTTTCGGGACTTCTCACCTCGATTCAACTGGTTAGAAGGACGATATGGAGTAAAGGAGACTCCCAGCTACCTTCCCCGGTGAAGAGACGGCGTTTTCCGGCAAGAAAGCTCTCCCCCTTTGCTTTCTCTCACTAACCTCCGACTCTCTCTCCTCCTTCAGCTCAACGGCGATGACCGGCTCCGGTGGACGCGACTCCGGCTCCTCCTCCGTGCGTCCGGCCACCACCACGCGTGGGTCACTTCCCGTGCGTCTTCCTCCGTGCAACGCCCAGCCTCTCCCACTCGTGCGTTTTCTCTTCCCGTGCGTCTTCCTCTCTTCTTTCTATCCTCTTTCCTTTCTTTATCTTATTACTCACTTATAATATATATATATATATATTACAAAAGAAAAAAAAAGTCTGATTTCCTTTTCCTTATTTCTTTATTCTTATCCCTTCTTATATAATATATATTTATATATAATAAATAAATATATATACATATCACTAATAAAAAACAATTCTGATATAAAAATAAATAAGAAAAGAAATATATAACAAAATTAGGATTCACACTAATTTTGTATTTTTAAAAAAATATGTATTAGGATGATGTGTATTTTTATCTCATTTTCCACTTTCAAAATTAATTAATTTAATTAAATTAATGGTGCTAATTAAAATATTTTCGGGTATCACACCTGTAAGCCTTATCACCTAATTGACAAAATATCTATTATTGAAAATACATTCACATGCATTACAATATCATGGCTACACCGAAATGGTGGCCTATCCTAGGCAAGCAAATCCACGGCCAGTGCCACTTCAGGATATAGATATAGGAAAACACACATAATATGTATAACCTGTGTACTGGCTACACATCCGAAGATGCTGCCTATCTTATTCACATGCAACAGATATATGTATATATATACATTTCGAAAACAAATTTTCCCTGTATCGCAGTAAAATATATCCTGATCTTTTAGGTGTGTGAAGCTGACAGTTCTAGATTTAGTAATACAATCTAATTGGGTACGTCTACCCTTTACTCTATGATACAATAATAAAGTAAATTAAATTACAATTACACTTTATTCACCCACATGAACAAGTTGTGAGTCTTGGAAAGTGTTGCTCAACCCTCGTTCCACCGAGACTTCTTCCACATGTACTTAACCTGTCTTTGTGTAGTAAAAATGAGGTGTGAGTCTTAAACCACGCGACTCAGTGAGGACTCTCCCATCCCCAGCGCAAGGCGGGTACCTTACCGCTGGGACTGGGAGTCATACACAACCACATGCACAAACAACTAGTTACTGTGAGTTAGCATGCATTCTTGGTGATCACAGAATAACAGAAATTTAACCCAAACACTCACATGCATTTAGCAGATATAAGCATCCAGCAGTTTAATTCACATCATCACTCAACAAGTAAACATATAATGCCGTCTTTTACTTACCGGTCTTCTCACGTTCAACATGTTGAATCAACCAAGACGTTGTGGTGACGTAATCCTGTACGTCACTACTACGCTGCACAATCAAAAATCATACGCAAACACAGACAATTTGTATATACACACAGATACTATAACATACATCTACTTAATCTCCCCAACTCTGGGGTTTCTACTAGCCACTACGTGGCTTTCCCACTTTGAACCCGTGCACTTGGGTTGCTGGCCACCACGTGGCAAATATATTTACCCATTCACTCGGGTACTAGTCACCTCGTGACAATTCTGTTAATCAAACAATACTTAACCCATTCACTTGGGTACTAGTCACCTCGTGACAATTCTATTAATCAAACACAATCAACTTCTATCTATCAAACAACTGATACGTAGCCACCACGTGGCACGTCCTGACCCTTACTGCGGGACAATAGCTTGAGCCCACTTGTCCATTACCCAACCAGGCCACATGGCGGGCACGACACGACGTCTCGAAGCATAGCCACTGACACACCCTGGACCAACTCCACAGGATGATTTCTCTTTTACTAGGTTAGGCTCACGGTTCACCCGTAGGTTCCTCCCGTGTCTACTTACCTTAGTCTCACATATTACTAGGATTCTTCGCATCTTTCCCGAAGGATCAACAATTCTTCTCCTTGTTAATATGGACGAGTATCCTTAACAGGATATAACTCATATACCCGTCCATATGCACTCTCTGAGCCTCAAGCTATCGTCATAGCAATATAAAACCTTTCTGACCCTATTGCCAGGATAGGGCAATGACCATCGCCATGGTGATTATAAAACTGAGGTCTCAAGTGCCATATGACGTTGTTCTAATCGATGTCTCACATCGCTAGCGTAATCAAATCCGAAACCCACCAATAACTCCCTTTTCCATGATTATAATTTAAGTCACCGTCGTGACGAGTTTTCAAAATCAAGTTTAGCCCTTCCGTGCAAGGACTCTTGCCACCGTCGTGGAAAAGATTTAATAAAATACTCATAATGCCTCCGGAGTGTATGAGTTGGATTTGTAACACACCAATCATAGCAAACGACTCTCTACTCCTATGTCTTCCTATCCAAGCTACTTTCCACAACCTATTTTCTAGTTCTTTCATTCTTTTAGCATTCTATATCTCTAGCTAACACATACCAGACAAGCAGAGAATATACATACTCATGTAATCCACATAAGCATACAACCCTAGGAGCAGAGATGGAAGAACCCTCACCTTGGCCGCTTCACTTAGCATTCCCTTTGAGCACTCTAAGAGAGCTTTAGAGGAAGAGAAGAGAAGAAGAAGATGAACAAAATGAGGAAGAGTGGTGTGCGTGATGTCTCTGGTGCTTATTAATTGGGTTGAGCAATTAAGGGTAGTTGAGCAATTGACAACTTTTGAGGTATGGTGAAATAGAGTTTTGATTGGATTTTCTTAACTATATTTATTTGTAGGTAAGAATAGGAAAAGTTTAAAATTGTTGGCTAATCATAAGTCTATTAAAAATATATGTTATTGAGTGTCTTCCAGATGAAAATTTCTTACCCAGTATAATTTTTATTTTCGAAAAATCCTCAAATTTAAACTATAAGCTTGAAATAATTCATATGATTCATATTTAACCCAATTTATATTTTTCTATTTGAATTTCTTATTTATTTTAATTTCTTAAATTCTCAAATCTAAAGCAATTAAATCTTAATAATAACCCAAAAAAACTTATTTCATTCCAAGAGATTATTTTTATTTTATTTAGTCAAAATGTCCAACCTCAACATCAAAATTCTATCAATTTCATATTATCCCATCATTTCTTAATTAAGATTATTTATCTATATATATATATATATATATATATATATAATATATATATACATATTTCTATTTATTTACTTGTTGATATATTATTTATTTATTTATTCATTTTTAAATTCCAACTCCAAATGATGACCATTCTAGTCTTACTATATATTTGACTTGATTCCAAAAATACCCCTCGAGTATTACAATCATCGAAAAAAAAATTCCTTTCCGGTTTCTTTTAACTTTCATACTTTTTCTATATTCTTTTTTTTTTAAGTTTTAATTCCTAGCCCCGAAATAAATCATTCTTTAATCCTCGAAATTTTTCGGGGTATTACATTCTTCCCCCCTTAAGAAATTCGGTCCCCGAATTTCATCTCCTTCATGGGGTTGTTGGCTTGTTGTCATCCCTTGGCTCAATTTCACCTATGGTTCCTCTCAACGTGGAAGTTTTACCGTTTTACCTTACGGTTTATCTTTCTTTCCTAGGGACTCAGGGTCTTTATCTAGTCTCTACATCTTCTTTCTGTGATCGTTTGTATTCCTAGTTTCGTAGTTAACCACCCTCCGCGAGGTGTTAACCGACAGGCTCCATCTGTCGTCGCATCCTTCCCCGAGGATACCTAACTTTCCTAATTTCAATTCACTTTGCACTACTAATTTTGCAATGGAGTGTCTGGCACGCACCACATGCCATGCTCCATTTTAGTTCTCCGAGGAGTTAACTATTGCCTTCTCTAGTGAGGCTTACCTTGACTCAATCTGCTTGTCCGACTAACTACCTTCGTAGGTACTTCATATATCCGTCTTGGAACACGCCAAGACACTAGCTATTTGCATAGCACACTAGGTCCTATTTCTATAAACTATAACTGACATCGGAGTCCCCGTACTTAAGTATCCTCTACTACCAAGCAGCTACCCTTCTGCCGGTATTTCCCCCAATATATTCCTTGTAAACGATTTCTGTAGAAAAGTCTGTTTACTTCTTACTACACCCTCTACTATACCTCTAGACTTACCGCTTACACAACTTTCACCCTACGTAGGTGTTCATATTTTGTGCCATCAGTGTACCCAACCCTTCTGAGGTTGCTACACTTACTACAGACTCGGTTTACCCTACTCGTGGCCTAACGAAGCTAAATGCCATGACACCAGCACAACTATGTATTACACTTAGCGTTTCTCCACCAAACGGTAAAGGATCTTTCCTTTATGACTCGTGTTTCCCTTTCTTTTCCGGAATTCTACCCTTACCCTTAGTGGTTTCCATAACCACCTCAGGTTACTCCCTGTCGGCATCCTATGTCTGACTAACTTAGACTCTTTTCTGACTACTACTTGTAGTCATTTCTGTTTATAATGGAAACTCATCAGTCTCCTCCTTACCATCATATTCATCACTCTGCCTCTAGCTTAGTTCGGTCTTCTCATCTGAAGACCTCGCTTGACACGACTATGACCGTGGATCTATACCATCCTCAGGTTAGTTCACTTAGAGTTGCACATCCTATACTAACTCTACTCATTGGATTTCTGTTGGCTTTTACCCCAACTTGGCCCACTCGGACTCCTCAACTCACTTAGATCTTGTATTCCTACTTGAAACACTTGATCCGTTAACTACAGCATGAACTTTTCCGGACATGCTCTACTCCCCTTGACCAAACGGGATCGCTCTCACGGTTTGACTCTTTCCTTTCTTACGGTGTGCATATGTTCATGAACATATACAGCCTCTTGCAAGTGTGTTACCCGTTGGTTCCCAATCGCCCCCAACGGTACTATACCTGTTTTATCATTTTGGCTCTCATCCCCAGATACTTACCGACTCCGTTCTCGTATTCACTCTCTTCTTTTCCATTTCATACTTACGTGGTACTCTTTCTTCGAGTATTTCTCAATACCGTTACTGTCACGACCCCAAATCGAGAGTACGTGACCGGCAAGGGAATAGATTTTACCTCTAACTCGTAAGCCTTATCCTGTAAACATGTTTATAACTACCCTGCTATACAATCAATAATATATATATATCATACTAGTGGCACACCTCACTGGTGGCCTAATTAACCTGCAATCCACGGTTCGCTCAATACCGCTTCAGCTCAATCCAGTGTATAGATATATTATCAGCACTCATAATGTAAATATTAATATCATATTGACCGTACGTCTCAATACGTACGATCTATCTATTCACATGCAGTAAGCACACTATAATATATCCATATCATATTGACCGTACGCCTCAATGCGTACGATCTATCCTATTCACATGCAGAAGTTTATATACTCAAACATATATCCAGTCTTCCCCAAACTGGACCCTGTCTTTAAGTACATGTCGAGCCGAAAAACTGTAAATATATATATACAACTCTTACAACTTTAAAATATGTACAGCAAGTGAATCAAAATAACCAAAAGGTGTCCACCCACACGAACAAGTGCGTAAGGATGGTCTGATGTCCGTATCACTGTCCAGACGTCGATGCCTGCCCGACCCCTGTATCTGAAACATTGAAGCAGAGGGAGTGAGTCAAACAGACTCAGTGAGAACCTTCCCATCCTCGGCGTAGCGGCGGGGTACCACTACAGCTGGGGAAAGGGAAACACCCACAATCACATACGCATGAAAGTCCAGTTTTACAATTGTTATATTACGATCAGGCACTATTATATAACCTTAAATCAAAGATAAACCTACAGATCATGTTTTTCTATCATGCTTCTCATAATCAAACAATCATAATTAACATATCATATAAAAACTGTAAATCACTGAATGACCCTAGTACCAGGCTAAGGCAATGGCCTCAACGGGCAATTTCTCTAATCTTTAACTGACCCTAGTGCCAGGCTAGGGCAATGGCCTCACGGGCAAATCTTTAGTCTTTTACTGACCCTAGTACCAGGCCTAGGGCAATGCCTCAACGGGCAAATGCTTTACTCTTTAACTGACCCTAGTTCAGGCTAGGGCAATGGCCTCAACGGGCAATTGTTTTAACTTGTTTCTCTTCCCAAGCTTTCAGCTGGTATCCTGACTCTATCTACCCATTATGATCCTAAACTGACTTTACCTAGGTAGTGTTGGACATTTCTACGACTCACTAATCAATTAAGAGATCGTATAAATCCTCATATTGTTCCCAACCCTTGGTTTAGATCATACCTAGCTCTAAGGTCTTTCCTAAGTTCAATTACCATAAAACGTCAACGTTAGCAACACTTTCCTTATGATTTCTTAGGTGAGTTTCTAATTAATATGGTAAACCAACCTTGGACTCAATCAACAACTTACCCCCTTGCTTGTATTGTTCGGCGTACCTCATGTCATCACATGGATACCCTCCAGTACCATTTTTACCGGTAGTCAAACACACATATACAAATACTTTCATGGATAACAATTTAGAATAACAATAGCATGTTAACCACTAAACAATTCTTACAAATAGGCAAGTAAGCAAACCGCATATCCACATCCTCAATCAACCTGTAGGGCAAGGATGGGAAACCCCTCACCTTAGCCGTTTTACTTAGTAACCCTTGAGCACTCTTGTCTCTAAGGAAGTACTTGAGTCCTAACAAATAGAACCACACCAATTAAACTACTTATCTACACATGTGTGTAGCAAACTTTCCATAAACTCCATATTAACCAATTTTCCACTTCTACACATATCAATGCCTAAATTCCACTACCTAAGCTATGGTCATCATTTGGTGTTTTCTCTAGCTTTAAATAATGAAATGTATAAACAATTAAATTCATTCCATTGGTTGCTCTCCAAGCCCACCAATAGAAAATCAATTAATTTTGGAAAATTCTTACCTTCACAAAAGGGTTCACATATCACTAACCAACCATTGGGCATTATCCAAACCATTTAGAATATCCAAACAAATCATTCAAAGTTTATAAATATTATCAAGTTCAAGAAAAATCCTCCAATTCCATAAATTTCCCCAAATTTCGTAGGTCACAAACCCTATAGTACAAATCTTCATGGAACTCATTATTAGGGTGATTCTTATACACAAGAATGAACCTAAGGTGGTATACTATCATTGGGTAACTCATTCTTAACAAGAAAATCATGATTCAAGTGGTGGAAACAAGTTTTTGGGGAACTCACCTTGTAAAAATCCGAAAATGGAGGTTTGGAAGAGTAACCCAAGCCTCTTTGATGTTCCAAAAGAATAGAGAAACTTGAGGGAATCTTAGATTGATGTGGGAACAAGATTAAGTGAGGGTGGAGGCTTGAGATTGGAAAGGATGAACAATGTGGTGAAGAGAAGGAAAAGAAAGTGGAAGGAGCAGCAGAAAAAAAAAACGCAGAAGTAAGCAATTCGTGGGTTCATATGGGGTAAGGGGCTTTTAAGGGCAACTTGGTATTTGACATATTTTTTTTGAGTATGGTAAAAAAGTGAGTTTTGAATGGATTTTCTTGTCTATAATTATTTGTAGGTAAGAATAACAAAATTTTGAAAATTTTGACTAATCATAAGCCTATTAAAATATCTGTCATTAAGTGTCTTGCAGATGAAAATTTCCTACCCAGTATAATTTTATTTTCGAAAAATTCTCAAATTTAAAACTATAAGCTTTGAATAATTCATATGACCACTTTTAAACAAAATTATAATTTTTCTACCTAACTTCATATTTATTTTAATTTCTTAAATTCTCAACTCTAACACTATTAAAATCTTAATTATATCCCAAAAATTTTTATTTCACTCTAAAAAATTTATTTTTATTTTCTTTAGCCAAAATGCTTAACTTCAATTTCATAATTTTTATCAATTTCATATTATCCATCAATTCCTATTTAATTTTATTTATCTATATGTATACACAAAATTATTATTTATTTCTATTGTTCATTTATTTATTTTATTTTGTCCTTACATTCCAACTCCAAATTGTGACCATGCTAAGTCCTTACTATACACAATTGACTTGGTTCTAAAAATACCCCTCGGGTATTACAATCTTCCCTCCTTAAGAAATTCGGTCCCCGAATTTCAATTAAGTTACTAACCTTAGTCTTGAAATAGGTGAGGATATGTCATGCGCATCTCAGTCTCAACTTCCCACGTTGCTTCCTCAACCGAATGGTTTCGCCACAGGACTTTCACCAATGGTATTTCCTTCGATCTTAGCTTCTTCAACTGGTGATCTAAGATTTCCACTAGCATCTCCTCATACGTCAGACCTTTGGCTAGCTGTACTTCATGAGGTTGGATTACGTGAGAGGGATCTGGCAGGTACTTGCGAAGCATAGACACGTGAAACACCGGATGAACTCCTTCCAACTCCGCTGGCAATTCTAGACGGTAGGCAAAATTTCCCACGCGTTTCTAGAATCTCAAACGGTCCGATGTATCTTGGACTTAGCTTGCCTTTCTTGCCAAATCTCATCACGCCCCTCATCGGTGAAATCTTTAAGAAAACCTGCTCACCCACAGCAAACTCTAACTCTCTTCTCCGGTTGTCGGCATACGACTTCTGCCTACTCTGAGCCGTGGCAAGCCTTTCTCTAATGGACTTTATCTTGTCCAAAGCATCCTGCACAAGTTCTGGGACCAACCAACTTGGCCTCTCTGACCTCGAACCACCCAATCGGGGACCTGCACTTCCGAACCGTACAAAGCCGCGAAGGGTGCCATCTGAATACTGGATTGGTACTGTTATTATAGGCAAACTCCGCTAACGGCAGGTATTTTCTCCCACCCACCCCCCCCCCCCCCCCCCCCCCCCGAAATCCATAACACATGCTCTGAGCATGTCCTCTAAAATTTGAATAGTCCTCTCAGATTGCCCGTCTGTCTGGGGATGAAATGATGTACTCAGATCGACCCTTGTCCCCAATGCCTCCTGAAGTGCTCTCCAGAATCGAGAGGTAAACTGTGGCCCCCTATCAGAGATAATCGACACCGGTACTCCGTGCAACCTCACTATCTCTGATAGGTACAACTGGGCATACTGACCCACTCCGTAAGTGGTCTTAACTGGCAGAAAATGGGCGGACTTGGTCATCCGATCAACGATTAACCAAACTGAATCGAATCCCCTCTGTGACCGCAGCAATCCTGTCACAAAGTCCATAGTAATTCTCTCCCATTTCCATTCAGGAATTTCTATCTGTTGAAGTGTTCCGGCGGGCTTTTGGTGTTCAGCCTTAACTTGCTGACACACTAGACATCTAGATATGTAGTCTGCCACGTCTTTCTTCATACCATTCCACCAGTACAATTCTCTCAGATCTTGATACATTTTATTACTACCCCGATGGATTGTGTACGCTGTCTTGTGTGCCTCATCAAGAATTCTTTCTTTCAAACCATCCACCATAGGTACACACAGTCATCCTTCCAACCGGAGTATGCCACTGTCATCTATGGAGAATCGGACGTCGTCCTTCTGCCCCTTGACCACTGTATCTCTGATCTGTTTGAGGTCGACGTCTTGATCTTGCTTGGATTTAACCTCTTCGACTAGAGCTGACTTGGCTTGGACATGGACTAGAAACATGTCGGAGTCTCCAATTTCAAACTGAGTTCCAGACTGTTCCAGCTCATGTATTTCCCGAATCAACGGCCTTTGTACTTCACTGATATGGGCTAAGCTACCCATTGACTTTCGGCTCAGAGCGTCTGCCACCACATTCGCCTTACCAGGATGGTACAAGATCGTGCAGTCATAGTCTTTCAACAATTCCATCCACCTGCGTTGTCTCAGATTTAGATCTTTCTGCTCGAAAATGTACTTAAGGCTCTTGTGGTCTGTGTATACCTCACATATTTCACTGTAAAGGTAGTGCCTCCAAATCTTCAAGGCAAATACCACCGCTGCCATTTCAAGATCGTGAGTTGGGTAGTTCTTTTCGTGCTTCCGGAGTTGCCTAGACGCATAAGCAATCACCTTGCCATGCTGCATAAGAACACACCCTAACCCAACTCGCGAAGCATCACAGTAAACTACATACCCTCCGGTGCCCTCAGGAAGAGCCAACACCGGTGCTGTGGTGAGACTTTCCTTCAGTTTCTGAAAACTCTCTTCACACTTGTTATCCCACACAAACTTTACCCCTTTCTGAGTTAGCTTTGTAAGAGGTGCAGCAACCTTCGAAAAGTCCTGCACAAACCTTCTATAGTATCCAGCCAAACCTAGAAAACTGCGAATCTCCGTGACTAAGGTAGGCTGGGACCAATTCTTCACTGCTTCCACCTTGCTCGGATCAACATGGATTCCCTCTGAAGATACCACGTGACCGAGAAATGCAACTTTATCAAGCCAAAACTCGCATTTTGATAACTTAGCATACAATTTCTCTTCTCTCAGCCTCTGCAATGCCAGTTTCAAATGCTCTGCGTGCTCCTCAGCATTCTTGGAATAGACTAGAATGTCATCTATAAATACAATGACAAATCGGTCTAGGAATGGCTTGAAAACCCGATTCGTCATGTCCATAAAAGCTGCTGGTACATTAGTTAGCTCGAACGACATGACTAGAAACTCATAATGGCCGTATCGGGTTCGAAAAGCAGTCTTGGGCACATCTTCTTTTCTAATCTTCAGCTGATGATACCCTGATCGCAGATCGATCTTTGAAAATCTCTTAGCACCCTGCAACTGGTCGAACAAATCATTGATTCATGGAAGTGGGTATTGATTGCGACTGTTACCTTATTCAACTTTCGGTAATCGATACACAATCTTAAAGTTCCATCCTTCTTCTTCACGAATAGAACTGCTGCACCCCAAGGTGAAAAACTGGCTCTGATGAAACCCTTATCAAGCAATTCCTGTAACTGCGTGTGTAGCTCCTTCAACTCCTTCGGAGCCATTCTGTAGGGTGGTGTGGAAATTGGCTGAGTACCTGGTAAAAGTTTGATCTCAAATTCAATCTCTCGATCAGGCGGCAAACCAGGTAATTCGTCAGGAAATGCATCAAGAAACTCCCGAACCACCGGTACCTGATCCGCAGGAGGTACTTCTTTCGTAGTATCCCTCACAAAAGCCAGATATCCTTTACACCCTTTCTCGAGTAGCTTGGAAGCTTTCATTGCTGAAATTAGACTCGGATATGGTGCAACACCATCACCCCACACCACAAATGGCTCTTCATTCGGCATATTGAATTTGAAACACTTCGCCCTGCAGTCAACTACCGCATGACATGATGCCAACCAATCCATACCTAGAATGACATCCAAGTCTACCATGTATAGTAGTCGTAGGTCCACAACTGTTTCATGACCCTCGACCACAACACACACGACTCATAAACGTACTTGACTTGTACTGATTCACCCATCAGAGTAGAGACCATTTTTGTCTCCTTCAACCTAGTGGGGCTTTTCTCAACCTTCCGTGCAATGCATGTGAGATGTAGGAATGTGTATCTGTCACTACTGCATTTGAGACATGTGCATCCGTGTCGAGACAAAGCAAACACCCGTGCCTGTCCTCCCCCTGGTGCACCTGGACCTCTACCTCCTGCTCCTGCTCCTCTACCTCAGCCCGCACCTGAAGTGTTAACTTGGGGTGGTACAATTCTAACTGGTGGGGCTGCAATTGGAGTACTACCCGGAGTAGGATTGCTCTTGACACTCGTCTTCCTCTGCGGACATTCCTTAGCCAAATGCCCAATCTGACCACAGTTGTAACAACCTGCCTTTGTGACTCTACACTCTCCAAAATGGAATCTCCAACATGTTCCACATTGCGGTTTCTGGTTACCGCCCTGACTACTGCCTTGGAACCTCTGCCCACCTTGGGTGTTACTCTTCCCATACTTATGGTGGTAATAGCAGACTGCCCACCAACTTGCCCTGCATAATTTGGAACTATACCAGAATTACCAGCTGTCTTTTGCTTCTTCTTCCATTCCTGCCCATCACTACCTGTCAGTAACTTATTCTTGGGATTCGCCGACGTCCCAAACTTCTTCCTATTTTCAATACCCTGGCACAATCAGCAGCCTGTGCTAGAGTTTTCAAACAGACCACATTGCGGCAGTAGAACTACGAACAATGGCTCTACCAACCTGTGGATAAACCTCTTAATCAACTCCCTCTCATCGGGAACCAATTCTAGAGCATATTGAGCTAGCTCCGTGAACTGCAGCTCAAACTCAGTCACTGACATATTCGGCGTCATCGCCAGCATAATTAATCTTGATCTTTAAGGTGTGTGAAGCTGACAGTTCTAGATTTAGTAATACAGTCTAATTGGGTACGTCTACCCTTTACTTTATGATACAATAATAAAGGAAAATTAAATTACAATTACACTTTCTTCACCCACATGAACAAGTTGTGGGTCTTGGAAAGTGTTGCTTAACCCTCGTTCCACCGAGACTTCTTCCACCTGTCCTTAACCTGTCTCTGTGTAGTAAAAATGAGGTGTGAGTCTTAACCACACGACTCGGTGAGGACTCTCCCATCCCCGGCGAAAGGCGGGTACCTTACCACTGGGACTGGGAGTCATACACAACCATTTACACAAACAACTAGTTACTGTGAGTTAGCATGCATTCTTGGTGATCACACAATAACAGAAATTTTACCCAAACACTCACATGCATTTAGCAGGTATAAGCATGCAGCAGTTTAATTCACATCATCACTCAATAAGTAAACATATAACATATAATGCCGGCTTTTACTTACCGGTCTTCTCACGTTCAACATGTTTGAATCAACCAAGACGTTTTGGTGACGTAATCCTGTACGTCACTACTACGCTGCACAATCAGAAATCATATGCAAACACAGACAATTTGTATATACACACAGATACTATAACATACATCTACTTAATCTCCCCAACTCTGGGGTTTCTACTATCTACTTAATCTCCACAGGATGGTTTCTCTTTTACTAGGTTAGGCTCACGGTTCACCCGTAGGTTCCTCCCGTGTCTCCTTACCTTAGTCTCACATATTAATAGGATTCTTTGTATCTTTGCCGAAGGATCAACAATTCTTCTCCTTATTAATATGTACAAGTATCCACAACAGGATATAACTCATATACCTGTGCAGATGCACTCTCTGAGCCTCAAGCTATCGTCATAGCAATATAAAACCTTTCTGACCCTATTGCCAGGATAGGGCAATGACCATCGTCATGGGTGATTATAAAAACTGAGGTCTCAAGTGCCATCTGACGTTGTTCTAGTCGATGTCTCACATCGCTAGCATAACCAAATCCGAAACCCACCAATAACTCCCTTTGCATGAATTTAATTTAAGTCACCGTCGTGACGAGTTTTCAAAATAAAGTTTAGCCCTTCCGTACAAGGCTCTTGCCACCGTCGTGGAAAAGATTTAATAAAATACTCATCATGCCTCCGGAGTGTATGAGTTGGATTTGTAACACACCAATCATAGAAAACAATTATACTCTACTCATATGTCTTCCTATCCAAGCCACTTTCCACAACCTATTTTCTAATTCTTTCATTCTTTTAGCATTTTATATCTCTAGCTAACACATACCAGACAAGCAGAGAATATACATACTCATGTAATCCACATAAGCATACGATCCTAGGAGCAGAGATGAAAGAGCCCACACCTTGGCCAACCTTCCATGCAATCCTCTCCTGTAACTTAAGTCTCCTCGGAGTTCCTGTTGCACTCAATCGTGTGTCGTTGTTCCTATAAGAACAACATTTACTTCATTAAGGTTATTACTTAGCTTAACTTGTTATTTATATCTCCATTACTCTCACGTGTAGTCCATGGTTGCCAGAGTCAAGCTCTTGGTCTTATTGGACTTCTCTATCCCGGCTTATGTGTATCCTTCCTCGGACACTGACTTACTCGCATATAACACTCTACTTGAGTGTTTCACATACTTGGATTTGAGTAGGAGGTTCGGATATAACAATCATTTTGGTCCTTAAAAACATAGTTGATGGTGTTCTAAGAAGTTTAGGATTGAAAGTAGGAGGTTCGGACGACCCAGATTTGCAAAAAAATGAATTTTGGGCATGCTGGGCAGAGGCCTGGCGCTATAGCGCCGATCTGCTGCCCAACAGCTCTTGGCACACCCGAGAGACGGCGTTATAGCGCCGGTTTAATTAACATGTATTTTTAACTTAATAATTAAATAAATAACTAACATGTATTTTTAACTTAATCCCTTTCCCTATTTAATTCAGGTTTCTAATTTCTTAGGTCCCGAATTAAATCCCAAAAATTATTTTCTACTTCTTTTCTTTCCCTTTTTATTTTATTTTAAACCTGGAAAAAATTTTCGGGTATTACAATCCTCGAAAAAAAATTTCCTTTCCGGTTTCTTTTAACTTTCATAATTTTCCTATATTCTTTTTAAGGTTTTAATTCCTAGCCCCGGAATAAATCTTTCTTTAATCCTCAAAATTTTTAAACAAATCAATCTTTAATCCTCGAAATTTTCCAGGGTATTACAGATTAAAAAAAGAAAAAAGAATATCAAGTTTTAGAAACACTCATCGGCGAAAACTGATTAAAAAAAGAAAAATGAATTTCAAGTTTTCGAAACACTCATCTACGAAAACTGATTAAAGAAAATAAAAATGAAAACACTCATCTACGAAAACTGATTAAAGAAAATAAAAATGAATATCAAGTTTTCGAAACATTCATCGGCGAAAACTGATTAAAAAAAGAAAATAAATATCAAGTTTTTGAAACACTCATCGGCGAAAACTGATTAAAAAAAATGATTATCAAGTTTTCGAAACACTCATCGGTGAAAACTAATTTAATAAAGAAAAATGAATATCACGTTTTCGAAACACTCATCGGCCAAAACTGATTAAGAAAAAGAAAAATGAATATCAAGTTTTCAAAACACTCATCAGGAAAAACTATTTTTTTTTAAAAAAAGAAAAATAAATATTACGTTTTCGAAACACTCATATGCGAAAACTTATTAAAGAAAAGAAAAATGAATATCAAGTTTTCAAAACACCCATCGGCAAAAACTGATTAAAAAAAAGAAAAATGAATATCAAGTTTTCAGAACAATCATCGGCGAAAATTGATTAAAAAAAAGAAAAATCAATATCAAGTATTTGAAACACTCATCGGCGAAAACTGATTAAAAAAAAGAAAAATGTATATCAAGTTTTCAAAACACTCATTAGCGAAAACTTACTAAAAAAAGAAAAATGAATATCAAGTTTTCGAAACACTCATCGACGAAAATTGATTAAAAAAGAAAAATGAATATTAAGTTTTCGAAACACTCATCGGCGAAAAATGATTTAAAAAAGAAAAATGAATATCAAGTTTTCGAAAACACTCATCGATGAAAACAAATTAAATAAAGAAAAATGAATTTCACGTTTTTGAAACACTAATCGGGGGAAAACTTATTAAGAAAAAGAAAAATGAATATCAAGTTTTTGAAACACTTATCGGCAAAAACTGATTAAAAAAAAGAAAAATGAATATCAAGTTTTCAGAATACTTTTCGGCGAAAATTGATTAAAAAAAGAAAAATGAATATCAAGTTTTCGAAAACACTCCTCGGCTAAAACTGGTTAAAAAAGAAAAATGAATAAAAAGTTTTCGAAACACTCATCGGCAAAAACTGATTAAAAAAAGAAAAATGAATTTCAAGTTTTCGAAACACTCATCGGCAAAAGCCAATTAAAAAAATATTAAGTTTTCGAAACACTCATCGGCGAAAACTGATTAAAAAAACGAAAAATGAATAACAAGTTTTCGAAAACACTCATCGGCTAAAACTAATTAAAAAAAGAAAAATGAATGTCAAGTTTTCGAAACACTCATCGGCAAAAACTGATTAAGAAAAAGAAAAATAAATATTAAGTTTTTGAAACACTCATCAGCGAAAACTGATCAAAAAAAAGAAAAAAGAATATCAAGTTTTCAGACACACTTATTGGCGAAAATTTATTAAAAAAAGAAAAATGAATATCAAGTTTTCGAAAACACTCATCGGCAAAAATTGATTTAAAAAAAGAAAAATAAATATTAATTTTCGAAATACTCATCGGTGAATACTGATTAAAAAAAAAGAAAAATGAATATCAAGTTTTCAGAACGACATCGGCGAAAAATGAATATAATGTTTTGGAAAACACTCATCGACTAAAACTGATTAAAAAGAAGAAAAATGAATATCATGTTTTCGAAACACCAATCGGGGAAAACTATTAAAAAAAAGAAAAATGAATATTACGTTTTCGAAACACTAATCGATGAAAAGTAATTAAATAAAGAAAAATGAATATCACGTTTTCAAAACACTCATCGGCGAACACTGATTAAAAAAAGAAAAATGAACATCAAGTTTTCGAAACACTCATCGGCGAAAACTGATTAAAAAACATGAATATCAAGTTTTCGAAACACTCATCGGTGAAAACTAATTAAATAAAGAAAAATGAATATCACGTTTTCGAAACACTCATCGAAGAAAACTGATTAAGAAAAAGAAAAATGAATATCAAGTTTTCGACACACTCATAGGGAAAAACTATTTTAAAAAAGAAAAAGAAAAATGAATATTACGTTTTCGAAACACTAATCGATGAAAACTAATTAAATAAAGAAAAATGAATATCACGTTTTCGAAACACTCATCGGCGAAAATTGATTAAAAACAGAAAAATGAATATCAAGTTTTCGAAACTCTCATCGGCTAAAACTGCTTAAAAAAAAGAAAAATGAATATCAAGTTTCAGAACACTCATCGGCGAAAATTGATTAAGAAAAAGAAAAATGAATATCAAGTTTTCGAAACACTCATCGGCGAAAACTGATTTAGAAAAAGAAAAATGAATACCAAGTTATCGAAACAATCATCGGTGAAAACTAATTAAATAAAGAAAAATAAATACCACGTTTTCGAAACACTCATCGGCGAAAACTTATTAAGAAAAAGAAAAATGAATATCAAGTTTTCGAAACACTCATCAGGAAAAACTATTTAAAAAAGAAAAAAGAAAAAATAATAAAAAGTTTTTGAAACACTCATCGGCGAAAACTGCTTAAAAATAAAAAAATAAAAATGAATATTACGTTGTCTAAACATTTACCGTCGAAAACTGATTAAGAAAAAGAAAAATGAATATCAAGTTTTCAGAACACTCATCGGCGCAAATTGAGTAAAAATAGAAAAATGAATATCAAGTTTTCGAAACACTCATCAGCGAAGACTTACTGAAAAAAGAAAAATGAATTTCCAGTTTTCCAAACACTAATCGACCAAAACTGATTAAAAAAATAAAAATGAATATCAAGTTTTTGAAACACTCATCGGCGAAAACTGATTAAAAAAGGAAAATGAATATCAAGTTTTCGAAACACTCATCGGTGAAAACTGATTAAAAAAAGAAAAATGAATATCAAGTTTTGGAAACACTCATCGGCGAAAACTGATTAAAAAAAGAAAAATGAATATCAAGTTTTGGAAACACTTATCGGTGAAAACTGATTAAGAAAAGAAAAATGAATATCAAATTTTCGAAACACTCATCTACGAAAACTAATTAAAGAAAATAAAAATGAATAGCAAGTTTTCGAAACACTCATCGGCGAAAACTGATTAAAAAACATGAATATCAAGTTTTCGAAACACTCATCGGTGAAAACTAATTAAATAAAGAAAAATGAATATCACGTTTTCGAAACACTCATCGGAGAAAACTGATTAAGAAAAAGAAAAATGAATATCAAGTTTTCGAAACACTCATAGGGAAAAACTATTTTAAAAAAGAAAAGAAAAATGAATATTACGTTTTCGAAACATTAATCGATGAAAACTAATTAAATAAAGAAAAATGAATATCACGTTTTCGAAACCCTCATTGGCGAAAACTGATTAAAAAAAGAAAAATGAATATCAAGTTTTCGAAACACTCATCGGCTAAAACTGATTAAAAAAAAGAAAAATGAATATCAAGTTTCAGAACACTCATCGGCGAAAATTGAATAAGAAAAAGAAAAATGAATATCAAGTTTTCGAAACACTCATCGGCGAAAACTGATTTAGAAAAAGAAAAATGAATATCAAGTTTTCGAAACACTCATCGGTGAAAACAAATTAAATAAAGAAAAATGAATACCACGTTTTCGAAACACTCATCGGAGAAAACTGATTAAGCAAAAGAAAAATGAATATCAAGTTTTCGAAACACTCATAGGGAAAAACTATTTTTTTTTAAAAAAGAAAAATGAATATTACGTTTTCGAAACACTAATCGATGGAAACTAATTAAAAAAAGAAAAATGAATATCACGTTTTCGAAACACTCATCGGCGAAAACTGATTAAAAAAAGAAAAATGAATATCAAGTTTTCGATACACTCATCGGCTAAAACTGATTAAAAAAAAGAAAAATGAATATCAAGTTTCAGAACACTCATCGGCGAAAATTGATTAAGAAAAAAAAATGAATATCAAGTTTTCGAAACACTCATCGGCGAAAACTGATTTAGAAAAAGAAAAATGAATACCAAGTTTTCGAAACACTCATCGGTGAAAACTAATTAAATAAAGAAAAATGAATACCACGTTTTCGAAACACTCATCGCGAAAACTGATTAAGAAAAAGAAAAATGAATATCAAGTTTTCGAAACACTCATCGGGAAAAACTATTTAAAAAAGAAAAAAGAAAAAATAATATGAAGTTTTTGAAACACTCATCGGCGAAAACTGCTTAAAAAGAAAAAAAATAAAAATGAATATTATGTTGTCAAAACATTTATCGTCGAAAACTGATTAAGAAAAAGAAAAATGAATATCAAGTTTTTGAAACACTCATCGGCGAAAACTAGTTAAAAAAAAGAAAAATGAATATCAAGTTTTCAGAACACTCATCGGCGCAAATTGAGTAAAAATAGAAAAATGAATATCAAGTTTTCGAAACACTCATCCGCGAAAACTTACTAAAAAAAGAAAAATGAATATCCAGTTTTCCAAACACTAATCGACCAAAACTGATTAAAAAAATAAAAATGAATATCAAGTTTTTGAAACACTCATCGGCGAAAACTGATTAAAAAGGACAATGAATATCAAGTCTTCGAAACACTCATCGGTGAAAACTGATTAAAAAAAAGAAAAATGAATATCAAGTTTTGGAAACACTCATCGGCGAAAACTGATTAAAAAAAGAAAAATGAATATCAAGTTTTGGAAACACTCATCGGTGAAAACTGATTAAGAAAAGAAAATGAATATCAAGTTTTCGAAACTCTCATCTACGAAAACTAATTAAAGAAAATAAAATGAATAGCAAGTTTTCGAAACACTCATCGGAGAAAACTGATTAAAAAAAGAAAATAAATATCATGTTTTTGAAACACTCATCGGCGAAAACTGATTAAAAAACATGAATATCAAGTTTTCGAAACACTCATCGGTGAAAACTAATTAAATAAAGAAAAATGAATATCACGTTTTCGAAACACTCATTGGAGAAAACTGATTAAGAAAATGAAAAATGAATATCAAGTTTTCGAAACACTCATAGGGAAAAACTATTTTAAAAAAGAAAAGAAAAATGAATATTACGTTTTCGAAACACTAATCGATGAAAACTAATTAAATAAAGAAAAATGAATATCACGTTTTCGAAACACTCATCGGCGAAAACTGATTAAAAAAAGAAAAATGAATATCAAGTTTTCGAAACACTCATCGGCTAAAACTGATTAAAAAAAAGAAAAATGAATATCAAGTTTCAGAACACTCATCGGCGAAAATTGATTAAGAAAAAGAAAAATGAATACCAAGTTTTCGAAACACTCATCGGCGAAAACTGATTTAGAAAAAGAAAAATGAATACTAAGTTTTCGAAACACTCATCGGTGAAAACTAATTAAATAAAGAAAAATGAATACCACGTTTTTGAAACACTTATCGGTGAAAACTGATTAAGAAAAAGAAAAATGAATATCAAGTTTTCGAAACACTCATCGGGAAAAACTATTTAAAAAAGAAAAAAGAATATGAAGTTTTTGAAACACTCATTGGCGAAAACTGCTTAAAAAGAAAAAAATAAAAATGAATATTACGTTGTCAAAACATTTATCGTCGAAAACTGATTAAGAAAAAGAAAAATGAATATCAAGTTTTTGAAACACTCATCGGCGAAAACTAGTTAAAAAAAAGAAAAATGAATATCAAGTTTTCAGAACACTCATCGGCGCAAATTGAGTAAAAATAGAAAAATGAATATCAAGTTTTCGAAACACTCATCAGCGAAAACTTACTAAAAAAAGAAAAATGAATATCCAGTTTTCGAAACACTAATCGACCAAAACTGATTAAAAAAATAAAAATGAATATCAAGTTTTTGAAACACTCTTTGGCGAAAACTTATTAAAAAAGGAAAATGAATATCAAGTTTTCGAAACACTCATCGGCGGAAACTGATTAAAAAAAGAAAAATGAATATCAAGTTTTGGAAACACTCATCGGCGAAAACTGATTAAAAAAAGAAAAATGAATATCAAGTTTTCGAAACTCTCATCTACGAAAACTAATAAAAGAAAATAAAAATGAATAGCAAGTTTTCGAAACATTCATCGGCGAAAATTGATTAAAAAAAGAAAATAAATATCAAGTTTTTGAAACACTCATCGGCGAAGACTGATTAAAAAACATGAATATCAAGTTTTCAAAACACTCATCGGTGAAAACTAATTAAATAAAGAAAAATGAATATCACGTTTTCGAAACACTCATCGGAGAAAACTGATTAAGAAAAAGAAAAATGAATATCAAGTTTTCGAAACACTCATAGGGAAAAACTAATTTAAAAAAAAAAAGAAAAATGAATATTACGTTTTCGAAACACTCATCTGCGAAAATTGATGAAAAAAAAAGAAAAATGAATATCAAGTTTTTAAAACACCCATCGGCGAAAACTGGTTAAAAAAAAAAGAAAAATGAATATCAAGTTTTCAGAACACTCATCGGCGAAAACTGATTAAAAAAATAAAAATGAATATCAAGTTTTCGAAACACTCATCGGTGAAAACTATTTAAAAAAAAAGAAAAAAGAATCTTACGTTTTCGAAACAATCAACGGTGACAGCTGATTAAAAAATGAAAAATTACTATCAAATTTTCGAAACACTCATCGGCAAAAACTGATTAAAAAAAAGAAAAATCAATATCAAGTTTTTGAAACACTCATCGGCGAAAACTGATTAAAAAAAAGAAAAATATATATCAAGTTTTCAAAACACTCATTAGCGAAAACTTACTAAAAAAAGAAAAATGAATATCAAGTTTAGAAAAACTCTGTAATATCCGAGATATTTAGATTTAATTATTTTTATTTTTTATTAAATTTATTTTTCTTTCAGAAAGAAAAATAAATTAAATTAAAGAATTATAGGGTTAAAAAAATAAAGAAGAAAGTAATATGGGACATTTATAATTTTTCTAGGACCTAAAAGAAAATAGGACTAAAAAGCATGAGGGAAAAAGAGGATATAACAAGTAAATAAATTTTTCTAATAAAAAAAAAATATATATATATATATAATATCAAAAAAATAAATAAATACATCTAGATATAATATATATATATATATATATTAAAATAATGGGGGGTGGGGCCAAACCGTGACCCCATCCCCTTCCATTATAACTCAATTACACACACACCCTTTTCACTAAAACACACCCCCACTCCACTAAAACAAAAACGCACGCACACCCCCCCCCCATTCACAAAACATAAAAAAAAAGGAGAGCACAAGCAGCGTGAAACTGGGCACGAAATCGAGAGCTCAAAGAGAAGGAGGAGGAGCACTTGCACGGCGGGAAACGGCCGGAATCACGCCGGAGGGAGGGTTCCGCCGCCGGTGAGGGCCACTGGAGTTCATCTTGACCACCCATTAAGCTCCTCATCCGATTGAATCAAGGTATAGAAGTCCCAATCCTTCAAAACCCCAATTTCTCCAATTTTGGGCATCTTAGGAATTCTTCAAATAATTCCAATCGGGGTATTCCGGGGTTTAATTTGAGCTTAGTGGGTGTTATTGAATGCTTGGGGAGGTTCAGAATCGAAGTAAAACCGTAGGAATTGACAGGGTATGGAAATCATGGAAATTGGGTTAGGAAAATTGCTAAAAATTCGAAATTGATAATTCAAAGTGTTGTAGTTGCTGGAAATATACAAGGGAATAAATTCCGAGTATTTACCGTTTCAACCGGAACCCAATTCGGTGAAAAAGAGGCGAAATACTAAGCCACCGTACAGTAAGGAGTTGTGCGGTGGGTTGAACACCTTGGTTTAGTCCGTGGTGGACACCTAAGACCCGCTAAATTGGTTCCAAGGCTCTAATTATACCCAATTATATTTTTATATATAATTAAAAAGTAATAATTAAGCTTTTACTCGGCGAATAAGGGAGACGGTGGGATGAGTAAGCTAGAGCCTCTTTTGAACCGTGAATTTAATTTTTTTATTAATTAAATACCCATATGAACACATGAAGGGAAATTTAGACAAGTAGAAATCTCTAACCTAAGCAATTAGAGGTCCTAAATGGCTCGAAAGTGTGAAAGTCGAATATGGGGCATTCTGGACTTTCAGAAAGAGCAAATAAGACGACGTACCGAACTAAATAATTAGTTCTTGGAAAATAGCTAGAGGGTGCATAAGCATTAGCATGACACGTGCATGGTAGATGCTTAGTTACGCGTTCTAAATTTCTTAAATATAATATGTATAGGGCACCACAGGGTAATTGGAGCTTCAGACACTCTGAGGATTGATCAGGAGGGCCAACGAGGTGAGGGGCTCTCCCATCCCTGCCCCACAGGGTTGGATGACTACGTGGAAAATATGGTTTGCTCTATTTTGTGAAAATTGATATATGGAATATATTAATATGAATAAATTTGTGTTACGCGTGTATGATTTGCAAGTAAGTAGTCAACGTGCAATATTACATGTGCTTATATGATTAATCACAAGGTGTATATGAGCTATTATGGCTCACCGAGCCTTATATGATACCGTGAGTAGGATTGAGTCGAAATTTCATATGTGAGAGTTTATTAATATTAGGAACCCACTTAAATTGATCATCGTGCAAAGGTTTTGGCCGTATGGTACATTGTGGAAAATGAACCTAGGTTGTTAAGTGTGAGTGAAAGTGATGCATAATTGAAAAGTGGGAAACTAGGCCTAGCTAATTTCACACGTGTAATATTCAGTTAGTTATTAATAGGGCGTCTTTCAAGGTCGAATAGGTTATTTGAACTTGTTTAGGTTAGTTTGGGTAGATCGAGTCGGTTCTCCTGGTCGGACAGACAGGATTCAGTTAACAGTAAGTATGCCACATAGTGGCCATTACCTTGGTTTAACCGGGGTCAGACAAGTTGCCAGCTATTACTCTAAGCGTGCCTTGGAGTCAGAAAGTTCCTAGTTTGATCAACTAGGTTCGAATAAGACATTGCCTTCGGGCCAGTATTTCTCTTAGCGTAACGCGGGAGACAAAAAGTGAATGCCTTCGGGCCAGTATTTTTCTTAGCGTAATGCGGGAGACAGAAAGTGAGTGCCTACGTGCACAGGTATGTGTTAATTGTGAAACCAAATGAGATATGTTGAGATTGATTTACATGTGGATTAATAAATATGTTAGGAGCATGAATTAGGATTTTAATTGTGAATATGATTTATTGATTGCCTGATCATATTAAAGGTCACAATATAAATTCGTTTCATGCGCATGTGGTTGTGGTTGCTCCCTTTCCCCAGCTGTAGTGGTACCCGCTGCTACGTCAGGGATGGGGGAGCTTCTCACTGAGTTTGTTCGACTCACCCCCTGTTTAGATGATTCAGATACAGGTGGTTCAGGAGTTGGGAACGCGTCCACTTCTTCTCAAAGAGGTGGACAACTCTGAAGACCGCACGCTTTGTTCGCGTCGGTAGTTATTTTGATTATGCATATGTGTTGTGATGTATATATATATATATGAATCCTTTTTGGGTGTAGCGTTTGTACAGATACAGCTGCAGTATATATACGTCCTATTCTAGCATTGTCGGCTTCATACAGATTAAAGTTAGGTCTTGGTGAAGGGAATATAGGCTATTATATAATATATATCATGTATATACATATATGACTTCTGCATGCGACTAGGATAGGTCACACGCATTGAGGCGTGTGATCAATACGTAAATTATATGTATGTGTGATTGAATACTTGTTTGTGTGAAAATATGGCTTCCGCATGTGAATAGGATAGATCACACGCATTGAGGCGTGTGATCAATATGTAAACTATATGTAAGCGTGTGATTGAATATATGTATGACTGTATACAGCACTCCTACAAGTGAATAGGATAGATCACCCGCCCTGAAGCGCGTGATCAATATGTATACTATATGTACGTGTGAGTGATTATGTGTATATGTATAGACTGAAGCGGCATTGAGCGAGCCGTGGATTGCACGTTACTTAGGTCACCGGATATTGATGACCATAAATACTATTTATTGTTTGTATTAGAAATGGGTAGTTATAAACATGTGAAAATGTCAATCAGGGATTAGAGGCTTACGGGATAGGAGAAATCCTACTTCCCGTGCTGGTCACGGATGTCCGATAGGGGGTCGTGACACACTCATCGACGAAAATTGATTAAAAAAAATGAATATTAAGTTTTCGAAACACTCATCGGCGAAAAATGATTAAAAAAAGAAAAATGAATATCAAGTTTTCGAAAATACTCATCGATGAAAACTAATTAAATAAAGAAAAATGAATTTCACGTTTTTGAAACACTAATCAGCGAAAACTGATTAAGAAAAAGAAAAATAAATATGAAGTTTTCGAAACACTTATCGGCAAAAACTGATTAAAAAAAAAGAAAAATGAATATCAAGTTTTCAGAACACTTATCGTCGAAAATTGATTAAAAAAAGAAAAATGAATATCGAGTTTTCAAAAACATTCATCGGCTAAAACTGATTAAAAAAAAAATGAATATCAAGTTTTCGAAACACTCATCGGCAAAAACTGATTAAAAAAACGAAAAATGAATATCAAGTTTTCAGAACACTCATCGGCGAAAATTAATTAAAAGAAGAAAAATGAATATCAAGTTTTCGAAAATACTCATCGGCTAAAACTGATTAAAAAAGAAAAATGAATATCAAGTTTTCGAAACACTCATCGGCAAAAATTGATTAAAAAAAGAAAAATAAATATTATGTTTTCGAAACACTCATCGGCGAAAACTGATAAAAAAAAAAGAAAAATGAATATCAAGTTTTCAGAACGACATCGGCGAAAATTGATTAAAAAAAGAAAAATGAATATCATGCTTTGGAAAACACTCATCGGCTAAAACTGATTAAAAAAAGAAAAATGAACATCAAGTTTTCGAAACACTCATCTACGAAAACTGATTAAAGAAAATAAAAATGAATATCAAGTTTTCGAAATACTCATCGGCGAAAACTGATTAAAAAAAGAAAATAAATATCAAGTTTTTGAAACACTCATCGGTGAAAACTGATTAAAAAAAGAAAAATGAATATCAAGTTTTCGAAATACTCATCGGTGAAAAATGTAATACCCCGGAAAATTTTGAGGATTAAAGAATGATTTATTTAAAATTTCGAGGATTTAAGAATGAATTATTCCGGGGCTAGGAATTAAAACCTTAGAAAAAATAAAATAAAATATAATTTATATGAAAGTTAAAAGAAACCGGAAAGAAATTTTTTTGAAGTTTAAAATAAAATAAAAAGGGAAAGAAAAGGAGTAGAAAATAATTTTTAGGATTAATTTAGGACTTAAGAAATTGAGAACTTGAATTAAATAGGGAAGAGGGATTAAAAATATATATTAGTTATTATTTAGTTAATTATTAATTAATTATATTTATTTATTTATTTATTATTTAATTAATATAATTATTTAATTATTTATTATTATTATTATTATTATTATTATTATATATATATATATATATATATATATATATATGTATATTATTTTAATATATTAAAAAGGGATACGTGGGATATATATATATATAGAAAAAGAAAGGAAGGAAGAATTAGAAAAAGAGAGAAAGAAAGAGAGAAAGATGAGAGAGAGAGAGAGAGAGAGAGAGAGAGAGGAAATGGAAGGTAGAAGAGAGAGAGAGGGGGATGGCATGGAGAAGATGAAGGGAGAAGGGGAAGGAGGAAACCGACGGAAACTCGTCGGAGAAGAGCTAGCCGACGCCGGGAAAAGTCACCGGAGCTCGGTTACAACATCTTCCACACCTCCCACCAATCGAATCAAGGTTGGTAACCCCAATTTCATTCTAAACCCTCAATTTCTGCATTTTTAGGGATTTCTTCGATTGACCTTCGATTAAGTTGTTTTGAGGGTTGATTGAAACCTAGGAGAAGTGTTCTTGAACACTTAGTCGGGGTAGGAATCGAGATTATATCTTCGGATTTAGCCAAATTCGAATTTGGAAGGATTTGGGGTTGAAATTATAATTATTTTCAATTTGGGGAAATTGTTGATAAATTAGGATTGAGCTTGGATTTGAGTAAATAGGCTTGGATTGATATTATTGAAATTATAATTATTTCCAAATTTGGGAAAATTGTTGATAATTAGGATTGAGCTTGGATTTGAGTAAATAGGTTTAGATTGATATTATTGAAATTATATAGTTGGAATATTAGCTGAACAAGACCCGTGAAGAGTTGGCCCGAGGCTACTAAGGCCTGACCTTGGCATTAACATGCCGAGTCCCTGCTCGATTTGCCGAAATATGCTTTAAGGGTGATGTTGAGAGTTTTAAACTTCATCTTTTCAATCTTAAACACCCTAGAATAATTCTAAATATGCTATCAAGCATCAAGAATTAATTTAGGTACTTTCTTGTTTCCCAATAGTGGAAGCTTGCGGAACAATGAAATCCAATTTCTAAAATTTTAACATTCTTCCCTCATAAATATTTAGGAAACCTTAAATAGGATAAATTGGAGGTATATTGAGGTTTAGATACTAGATTTCTTAGAACCCAAGTAGAAACACAAGTTGAATTAAAAATGCTTAGACCTTCCTAGAATTAGGATTCCTTCCAACCAAGCTAGATAAGCTTCCTAAGATGCGAATACAAGTTAGATAGAGGTCTAGTACTCAAATCCAAGTATGTGCAACACTCAAGTAGAGTGTTATATGCGAGTAAGTCAAGTGTCCGAGGAAGGATACACATAAGTCGGGATAGAGAAGTCCAATAAGACCAAGAGCTTGACTCTGTGGCAACCATGGACTACACGTGAGAGTAATGGAGAGATAAATAACAAGTTAAGCTAAGTAATAACCTTAATGAAGTAAATGTTGTTCTTATAGGAACAACGGCACACGATTGAGTGCAACAGGAACTCCGAGGAGATTTAAGTTACAGGAGATGATTGCTTGGAAGGTTGGCCAAGGTGAGAGTTCTTCCATCTCTGCTACTAGGGTTGTATGCTTATGTGGATTACATGAGTATGTATATTCTCTGCTTGTCTGGTATGTGCTAGCTAGATGTATAGAATGTTAAAAGAATAAAGGAACTAAAAAATAGGTTGTGGAAAGTAGCTTAGATAGGAAGACATAGGAGTAGAGAGTAATCGTTTGCTATGATTGGTGTGTTACAAATCCAACTCATACACTCCGGAGGTATGATGAGTATTTTATTAAATCTTTTCCACGACGGTGGCAAGAGTCCCTGTACGGAAGGGCTAAACTTTATTTTGAAAACTCGTCACGACGGTGACATAAATTATAATCATGCAAAGGGAGTTATTGGTGGGTTTCGGATTTGGTTATGCTAGCAATGTGAGACATCGACTAGAACAACGTCAGATGGCACTTGAGACCTCAGTTTTTATAATCACCATGACGATGGTCATTGCCCTATCCTGGCAATAGGGTCAGAAAGGTTTTATATTGCTATGACGATAGCTTGAGGCTCATAGAGTACATCTGGACGGGTATATGAGTTATATCCTGTTGAGGAAACTTGTACATATTAATAAGGAGAAGAAATGTTGTTCCTTCGGGAAAGATACAAAAAATCCTATAAATATGTGAGACTAAGGTAAGGAGACACGGGAGGAACCTACGGGTGAACCGTGAGCCTAACCTAGTAAAAGAGAAACCATCCTGTGGAGTTGGTCCAGGGTGTGTCAGTGGCCATGCTTCGAGACGTCGTGTCGTGCCCGCCATGTGGCCTGCTTGGGTAATGAACGAGTGGGCTCAAGCTATTGCCCCGCAGTAAGGGGTCAAGACGTGCCACGTGGTGGCTACGTATCAGTTTTTTGATAGATAGAAGTTGATTGTGTTTGATTAATAGAATTGTCACGAGGTGAGTAGTACCCAAGTGAATGGGTTAAGTATTGTTTGATTAACAGAATTGTCACGAGGTGACCAGTACCCAAGTGAATGGGTTAAGTATGCTCTGCCACGTGGTGGCCAGTAACTCGAGTGCATGGGTTCGAAGTAGAAAAGCCACGTAGTGGCTAGTAGATACCCTAGAGTGGGGGAGATTAAGTAGATGTATGTTATAGTATATGTGTGTATATACAAATTGTCTGTGTTTGCATATAATTGCTGATTGTGCAGTGTAGTGGTGACGTACAGGATTACATCACCACAACGTCTTGTTTGATTCAAACATGCTGAACGTGAGAAGACCGGTAAGTAAAAGCCGGCACTATATGTTATATGATTCCTTGATGATTGATGATGTGGAACAAACTGCTGTATGCTTATATTTGTTAAATGCATGTGAGTGTTTGGGTGAAATTTCTGTTGTTGTGTGATCACCAAGAATGTATGCTAATTAACAGTAACTAGTTGTTTTTGCATGTGGTTGTGTATGACTCCCAAACCCAGCGCTATGGTACCCACCTTGCGCCGGGAATGGGAGAGTCCTCACTGAGTCGTGTGGTTAAGACTCACACCTCATTTTTACTACACAGAGACAGGTTAAGTACAGGTGGAAGAAGTCTCGGTGGAACGAGGGTTGAGCAACACTTTCCAAGACCCACAACTTGTTCATGTGGGTGAATAAAGTGTAATTGTAATTTAATTTACTTTATTATTGTATCATAAACTAAAGGGTAGACGTACCCAATTAGATTGTATTACTAAATCTAGAACTGTCAGCTTCACACACCTTAAAGACTGATAAACTATTCTGCGATACAGGGACAATTTGTTTTCAATATATATTATATATATATTATATATATATACATATATCTGTTGCATGTGAAAAGGATAGGCAGCATCTTCGGATGTGTAACCAGTACACAGGTTATATATATTATGTGTGTTTTCCTATATCTATATCTTGAAGCGGCACTGGCCGTGGATTTGCTTGCCTTGGATAGGCCACCATTTCGGTGTTGCCATGGTATTATAATGCATGTGAATGTATTTTCAATAATAGATATTCTGTCAAATAGGTGATAAGGCTTACAGGCATAGGGGTATTCCCTGTGTCTGTGCTGGTCACGGTCCTCTAAATGGGGGTCGTAACAAAAAACTAATTAAATAAAGAAAAATGAATATCACGTTTTCAAAACACTCATTGACTAAAACTGATTAAGAAAAAGAAAAATGAATAACATGTTTTCGAAACACTAATCGGGAAAAACTATTTAAAAAAAAAGAAAAATGAATAGTACGTTTTCGAAACACTAATCGATGAAAACCAATTAAATAAAGAAAAATGAATATCACGTTTTCGAAACACTCTTCGGCGAAAACTGATTAAGAAAAATAAAAATTAATATCAAATTTTCGAAACATTCATCGGCTAAAACTGATTAAAAAAAAGAAAAATGAATATCAAGTTTTCAGAACACTTATCGGCGAAAACTGATTAAAAAAAGAAAAATAAATATCAAGTTTTCGAAAATACTCATCGGCTAAAACTGATTAAAAAAAAGAAAAATGAATATCAAGTTTTCGAAACACTCATCGGCAAAAACTTATTAAAAAAAGAAAAATGAATATCAAGTTTTTGAAACACCATCGGCAAAAACCGATTAAAAAAAGAAAAATAAATATTAAGTTTTCGAAACACTCATCGACGAAAACTGATTAAAAAAAAGAAAAACGAATATCAAGTTTTCAGAACACTCATAGGCGAAAATTGATTAAAAAAAGAAAAATAAATATCAAGTTTTCGAAAACACTCATCGGCTAAAACTGATAAAAAAAAAGAAAAATGAATATCAAGTTTTTGAAACACTCATCAGCGAAAACTGATTTAGCAAAAGAAAAATGAATATCAAGTTTTCGAAACACTCATCGGTGAAAACTAATTAAATAAAGAAAAATGAATACCACGTTTTCGAAACACTCATCGGTGAAAACTGATTAAGAAAAAGAAAAATGAATATCAAGTTTTCGAAACACTCAACGGGGAAAACTATTTAAAAAAGAAAAAATAAAAATGAATATCAAGTTTTCGAAACACTCATCGGCAAAAATTATTTTAAAAAAAAGAAAAATGAATATTATGTTTTTAAAACATTTATCGTCGAAAACTGATTAAGAAAAAGAAAAATGAATATCAAGTTTTTGAAACACTCATCGGCGAAAACTGGTTAAAAAAAAAAAAGAAAAATGAATATCAAGTTTTCAGAACACTCATCGGCGAAAATTGATTAGAAAAAGAAACATGAATATCAAGTTTTCGAAAACACTCATCGTCTAAAACTGATTAAAAAAAGAAAAATGAATATCAACTTTCGAAACACTCATCAGTGAAAACTTACTAAAAATAGAAAAATGAATATCCAGTTTTTAAAACATTAATCGACCAAAACTGATTAAAAATATAAAAATGAATATCAAGTTTTCGAAACACTCATCGGCGAAAACTGATTAAAAAAAGAAAAATGAATATCAAGTTTTGGAAACACTCATCGGCGAAAACTGATTAAAAAAAGAGAATGAATATCAAGTTTTCGAAACACTCATCGGTGAAAAACTAATTAAATAAAGAAAAAATGAATATCTCGTTTTCAAAACACTCGTCGGCTAAAACTGATTAAGAAAAAGAAAAATGAATATCATGTTTTCAAAACACTCGTCGGGGAAAATTTTTTTTTAAAACAAGAAAAATGAATATTACTTTTTCGAAACACTAATCGATGAAAACTAATTAAATAAAGAAAAATGAATATCACGTTTTCGAAACACTCATCGACGAAAACTGATTAAGAAAAAGAAAAATAAATATCAAGTTTTCGAAACACTCATCGGCAAAAACTGATTTAAAAAAAGAAAAATGAATATCACGTTTTCGAACACTCATCAGCGAAAACTGATTTGGAAAAAGAAAAATGTATATCAAGTTTTCGAAACACTAATCGGTGAAAACTAATTAAATAAGGAAAAATGAAAACCACGTTTTCGAAACCTTTATCGGCGAAAACTGATTAAAAAATATAAAAATGAATATCAAGTTTTCGAAACACCCATCGGCGAAAACTGATTAAAAAAAAGAAAAATGAATATCAAGTTTTCAGAACACTCATCGGCGAAAACTGATTAAAAAAGAAAAATGAATATCAAGTTTTCGAAACACTCATCTACAAAAACTGATTAAAGAAAATATAAATGAATATCAAGTTTTCGAAACACTCATCGGGGAATACTATTTAAATAAAAAAGAAAAATGAATATCAAGTTTTCGAAACACTCATCGGCGAAAACTATTTAAAAAAAAAAGAAAAATGAATATTACGTTTTCAAAACACTTATCGTCGAAAACTGATTAAAAAAAAAGAAAAATGAATATCAAGTTTTTAGATCACTCATCTGCAAAAACTGATTAAAAAAAGAAAAATAAATATCAAGTTTTCGAAACATTCATTGGTGAAAAACTAAATAAATTAAGAAAAATGAATATCACGTTTTCAAAACACTCATCAGCTAAAACTAATTAAGAAAAAGAAAAATGAATATAATGTTTTCGAAACACACATCGGCGAAAACTATTTAAATAAAGAAAAAGAAAAATGAATATTACATTTTCGAAACACTAATCGATGAAAACTAATTAAATAAAGAAAAATGAATATCACGTTTTCGAAACACTCATTGGCGAAAACTGATTAAGAAAAAGAAAAATGAATATCAAGTTTTTGAAACACTTATCGGCGAAAACAGATTAAAAAAAAAGAATAATGAATATCATGTTTTCAGAACACTCATCGGCGAAAATTGATTAAAAAAAGAAAAATAAATATCAAGTTTTCGAAAACACTCGTCGGCAAAAACTGATAAAAAAAGACAAAAATGAATATCAAGTTTTCGAAACACTCATCGGCAAAAACTGATTAAAAAGAGGAAAAATGAATATCACGTTTTCGAAACACTCATCGGCAAAAATTGATTTAGAAAAAGAAAAATGAATATCAAGTTTTCGAAACACTCATCGGTGAAAACTAATTAAATAAAGAAAAATGAATACCACGTTTTCGAAACACTCATCGGCGAAAACTGATTAAGAAAAAGAAAAATGAATATCAAGTTTTCGAAACACTCATCGGGGAATACTATTTAAATAAAAAAAGAAAAATGAATATCAAGTTTTCGAAACACTCATCGGCGAAAACTATTTAAAAAAAAGAAAAATGAATATTACGTTTTCAAAACACTTATCGACGAAAACTGATTAAAAAAGAAAGAAAAATGAATATTAAGTTTTCAAAACACTCATCTGCGAAAACTGATTAAAAAAAGAAAAAATGAATATCAAGTTTTCGAAACACTCATCCGCGAAAACTATTTAAAAAAAATGAATATTACGTTTTCAAAACACTCAATGGCGAAAACTGATTAAAAAATGAAAAATTACTATCAAGTTATCGAAACACTTATCGGCGAAAACTGATTAAAAAAAGAAAAATAAATATTAAGTCTTTGAAACACTTATAGGCGAAAACTGATTAAAAAAAGAAAAATGAATATCAAGTTTTCAAAACACTCATCGGCGAAACCTGATTAAAAAAAAAAAGAAAAATGAATATCATGTTTTCAGAACACTCATCGGCGAAAACTAATTAAAGAAAGAAAAATAATTATCAAGTTTTCGAAACACTCATCAGCTTAAACTGATCAAAAAAATAAAAATGAATATCAAGTTTTCGAAACACTCATCGGCGAAAACCATTTAAAAAAAAAAGAAAAATGAATATTACGTTTTCGAAACACTCAACGGCGAAAACTGATTAAAAAATGAAAAATTACTATCAAGTTTTTGAAACACTAATCGGGGAAAATTGATTAGAAAAAAGAAAAAAGAATATCAAGAGTTCAGAACACTCATCGGCGAAAACTGATTAAAAAAAGAAAAATGAACATCGAGTTTTCGAAACACTCATCGGCAAAAAATGATTAAAAAAAGAAAAATGAATATCAAGTTTTCGAAACACTCATCGGCAAAAACTGATTAAAAAGAGGAAAAATGAATATCACGTTTTCGAAACACTCATCGGCAAAAATTGATTTAGAAAAAGAAAAATGAATATCAAGTTTTCGAAACACTCATCGGTGAAAACTAATTAAATAAAGAAAAATGAATACCACGTTTTCGAAACACTCATCGGCGAAAACTGATTAAGAAAAAGAAAAATGAATATCAAGTTTTCGAAACACTCATCGGGGAATACTATTTAAATAAAAAAAGAAAAATGAATATCAAGTTTTCGAAACACTCATCGGCGAAAACTATTTAAAAAAAAGAAAAATGAATATTACGTTTTCAAAACACTTATCGACGAAAACTGATTAAAAAAAGAAAGAAAAATGAATATTAAGTTTTCAAAACACTCATCTGCGAAAACTGATTAAAAAAAGAAAAAATGAATATCAAGTTTTCAAAACACTCATCCGCGAAAACTATTTAAAAAAAATGAATATTACGTTTTCAAAACACTCAATGGCGAAAACTGATTAAAAAATGAAAAATTACTATCAAGTTATCGAAACACTTATCGGCGAAAACTGATTAAAAAAAGAAAAATAAATATTAAGTCTTTGAAACACTTATAGGCGAAAACTGATTAAAAAAAGAAAAATGAATATCAAGTTTTCAAAACACTCATCGGCGAAACCTGATTAAAAAAAAAAAGAAAAATGAATATCATGTTTTCAGAACACTCATCGGCGAAAACTAATTAAAGAAAGAAAAATAATTATCAAGTTTTCGAAACACTCATCAGCTTAAACTGATCAAAAAAATAAAAATGAATATCAAGTTTTCGAAACACTCATCGGCGAAAACCATTTAAAAAAAAAGAAAAATGAATATTACGTTTTCGAAACACTCAACGGCGAAAACTGATTAAAAAATGAAAAATTACTATCAAGTTTTTGAAACACTAATCGGGGAAAATTGATTAGAAAAAAGAAAAAAGAATATCAAGAGTTCAGAACACTCATCGGCGAAAACTGATTAAAAAAAGAAAAATGAACATCGAGTTTTCGAAACACTCATCGGCAAAAAATGATTAAAAAAAGAAAAAAGAATATCAAGTTTTCGAAACACTTATCGATGAAAACTAATTAAATAAAGAAAAATGAATATCACGTTTTCGAAACACTCATCGGCGAAAACTTATTAAGAAAAAGAAAAATGAACATCAAGTTTTTGAAACACTCATCGGCGAAAATAGATTAAAAAAGAAAAATGAATATCAAGTTTTTGAAACACTCATCGGCAAAAACTGATTAAAAAAAGAAAAATAAATATTTAGTTTTCGAAACACTTATCGGCGAAAACTGATTAAAAGAAAAAGAAAAATGAATATCAAGTTTTCAGAACATTCATCGGCGAAAATTGATTAAAAAAAGAAAAATGAATATCAAGTTTTTGAAAACACTCATCGGCTAAAACTGATTAAAAAATGACAAATGAATATCAAGTTTTCGAAACACTCATCGGCAAAAACTGATTAAAAAAAGAAAAATGAATATCAAGTTTTCGAAACACTCATCAGCGAATACTTACTAAAAAAAGAAAAATGAATATCCAGTTCTCGAAACACTAATCGACCAAAACTGATTTAAAAAATAAAAATGAATATCAAGTTTTCGAAACACTCATTGGCGAAAACTGATTAAAAAACATGAATATCAAGTTTTCGAAACACTCATCGGTGAAAACTAATTAAATAAAGAAAAATGAATATCACATTTTCGAAACACTCATCGGCGAAAACTGATTAAGAAATTGAAAAATGAATATCTAGTTTTCGAAGCACTCATCGGGAAAAACTATTTTAAAAAAAAAGAAAAATGGATATTACGTTTTCGAAACACTCATCTGCGAAAACTGATTAAAAAAAAGAAAAAAGAATATCAAGTTTTCAAAACACCCATCGGTGAAAACTGATTAAAAAAAAATGAATATCAAGTTTTCAGAACACTCATCGGCGAAAACTGATTAAAAAAATAAAAATGAATATCAAGTTTTCGAAACACTCATCGGCGAAAACTATTTTACAAAAAGAAAAATGAATCTTACGTTTTTCGAAACACTCAATGGCAAAAACTGATTAAAAAATGAAAAATTACTGTCACGACCCCTTATCGGACGTCCGTGACCGGCACAGGAAGTAGGATTTATCCTATCCCGTAAGCCTCTAATCCCTTATTTACATTTTCACATATTCAGAACTACCCATTTCTAATACAAACAATATATATAATATATATATATACGGCCATCCATTTCCGGTGACCTAAGCAGTTTCCAATCCACGGATCGCTCAGTGCCGCTTCAGTCTATATATATACACATAATCATTCACACATACATATAGTATACATATTGATCACGCGCTTCAGTGCGGGTGATCTATCCTATTCACATGCAGAAGTCCTGTATACAGTCATACATATATTCAATCACACACTTGCATATAGTTTACATATTGATCACACGCCTCAATGCGTGTGACCTATCCTATTCACATGCGGAAGCCATATTCTAATACAATTAGTTATTCAGTCACACACATATATATAATTTACATATTGATCACACTCCTCAAGGCGTGTGATCTATCTATATATATATATATACATGATATATGCTATATCATAGCCTAAATTCCCAATACCAAGACCTAACTTTAATTCGTATGAAGCCGACAATGCTAGAATAGGACGTATATATATACTGCAGCTGTATCTGTACAAACGCTACACCCAAAAAGGATTCATATACATATACATCACAACATATGTACTTAATCAAAATAACTACCGACGCGGACTAAGCGTACGGTCCTCAGATCTGTCCGCCTCCCTGAGAAGAAGTGGACGCGTTTCCAACTCCTGAACCACCTGTATCTGAAACATGTAAACAGGGGGGTGAGTCGAACAAACTCAGTGAGAAGCTCCCCCATCCCTGGCGTAGCAGCGAGTACCACTACAGCTGGGGGAAGGGAGCAACCACAACCACATGCACATGAAACGGATTTATATTGTGACCTTTAATATGATTAAGCAATCAATATATCATCATATTCACAATTAAAAATCCTAATTCATGCTCCTAACATGTTTATTAATCTGCATGTAAACCAATCATAAACATATATCATATCTTTTCATAAGTCATACATAGTTCTGCTCGTAGACATTCACTTTCTGTCTCCTGCATTACGCTAAGAGAAATACTGGCCCGAAGGTATTCACTTTTTGTCTCCCGCGTTACGCTAAGAGAAATACTGGCCCGAAGGCATTCACTTTCTGTCTCCCGCGTTACGCTACGAGAAATACTGGCCCGAAGGCAATGTCTTATTCGAACCTAGTTGATTAAACTAGGAACCTTCTGATTCCAAGGCACGCTTAGAGTAATAGCCGGCAACTTGTCTGACCCCGGTTAAACCAAGGTAATGGCCACTATGTGGCATACTTACTGTTAACTGAATCCTGTCTGTCCGACCAGGATAACCGACTCGATCTACCTGAACTAACCTAAACAAGTTCAAATAACCTATTCGACCTTGAAAGACGCCCTATTAATAACTAACTGAATATTACACGTGTGAATTAGCTAGGCCTAGTTTCCCCATTTCCAATTATGCATCACTCTCACTCGCACTTAACAACCTAGGTTCATTTTCCTCAATGTACCATATGGTCAAAACCTTTGCACGATGATCAATTTAAATGGGTTTCTAATATTAATGAACCCTCACATATGAAATTCCGACTCAATCCTACCCACGGTATCATATAAGGCTCGGTGAGCCACAATATCACATATACACCTTGTGATTAATCATATAAGCACATATACTATTGCACGTTGACTACTTACTTGCAAATCATACACGCGTAACACAAATTTATTCATATAAATATATTCCATATATCAATTTGCACAAAATAGAGCAAACCACATTTTTCACGTAGTCATCCAACCCTGTGGGGTAGGGATGGGAGAGCCCCTCACCTTGTTGGCCCTCCTGATTAATCCTCGGAGTGCCTGAAGTTCCAATTACCCTGTGGTGCCCTATACACATATATATTTAAGAAATTTAAAACGCGTAACTAAGCATCTACCATGCACGTGTCATGCTAATGCTTATGCACCCTCTAGCTATTTTCCAAGAACTAATTATTTAGTTCGTTACGTCGTCTTATTTGCTTTTTTTGAAAGTCAACATTGTCTCATATTTGTCTTTCACATTTTCGAGCCATTTAGAACCTCTAATTGCTTAGGTTAGAGATTCCCACTTGTCTAAATTTTCCTTCATGTGTTCATATGGGTATTTAACTAATAAAAGAATTAAATTCACGGTTCAAAAGAGGCTCTAGCTTACTCATTCCACTGTCTCCCTTATTCGCCGAGTAAAAGCTTAATTACTACCTCTTTAATTATATATAAAAATATAATTGGGTATAATTAGAGCCTTGGAACCAATTTAGCGGGTCTTAGGTATCCACCACGGACTAGACCGAGGTGTTCAACCCACCGCACAGCTCCTTACTGAACGGTGGCTTAGTAGTTCGCCTCTTTTTCACCGGATTGGGTTCCGGTTGAGATGGTAAATACTCAGGCTTTATTCCTTTGACTATTTCCAGCATTTATAACACTTATACTAGTCCAATCCAACCCTAAACTTGCATCAAACTATCAATTTGGAGCAATTTCCTAAACCAATTTTCCTAATTTCCATACCCGGTCAATTCCTACGGTTTCACTTCGATTCTGAACCTCACTAAGCTTTCAATGACACCCACTAAGCTCATATTTAACCCTGGAATGCCCCGATTGGAAGTATTTGAAGAATTCCTAAAATACCCAAAATTGGAGAAATTGGGGTTTTGAGAGTTTGGGGCTTTCATACCTTGGTTTAATCGGATGGGGAGCTTAATGGATGGTGAGGATGAAGTCCGGTGGCCTTCACCGGCGGCGGAACGTGTTTTTCGGCGAGATTCCGGCCGTTTCCTGCCGTGCACCTTCTTCTTTCTCCTCTCGGGTGTTTCACGCTTTGGTCCTTGGTTTTTTTGCTGCTCCTGCGTTCTGCTCCTTGCTTCTTCTTTTTTTTCTTTAATGTGTGTCTTAATTAATTGTCACGACCCCCGTTTAGAGGACCGTGACCGGCAAAGACACAGGGAATACCCCTATGCCTGTAAGCCTTATCACCTAATTGATAGAATAACTATTATTGAAAAATACATTCACATGCATTATAATACCATGGCTACACCGAAATGGTGGCCTATCCTAGGCAAGCAAATCCACGGCCAGTGCCGCTTCAGGATATAGATATAGGAAAACACACATAATATATAACCTATGTACCGGCTACACATCCGAAGATGCTGCCTATCCTATTCACATGCAACAGATATATGTATATATATATATATATATATATTTTTTGAAAACAAATTTTCCCTGTACCGCAGTAAAATAAATCCTGATCTTTAAGGTGTGTGATTCTGACAGTTCTAGATTTAGTAATACAATCTAATTGGGTACGTATACCCTTTACTTTATGATACAACAATAAATTAATTAAATTACAATTGCACTTTATTCACCCACATGAACAAGTTGTGGGTCTTGGAAAGTGTTGCTCAACCCTCGTTCCACCGAGACTTCTTCCACCTGTACTTAACCTGTCTCTGTGTAGTAAAAATGAGGTGTGAGTCTTAACCACGCGACTCAGTGAGGACTCTCCCATCCCCGACGCAAGGTGGGTACCATAGCGCTGGGTTTGGGAGTCATACACAACCACATGCAAAAACAACTAGTTACTGTTATTAGCATACATTCTTGGTGATCACACAACAACAGAAATTTCATCCAAACACTCACATGCATTTAATAACTATAAACATGCAGCGGTTTATTCCACATCATCAATCAGCAAGTAAACATGTAACATATAGTGCCGGCTTTTACCTATCGGTCTTCTCACGTTTCAGCATGTCTGAATCAAACAAGACGTGTGGTTGCGTAATCCTGTACGTTACCACTACGCTGCACAATCAGCAATTATATGCAAACACAGATAATTTATACATACACAAAGATACTAAACATACATCTACTTAATCTCCCCAACTCTGGGGTATCTACTAGCCACTACATGGCTTTCCAACTTCGAACCCGTGCACTCGGGTTGCTGGCCACCACGTGGCAAAGCACACCTAACCCATCCACTTGGGTACTGGTCACCTTATGACAATTATGTTAATTAAACAATGCTTAACCCATTCACTTGGGTACTGGTCACCTCGTGACAATTATATTAATCAAACACAATCAACTTCTATCTATCAAACAACTGATACGTAGCCACCACGTGGCATGTCCTGACCCCTTGCTGCGGGGCAATAGCTTGAGCCCACTCGTCCATTACCCAACCAGGCCACATGGCGGGCACGGCACGACGTCTCGAAGCATGGCCACTGTCACACCCTGGACCAACTCCCCAGGATGATTTCTCTTTTACTAGGTTGGGCTCACAGTTCACCCGTAGGTTCCTCCCGTGTCTCCTTACCTTAGTCTCACATATTAATAGGATTCTTTGTATCTTTCCCGAAGGATCAAGAAATCTTCTCCTTATTAATATGTACAAGTATCCTCAACAGGATATAACTCATATACCCGTCCAGATGCACTCTCTGAGCCTCAAGCTATCGTCATAGCAATATAAAACCTTTCTGACCCTATTGCCAGGATAGGGCAATGACCATCGTCATGGTGATTATAAAACTGAGGTCTCAAGTGTCATCTGACGTTGTTCTAGTCGATGTCTCACATCGCTAGCATAACCAAATCCGAAACCCACCAATAACTCGTTTTGCATGATTATAATCTAAGTCACCGTCGTGACGAGTTTTCAAAATTAAAGCTTAGTCCTTCCGTACAAGGACTCTTGCCACCGTCGTGGAAAAGATTTAATAAAATACTCATCATGCCTCCGGAGTGTAAGAGTTGGATTTGTAACACATCAATCATAGTAAACAATTAAACTCTACTCATATGTCTTCCTATCCAAGCTACTTTCCACAACCTATTTTCTAGTTCTTTCATTCTTTTAGCATTATGTATCCCTAGCTAACACATACCAGGCAAGCAGAGAATATACATACCCATGTAATCCACATGAGCATACAACCCTAGGAGCAGAGATGGAAGAACCCTCACCTTGGTCACTTTACTTAACATTTCCTTTGAGCACTCTTGTCTCTAAGGAAGTACTTGAGTCATATCACGTACAACCAATTCAATCCATATCAATTTTCATACATCAACTTCTATTTCATCACATAAGTCCTATCACATATAATCATTTCCACCATATTCTAAATTCATAATTACATAGCAACTTAAAACTACATTCAAGGCTAACCCAAAACCCCTTATTAAGCTAAGGTCATCATTTAGAGTTATTTTTAAGTTAAAAACAATTTATGCTTAAGTAAACAAGTCTTGCCACTTGCTCACTCTCCAAGCTTCTTCAATGAAGGATTTTGCCAAATATGGGCAATCTCTCATTTCATTTAAAAAGTGTAAGCAATTCATTTGGAACCCAAACAAACCAACAATTTTTTATCTAGGATGTTGTTTGATCTTTGAAATGACACATAAAAGTTGATTAAACTCATTTTAGTTGAAGGAAAAGGAACCATTCAAATTAAGGAAGAAATAACAACTTTTCAAAAACTAGAAACTTGGTAGTGTGTAAAACAGAACCGCTAACTTTCGAGAAACTTCCCAGAACATCTAACAGTTGGAAGTTTCAGTAAAAATACAACTTAGAAAGCTTAGGATGTTAGCTTTCATATGGCTTTGGAATCACTCAAATCCATTAAGTAACGAATTCAGAAAACACATTTTAACAGAGCAAGATCAGATTCAAAACAGCATGCAACATTTGGCAAGCTTCATTGAAATGGTCATATCTCCTTCCATACTTAACGAAATTATTTGATTCTTCTTTCTAAATCAAGCTTAGAGATAAAATATTCTAATTATCAATTCATTACAGAAAGGATTTGAGCCATTTAAGAGCAGTAATTTAAAAATAGTAGCCAATCATACAAAAATTCCGCATCAGTTTAGAAAACAGAACCGCTAATTTTCGAGGCAATTTTCAGAAGATCTAACCGTTAGAATATTTTGGAAAAATACAATTTAGAAAGCTTAGGATGTTAGCTTTCATATGGATTTGGAATCATGCAAATCCATCAGGAAACGAATTCAGAAAACACGTTTAAACAGAGCAAGGTCAGATTCAAAACAATTCAGTTTATGGCTGTAAACATACTCTACGAATTTGTCTAAATTAAACCCGATTTTTCCTTCTTTACTTCCATGAATCCAATGATTCAATCCTTAAAATGTATATTTGAATGATGAGTTTTAGTTTCTTAGGTTTCCAAAACCTTTTCCTTCCATAAACACCATCAATCTAAACTCAAACAAAATCCAACAACATCAAATCAAGTCTTTAATCTCAAGAAAGTGAAGAACATGATGACACATAATCTCTAAATCAACAACCAACAAACTCCAGCACACTCATAACAAAATACACCCAATAGAAATGTTGTAAATAGTAAGAATGCAAGTTTTATCCCCCATGGTTGTAGAAATCAAGTGGTTTTTCACAAAATTTTCAAAATCAAGAAAATGGGTTCAAAGTTGAAAATGGGGTTAGAGAGCTAATCCTACCTTAATGAAGAAGATGGAGGTTGAGAGCGTCCCTTGAGTGCTACTCCGGTCACCGGCCGCCGGATTCCGGCCACCCTTCACCTTCAACCTTCAAGACTCCTCCACTTTGGCTCTCTTAGGGTTTGAGAGTTCTCACTTGGCCAAGTGTGTGTGAGAATGTCGAATGGGATGGGTGATGATGATGGGAGGAGGGTTAAAAATCTTACTTAGGGAAAATAACTCTTTTCCCTTGACTATCTATTCTTATTTCCTTTCACTCTATCAATTTCTATTTCTTTTCACTAAAGTCCCAATTTCTTAGGTCCTGAATTAAATTCTGAAAATTATTTTCTACTTCTTTTCTTTCCCTTTCATTTTATTTTAAACCTCGAAAAAATTTCTTTCCGGTTTCTTTTAACTTTCACATATATTTTATTTTATTTTTTTCTAAGGTTTTAATTCCTAACCCCGGAATAAATCATTCTTAAATCCTCGAAATTTTAAATAAATCATTCTTTAATCCTCGAAATTTTCTGGGGTATTACATTCTTCCACCCTTAAGAAATTTGGTCCCCAAATTTCATCTCCTTCGTGGGGTTGTTGGCTTGTTGCCCTCCCTTGGCTAAATTTCATCTATGGTTTCCCTCAATGTGGAAGTTTTACCGTTTTACCCTACAGTTAATCTTTCTTTCCTAGGGACTCAATGCTTTCTACATCATCTTTCTGTGATCGTTTGTATTCCTAGTTTCGTAGTTAACCACCCCTCCGCGAGGTGTTAACCGACAGACTCCGTCTGTCGTCGTATCCTTCCCCGAGGATACCTAACTTTCTTAGTTTCAATTCACTTTGTGCTACTAATTTCACAATGGAGTGTCTGATACGTACCACATGCCATGCTCCAATTTAGTCCTCCGATGAGTTAACTATTGCCTTCTCTAGTGAGGCTTACCTTGACTCAATCTGCTTGTTTGACTAGCTACCTTCGTAGTGACTTCTTATATCCGTCTTGGAAAACGCCAAGACACTAGCTATTTGCATAGTACACTAGGTTCTATTTCTATAGAAGTACTCCCTACATCGGAGTCCCCGTAATTAAGTATCCTTTACTACCAAGCAGCTACCCTTCTGCCGGTATTCCCCCGATATATTCTTTGTAAATGACTTTTCCAGAAAAGTCTGTTTACAGCTTACTACACCCTCTACTCTACATCTAGACTTACCGCTTACACGGCATACACCATACGTAGGTGTTTATACTTTGTGCCATCAGTGTATCCAACCCTTCAGAGGTTGTTACACTCACTACCGACTCGGTTTACCATACTCGTGTCCTAACGAAACCAAATGCCATGGCACTAGCACAACTATGTGTTACACTTATTGTTTCTCCACCAAACGGTAAAGGATCTTACATTTATGACTCGTGTTTCCCTTTCTTTTCTGGACTTCTACACTTACCCTTAGTGGTTTCCATAACCACTTCAGGTTACTCCCCGTCAACATCCCATGTCTGACTGACTTAGACTCTTCTCTAACTACTACTTGTAGTCATTTCTGTTTATGATGGAAACTCACCAGTCTCCTCCTTACCATCATACTCATTTATCTGCCTCAGGCTCAGTTCGGTCTTCACATCCGAAGACCTCGCTTAACACGACTATGACTGTGGATCTATACCATCCTCAGGTTAGTCCACTTAGAGTTGCACATCCTATGCTAACTCTACTCATTGGGTTCCCGTTGGCTTTTACCCCAACTTGGCCCACTTGGACTCCTCCACTTACTTAAATAATGTATTCCTACTTGGAATACTTGATCCGTTAACTCCAGCATGAACCTTTCCGAACATGCTCTACTCCCCATGACCAAACGGGATCCGCTCCCACGGTTTGACTCTTTCCTTTCTTACAGTGTGGCATATGTTCACGAACATATACCACCTTTTGCAAGTCTGTTACCCGTTGGGTTCCAATCGCCCTCAACGGTAGCATACCTATTTTATCATTTTGGCTCGCATCCCCAGATGCTTACCCGACTCCATTCCCGTATTCACTCTCTTCTGTTCCATTTCGTACCTACGTGGTACTCTTTCTTCGAGTATTTCTCAATACTCGTTACTCACTAAATTCTCCTTCTCGATTAACCGTCCTTACGGTTAATTTTTCCCTTTGTGGCACCCACATGGCCATTGATACGTTTGGTTAGACCACTCAGTCTCCACCCATACACGGGCTTCAGACTAACGGATTTACGGTTCACCAACCTGTGGAACTAGCTTACCTAGCTATGTCCACTACAATCTGTGTACTATACATGCACTTAGGGTAGTAGTTGGTTCTCCACCTCCTACTTGACTCTTATCCTATGGGATCCTATAGGCTTCCGCTCTTCCCCCCTTATGGGACTACTTATCCCTGTCTACTTTCTCTCCCCGCGGGCCTCCATGAGTCCCTTTGGGGTTTATCTCATCTCTTACGTTATCTCGTTCGAGAGCTATCTACCGCAATAGCACTCATTTTCTTATCTCTGGACGGTACCCGAAGGTCTACGCCCAGTTCCACTTCTAGACCTGCTCCGGTCTAATACTTTCGAGTCCATTATCACCCTATGACCCCTTAATTGGTAACCCTTAGGTTTACCTGTATACTCCCTTGGCACTTTAGCACTCTCTAGTGCTTTTTGATGTCTACTTAACTTTAATCACTCCAAGCGAGTGATTTCTCAACTACATTTACCATCCTTATACAGCTTACCTGTAAAAGGACTATTGTTGGGTAGGGTATTGGTCACATGAGTTAATTTTCTTAGGCACCCTGCAGGTTTTAAAAATTAAGTCAAGTTTATTTCTTAGAAAATGACGCCTAAGGTTTTTGTAAATGGTTAGGGTTTAACCAATTGGAATGACACAAATTGAGAAAGGGTTTTCATAAAAATTTGTCTTCCAATGGTTACCCTAGTATTTTCAAAAAAAAAAATTGAGGGTCTTTCAGAATCTCTCATCCGGAAAGACCAAAAAGTTTTTACAAAAATTTCTCATGTGATCAATATCCTATTCTTTATGCTCTTCCTTAAGCAACCCAAGAGAGTTTGGTTGGGCTTAATCCCTTCTTTTCCCCCTTGTTTTCTTAAGGAACTAGCAGTTCATGGATCGAGCAAAGGGTTGGACTAAGCTCCTTCCCTGTGCCTTACCATTTACTCTGTTTCCTGCTCAGCATATGGTCATGCTCTACACGTTTACATATGCCTCTACTTCTTAACATCTATCTCTACAGCATATGGTTCGGCCACTTTGCCCTTCCATATACCGTATCCTGATTTTCTAGTCCGTAGACTTCTACTTCTATACTGTGGCATACACCACCTCTTTTCTATTTAGATTCTAGGAAGGATAACTCACTTCCTTCAGCCATAGCATACCGCACAGTCGTGACCCATTCACGTGGTCATCTTCTTGTCGGTCTCATGCCTCATGGCCCTGTTTATCCTTGTTTGTAAACTTTTCATTTCAATCGCCCCTTGGGCATACTTTCTTTTCTGCATGCCAAGCGTGTCTTTTCTATCACTTTACAAACCATTCCTAGCCTAAACTACCATTCACTGCATATTTTTATTCTACTTGCATTCCATACAATAATCAAACAACTTGTGCCTATACCATTGCAAACAACGCGCCGCTAACAGAGCAGACGCATTGTCTCATTTAACACCTGCAAAATAATCACACATTGTAGCGCATTCCTGCCTATAATTCAACCAAATGTGGCTGTGTCTAGGTAGCATCCTCCATGGGTGTCTCCTTTCCTATTATGGCGTCCTAAGGTTCCCGGGGTCACTGCCACCCCACCTTACGCCTTAGTGCTCATTGGCACTTGTGTACTGTACAGGTTATATGCTTTGCATAGAATTTCACATACAAATTCTATGCCTCAAGCGATGACTTGAAAGAATTTATGACTCAACATCCTGAGCAACCTCACAAGTGCTCGTCGGAACCACCGTTACGTCCAGATTCGTAATGGATAGCCCAAATGACACCTGAGACTACTAGTTAGCTTCACGCCCTTAAAGAACAACCTGCCTCTGATACCAAGTTTGTCACGACCCCCGTTTAGAGGACCGTGACCGGCACAAACACAGGGAATACCCCTATGCCTGTAAGCCTTATCACCTAATTGATAGAATAGCTATTATTGAAAAATACATTCACATGCATTATAATACCATGGCTACACCGAAATGGTGGCTTATCCTAGGCAAGCAAATCCACGGCCAGTGCCGCTTCAGAATATAGATATAGGAAAACACACATAATATATAACCTGTGTACCGGCTACACATCGGAAGATGTTGCGTATCCTATTGACATGCAACAGATATATGCATATATATATATTTTGAAAACAAATTTTCCCTGTACCGCAGTAAAATAAATCCTTATCTTTAAGGTGTGTGAAGCTGACAGTTCTAGATTTAGTAATACAATCTAATTGGGTACGTCTACCCTTTACTTTATGATACAACAATAAAGTAAATTAAATTACAATTGCATTTTATTCACCCACATGAACAAGTTGTGGGTCTTGGAAAGTGTTGCTCAACCCTCGTTCCACCGAGACTTCTTCCACCTGTACTTAACCTGTCTCTGTGTAGTAAAAATGAGGTGTGAGTCTTAACCACGCGACTCAGTGAGGACTCTCCCATCCCCGGCGCAAGGTGGGTACCATAGCGCTGGGTTTGGGAGTCATACACAACCACATGCAAAAACAACTAGTTACTGTTATTAGCAAACATTCTTGGTGATCACACAACAACAGAAATTTCACCCAAACACTCACATGCATTTAATAACTATAAACATGCATCGGTTTATTCCACGTCATCAATCAGCAAGTAAACATGTAACATATAGTGCCGGCTTTTACCTATCGGTCTTCTGACGTTTCAGCATGTCTGAATCAAACAAGACGTGTGGTTGCGTAATCCTGTACGTTACCACTACGCTCCACAATCAGCAATTATATGCAAACACAAATAATTTATACATACACAAAGATACTAAACATACATCTACTTAATCTCCCCAACTCTGGGGTATCTACTAGCCACTACATGGCTTTCCAACTTCGAACCCGTGTACTCGGGTTGCTGGACACCACGTGGCAAAGCATACCTAACCCATCCACTTGGGTACTGGTCACCTCGTGACAATTATATTAATCAAACACAATCAACTTCTATCTATCAAACAACTGATACGTAGCCACCACGTGGCATATCCTGACCCCTTGCTGCGGGGCAATAGCTTGAGCCCACTCGTCCATTACCCAACCAGGCCACATGGCGGGCACGGCACGACGTCTCGAAGCATGGCCACTGTCACACCCTGGACCAACTCCACAAGATGATTTCTCTTTTACTAGGTTGGGCTCACAGTTCACCCGTAGGTTCCTTCCGTGTCTCCTTACCTTAGTCTCACATATTAATAGGATTCTCTGTATCTTTCCCGAAGGATTAACAAATCTTCTCCTTATTAATATGTACAAGTATCCTCAACAGGATGTAACTCATATACCTGTCCAGATGCACTCTCTGAGTCTCAAGCTATCGTCATAGCAATATAAAACCTTTCTGACCCTATTGCCAGGATAGGGCAATGACCATCGTCATGGTGATTATAAAACTGAGGTCTCAAGTGCCATCTGACGTTGTTCTAGTCGATGTCTCACATCGCTAGCATAACCAAATCCGAAACTCACCAATAACTCCTTTTGCATGATTATAATCTAAGTCACCGTCGTGACGAGTTTTCAAAATTAAACCTTAGTCCTTCTGTACAAGGACTCTTGCCACCGTCGTGGAAAAGATTTAATAAAATACTCATCATGCCTCCGGAGTGTAAGAGTTGGATTTGTAACACATCAATCATAGCAAACAATTAAACTCTACTCCTATGTCTTCCTATCCAAGCTACTTTCGACAACCTATTTTCTAGTTCTTTCATTCTTTTAGCATTCTATATCTCTAGCTAACACATACCAGGCAAGCAGAGAATATACATACCCATGTAATCCACATGAGCATACAACCCTAGGAGCAGAGATGGAAGAACCCTCACCTTGGTCACTTTACTTAACATTTCCTTTGAGCACTCTTGTCTCTAAGGAAGTACTTGAATCATATCACGTACAACCAATTCAATCCATATCAATTTTCATACATCAACTTCTATTTCATCACATAAGTCCTATCACATATAATCATTTCCACCATATTCTAAATTCATAATTACATAGCAACTTAAAACTACATTCAAGGCTAACCCAAAACCCCTTATTAAGCTAAGGTCATCATTTAGAGTTCTTTTTAAGTTAAAAACAATTTATGCTTAAGTAAACAAGTCTTGCCACTTGCTCACTCTCCAAGCTCCTTCAATGAAGGATTTTGCCAAATATGGAAACTTCTCATTTTCACCATTGGTCCACACATAAAAAAAATCCAACCATTGGGCAATCTCACATTTCATTTAAAAAGTGTAAGCAATTCATTTGGAACCCAAACAAACCAACAATTTTTTATCTAGGATGTTGTTTGATCTTTGAAATGACACATAAAAGTTGGTTAAACTCATTTTAGTTGAAGGAAAAGGAACTATTCAAATTAAGGAAGAAATAACAACTTTTCAAAAACTAGAAACTTGGTAGTGTGTAAAACAGAACCGCTAACTTTCGAGAAACTTCCTCGAAAATCGAACCGTTGGAATATTTAGTAAAAATACAACTTAGAAAGCTTAGGATGTTAGCTTTCATATGGCTTTGGAGTCACTCTAATCCATTAAGTAACAAATTCAGAAAATACATTTAAACAGAGCAAGATCAGATTCAAAACAGCATGCAACATTTGGCAAGCTTCATTGAAATGGTCATATCTCTTTCCATACTTAACGAAATTATTTGATTCTTCTTTCTAAATCAAGCATGGAGATAAAATATTCTAATTATCAATTCATTACAGAAAGGATTTGAGCCATTTAAGAGCAGTAATTTAAAAACAGTAGCCAATCATACAAAAATTCTGCATCAGTTTAGAAAACAGAACCGCTGACTTTCGAGGCAACTGCCAGAAGATCTAACCGTTAGAATATTATGGAAAAATACAATTTAAGTAATTTCTTTTATAAGTTATATTAAATATTAAGTTTTGTGAAAAAAATAATATAGGGTAGTTAAGTGATAACATAACAAACCACAAGGGGGTCAAGTGTCGCACTCTAAACCACAGGGGGCCACATTAATTTTAGGGTAAACTACAGTTTTCCCCCCTGTGGTTTGGCCTAAATCCAGTTTGTCCCCCTGTGGTTTAAACTGCGGCACTTAACCACCCTGTGGTTTGGCTTAAAATTAATGTGGCCCCCTGTTGTTTAGAGTGTGACACTTGACCCCCCCCCTGTGGTTTGTTATGTTATCACTTAACTACCTTATATTATTTTTTTCTCAAAATTTAATATTTTATATAACTTATAAAAGAAATTACCTAAAAATAATTGAATTAATTAATTATTTTATTATATTTATTTTATCTCTAAAATAATAACAATAAGTTCTAATATTCTACTTTCAACTCTTTTTAGTGTTTCCTTCAAACTCTTTGTTTCCTCTAAACAATAAACCTTAATCTTCTACTTTCAAACCCTATTTATTTATATTTAGTTATTAATTAATTATTTTATTATATTTATTTTATCTCTAAAATAATATGAAGTTGGATTGTCACTTTATTTTGGTACACTATTAACGTTATATGATTGGATAAATTGGATACGTTTTTAAGAAAATTATTGTTTAATGTTAGAATTTCTAAGCTCAATAATGTTAACATTCAATTCAGGTATGTATGTTCCAAACTTGAACAATAAAAAAACTTAAATTTAGTTATATATTTGTATTATATTATTCTTTTACAATTTTATTTTGATTGATTTAATAATTCTAAAACATTAAAGATAAAAAATAACAATAAAATGAATAAATAACTAAATATAAATAATCAATAGAGTAAACAATAAATATTAAATTATTTTATTGATTTTTTAAAATTAAAATTTTATTTTTATATTAATTGTAATTTTTTTGAATTATTTTATAATTCTAGAGTGTTGAATAACAAATTTTGAACATTAAAAGTATAAAAATGATGATTAATTTGACTAAAATTTGGATAGATGGTAGTTAAGTGATAACATAACAAACCACAGGGGGGTCAAGTGTCACACTCTAAACCACAGGGGGACACATTAATTTTAAGCCAAACCACAGGGTAGTTAAGTGTCACAGTTTAAACCATAGGGGGGCAAACTGGATTTAGGCCAAACCACAGGGGGGCAAACTGTAATTTACCCTTTTTTTTATGGATGGGTGTGTGTGAGTTAGTGAAAAGGGGGGTCACATGGCCCCTCATATAAATTCTATTATATATATATATATATATTATATTTATATTATATGTATATATATTTTTTATAAGATATTATATATTTATATATTGCATATATATTTTTTTATTTTATTAGAAAAACTTGTTATATCCTATTTTTCTCTTATGCTTTTTAATCCTCTTTTCTTTTGGGTCCAAAATTTTTTTTTAATATTTCCTATTACTTTCTTCTTTATTTTATTTTTAACCCTATAATTCTTTAATTTAATTTATTTTTCTTTCTGAAAGAAAAATAAATTTAATAATAATGAAAATAATTAAATTTAAATATCTCAGATATTACAATTACTATCAAGTTTTCGAAACACTCATCGGCGAAAACTAATTAAAAAAAAGAAAAATCAATATCAAGTTTTTGAAACACTCATCGGCGAAAACGGATTAAAAAAAAGAAAAATGTATACCAAGTTTTCAAAACACTCATTAGCGAAAACTTACTAAAAAAAGACAAATGAATATCAAGTTTTCGAAATACTCATCGGTGAAAAATGATTAAAAAAAGAAAAATGAATATCAAGTTTTCGAAAAACTCATCGATGAAAACTAATTAAATAAAGAAAAATGAATTTCACGTTTTTGAAACACTAATCGGAGAAAACTGATTAAGAAAAAGACAACTGAATATCAAGTTTTCGAAACACTTATTGACAAAAACTGATTAAAAAAAAGAAAAAAGAATATCAAGTTTTCAGAACACTTATCGGCGAAAATTGATTAAAAAAAGAAAAATGAATATCAAGTTTTCGAAAACACTCCTCGGCTAAAACTGATTTAAAAAAGAAAAATGAATATCAAGTTTTCGAAACACTTGTAATACCCCGGAAAATTTTGAGGATTTTAGAATGATTTATTCCGGGGTTAGGAATTAAAACCTTAAAAAGAATATAGAAAAAAATGAAAGTTTAAAAGAAACCGGAAAGGAATTTTTTTCGAAGATTGTAATACCCGAGAAATCTTTTCGAGGTTTAAAATAAAATAAAAGGGAAAGAAAAGAAGTAGAAAATAAATTTTGGGATTTAATTCAGGACCTAAGAAAGTAGAAACCTGAATTAAAAAGGGAAAGGGATTAAATTAAAAATACAAATTTGTTATTAATTATTTAATTATTAATTAATTTATTTTAATTATATTTATTTATTAATTTTTTTTTTAAAAAAAAAAGGAGGGTTGGGTGCCGTGGGGTTAGGTATAGGAAGATAGAAATATATATATATATATATAAAAGAAAAGAAAGGAATAAGAGAAAGTGAGAGGAGAGGGACGCACGGGAGAAAGAAAATGGAGAGAGAGAGAACGTGAGGGTAGAGAGAGAGAGGGAGGATGCCAACGGAGGGGAAGGAGAAAAACCGCCGGAAACTCACCGGAGAAGAGCTAGTCGACGCCGGGAAAAGTCACCGGAGCTAGGTTACAACATCTTCGACACCTCCCACCAATCGAATCAAGGTTGGTAACCCCAATTTCATTCTAAACCATCAAATTTTCCATTTTTAGGGATTTCTTTGATTGATCTTCGATTGAGTTGTTTCGAGGGTTGATTGAAACCTAGGAAGTGTTCTTGAACACTTAGTTGGGGTAGGAATCGAGATTATATTTTCGGATTTGCCCAAATTTGAATTTGGAAGGATTTGGGGTTGAAATTATAATTATTTCCAAATTGGGGAAAATTGTTGATAATTAGGATTGAGCTTGGATTTGAGTAAATAGGCTTGGATTGATATTATTGAAATTATAATTATTTCCAAATTGGGGAAATTGTTGGTAACTTAGGAATTGACCTTGGATTTGAGTAAATAGGCTTGGATTGGTCCTATTGAAATTATATTGTAGAAATATTAGCTGAACAAGACCCGTGAAGAGCTGGTCCGAGGTTATTAAGGTTGAACCTTGACGTTAACGTGCCGAGTCCCTGCTCGATTTGCCCAAATAAATTTTAAGGGTGATTTTGAGGGCTCCAAACCTCTTCTTTTCAATCTTAAACACCCTAGAATAATTCTAAATATGCTATCAAGCATCAAGAATTAATTTAGGTACTTTCTTGTTTCCCAAGAGTGGAAGCTTGCGGAACAATGAAATCCAATTTCTAAAATTTCAACCTTCTCCCCTCATAAATATTTAGGAAACCTTAAGTAGGATAAATTGGAGGTATATTGAGGTTTAGAAACTAGATTTCTAGAACCCAAGTAGGAACACAAGTTGAATCAAAATGTTTAGACCTTCCTAAAATTAGGATTCCTTCCAATTAAGTTAGATAAGCTTCCTTAGATGTGAATACAGTGGAGATAAAGGTTTAGTACTCAAATCCAAGCATGTGAAACACTCAAGTAGAGTGTTATATTCGAGTAAGTCAAGTGTCTGAGGAAGGATATGCAAAAATCGGGATAGAGAAGTCCGACAAGACCAAGAGCTAGACTCTGTGGCAACCATGGACTACATGTGAGAGTAATGGAAAGATAAATAACAAGTTAAGTTAAGTAATAAATTTAATGAAGTAAATGTTGTTCTTATAGGAACAACGGTACGCAATAGAGTGCAACGGGGACTCCGAGGAGACTAAAGTTACAAGAGAGGATTGCATGGAAAGTTGGCCAAGGTGAGGGTTCTTCCATCTCTGCTCCTAGGGTTGGATACTTATGTGGATTACATGAGTATGTATATTCTCTGCTTGTCTGGTATGTGTTAGCTAGAGATATAGAATGCTAAAAGAATGAAAGAACTAGAAAATAGGTTGTGAAAGATAGTTTGGATAGGAAGACATAGGAGTATAGTATAATTGTTTGCTATGATTGGTGTGTTACAAATCCAACTCATACACTCCGGAGGCATGATGAGTATTTTATAAAATCTTTTCCACGACGGTGGCAAGAGTCCTTGTACGGAAGGGCTAAACTTTATTTTGAAAACTCGTCACAACGGTGACTTAAATTATCATCATGCAAAGGGAGTTATTGGTGGTTTTCGGATTTGGTTATGCTACCGATGTGAGACATCGACTAGAACAACGTCTGATGGCACTTGAGACCTCAATTTTATAATCACCATGACGATGATCATTGCCCTATCCTGGTAATAGGGTCAGAAAGGATTTATTTTGCTATGACGATAGCTTGAGGCTCAAAGAGTGCATATGGACGGGTATATGAGTTATATCCTGTTGAGGATACTTGTACATATTAATAAGGAGAAGAATTGTTGATCCTTCGGGAAAGATACAAAGAATTCTATTAATATGTGAGACTAAGGAAAGGAGACACGGGAGGAACCTACAGGTGAACCCTGAGCCTAGCCTAGTAAAAGAGAAATCATCCTGTGGAGTTGGTCCAGGGTGTGTCAGTGGCCATGCTTCGAGACGTCGTGCCATGCCCGCCATGTGGCCTAGTTGGGTAATGGACGAGTGGGCTCAAGCTATTGCCCCGCAACAAGGGGTCAGGACATGCCACGTGGTGGCTACGTATCAGTTGTTTGATAGATAGAAGTTGATTGTGTTTGATTAATAGAATTGTCACAAGGTGACTAGTACCCAAGTGAAGGGGTTAAGTATTGTTTGATTAACAGAATTGTCACGAGGTGACCAGTACCCAAGTGAATGGGTTAAGTATGCTTTGCCGCGTGGTGGCCAGTAACTCGAGTGCACGAGTTCGAAGTAGAAAAGCCACGTAGTGGCTAGTAGATACCCTAGAATGGGGGAGATTAAGTAGATGTATGTTATAGTATCTGTGTGTATATACAAATTGTCTGTTTTTGCATATAATTGCTGATTGAGCAGCATAGTGGTAACGTATAGGATTACGTCACCACACGTCTTGTTTGATTTAGACATGCTGTAACGTGAGAAGACCGGTAGGTAAAAGCTAGCCCTATATGTTACATGTTTAGTTGCTGATTGATAAAGTGGAATAAACAGCTGCATGTTTACAATTATTGAATGCATGTAAGTGTTTGGGTGAAATTTATGATTGTTGTGTGATCACAAAAAATGTATGCTAACAACAGTAACTAGTTGTTTTTGCATGTGGTTGTGTATGACTCCCAAACTCAGCGCTACGGTACCCGCCTTGCGTCGGGGATGGGAGAGTCCTCACTGAGTCGCGTGGTTAAGACTCACACCTCATTTTTACTACACAGAGACACGTTAAGTACAGGTGGAAGAAGTCTTGGTGGAACGAAGGTTGAGCAACACTTCCCAAGACCCACAACTTGTTCATGTGGGTGAATAAATTGTAATTGTAATTTAATTTACTTTATCGTTGTAGCATAAAGTAAAGGGTAGACGTACCCAATTAGATTGTATTACTAAATCTAGAACTGTCAGTTTCACACACCTTAAAGATCAGGATTTATTTTGCTGCGATACAGGGAAAATTTGTTTTCAAAATGTATATATATACATATATCTGTTGCATGTGAATAGGATAGGCAGCATCTTCGGATGTGTAGCCAATACACAGGTTATATATATTATGTGTGTTTTCCTATATCTATATCCTTAAGTGGCACTGGCCGTGGATTTGCTTGCCTAGGATAGGCCACCATTTCGGTGTAGCCATTGTATTATACTGCATGTGGATGTATTTTCAATAATAGATATTCTGTCAATTAGGTGATAAAGCTTACAGGTACAGGGATATTCCCTGTGTCTGTGCCGGTCACGGTCCTCTAAACGGGGGTCATGACAAACTTGGTATCAAAGTCAGGTTGTTCTTTAAGGGTGTGAATCTAACTAGTAGTCTCGGGTGTCAGTTGGGCTAGCCATTACGAATCCGAACGTAACGGAGGTTCTGACGGGCACTTGTGAGGTTGCTCAGGACGTTGAGTCATAAATTCTTTCGAGTCATCGCTTCAGGCATAGAATTTGTATGTGAAATTCTATGCAAAGCATATAACCTGTGCAGTACACAAGTGCCGATGAGCACTAAGGCGTAAGGTGGGGTGGCAGTGACCCCGGGAACCTTAGGACGCCATAATAGGGAAATGAGACATCCATGGACGATGCTACCTAGACACAGACACATTTGGTTCAATTGTAGGCAGGAATGCGCTACAATGTGTGGTTGTTTCGCAGGTGTTAAATGAGACGATGCGTATGCTCTGTTAGCGGCGCGTTGTGTGCTATGGTATAGGCACAAGTTGTTTGATTATAGTATGGAATGCAAGTAGAATAGAAATATGCAGTGTATGGTAGTTCAGGCTAGGGATAATGTGTAAAGTGAAAGAAAAGACACGCTTGGCGTGTAGAAAAGAAAGTAACCCCATGGGGCGATTGAAATGGAAAGTTTACATATAAGAATAAACAGGGCCATGAGGCATGAGACCGACAGGAAGATGACCAAGTGAATGGGTCACGACTGTGCGGTATGCTATGGCTGAAGGAAGTGAGTTGTCCTTCCTAGAAAGTAAACAGAAAACAGGTGGTATATGCCACAATATAGAAGTAGAAGTCTACGGACTAGAAAATCAGGATACGATAAATGGAAGGGCAAAGTGGCCGAACCATATGTCGTAGAGATAGATGTTAAGAAGTAGAGGCATATGTAAACGTGTAGAGCGTGACCATATGCCGAGCAGGAAACAGAGTAAATGGTAAGGCACAGGGAAGGAGCCTAGTCCAACCCTGTGCTCGATCCATGAGCTGCTAGTTCCTTAAGCAAACAAGGGGACAAAGAAGGGATGAAGCCCAACCAAACTCTCTTGAGTTGCTTAAGGAAGAGCATAAAGAATAGGATATTGATCACATGAGAAATTTTTTTGTAAAAATCTTTTTGGTCTTTCCGGATGAGAGATTCTGAAGGACCCTCAAACTTTTCTTGAAAATACTAGGGATAACCATTGGAAGGCAAATTTTCTTGAAAATTTTTTCTCAATTTGTGTCATTCCAATTGGTTAAACCCTAACCATTTACAAAAACCTTAGGCGTCATTTTCTAAGAAATAAACTTGAATTAATTTTTAAAACCGCAAGGTGCCTAAGAAAACTAACTCATGTGACCAGTACCCTACCAAACAATAGTCCTTTTGCAGGTAAGCTGTATAAGGATGGTAGCTGTAGTTGAGAAATCACTCGCTTGGAGTGATTAAAGTTAAGTAGACATCGAAAAGCACTAGAGAGTGCTAAGGTGCCAAGGGAGTGTACAGGTAAACCTAAGGGTTACCAATTATGGGGGCCATAGGGAGATTATGAACCCGAAAGTATTAGATCGGAGCAGGTCTAGAAGTGGAAATGGGCATAGACCTTCAGGTATCGTCCAGAGATAGGAAAATGAGTGTTATTGCGGTAGATAGCTCTCGAACGAAATAACGTGAGAGATAAACCCCAAAGGGAGTAGTGGAGGCCCGAGGGGAGAGAAAGTAGACAGGGATAAGTAGTCCCACAAGGGGGGAAGAGCGAAAGCCTATAGGAACCCATAGGATAAGAGTCAAGTAGGAGGTGGAGAACCAACTACTATCATAAGTGCATGCATAGTACACAGGTTGTAGTGGACATAGCTAGGTAAGCTAGTTCCACAGGTTGGTGAACCGTAAATCCGTTAGTCTGAAGCCCATGTGTGGGTGGAGACTGAGTGGACAAACCAAACGTATATATGGCCATGTGGGTGCCATAAAGAGAAAATTAACTGTAAGGACGGTTAATTGAGAAGGAGAATTTAGTGAGTAACGTCTATTGAGAAATACTCGAAGAAAGAGTACCACGTAGGTACGAAATGGAAAAGAAGAGAGTAAATACGAGAACAGAGTCGGGTAAGCATCTGGGGATGCGAGCCAAAATGACAAAACAGGTATGCTACTGTTGGGGGCGATTGGAACCCAACGGGTAACACACTTGCAAGAGGCGGTATATGTTCGTGAACATATGCCACATCGTAAGAAAGGAAAGAGTCAAACTATGGGAGCGGATCCCGTTTGGTCAAGGGGAGTAGAGCATGTTCGGAAAGGTTCATGCTGGAGTTAACGGATCAAGTATTCCAAGTAGGAATACGGAATCTAAGTGGGTTGAGGAGTCCGAGTTGGCCAAGTTGGGGTAAAAGCCAACGGAAACCCAATGGGTAGAGTTATCATAGGATGTGCAACTCCAAGTGGACTAATCTAAGGATGGTATAGATCCACAGTCATAGTCGTGTTAAGCGAGGTCTTCGGATGTGAAGACCGAACTGAGCCTGAGGCAGAGTAATGAATATGATGGTAAGGAGGAGACTGGTGAGTTTCCATTTTAAACAGAAATGACTACAAGTAGTGGTCAAAGAAGAGTCTAAGTTAGTCAGACATGGGAGGTCGACAGAGAGTAACCTGAAGTGGTTATGGAAACCACTAAGGGTAAGTGTAGAAGTCCGAAAAAGAAAGGGAAACACAAGTCATAAATGTAAAATCCTTTACCATTTGGTGGAGAAACGGTAAGTGTAATACATAGTTGTGCTAGTGCCATGGCATTTGGCTTCGTTGGGACATGAGTAGGGTAAACCGAGTCGGTGGTGAGTGTAACAACCTCGGAAGGGTTGGGTACAGTGATGGCACAAAGTATAAACACCTACGTAGGGTGTATGCCATGTAAGCGGTAAGTCTAGAGGTAGAGTAAAGGGTGTAGTAAGATGTAAACAGAGTTTTCTGGAGAATTCGTTTACAAAGAATATATCGAGGGAATCCTAGCAGAAGGGTAGCTGCTTGGTAGTAGAGGATACTTAAGTACGGGGACTCCGATGTAGGGGAGTACTTCGTCAGTTAGAGTTTATAGAGATAGAACCTAGTGTGCTATGCAAATAGCTAGTGGCTTGGCGTGTTCCAAGACGGATATAAGAAGTCACTACGAAGGTAGCTAGTCGGACAAGCAGATTGAGTCAAGGTAAGCCTCACTAGAGAAGGCAATAGTTAACTCCTCGGAGAACTAAATTGGAGCATGGCATGTGGTACGTGGCAGACACTCCATTGCAAAATGAGTAGCACAAAGTGAATTGAAACTAGGAAAGTTTGCTATCCTCGGGGAAGGATACGACGACAGATAGAGTTTGTCAGTTAACACCCCGCGGAGGGGTGGTTAACTACGAAATTAGAAATAAAAATGATCACAGGAAGAATATGTAGAAACCAGATCGCGACCTTGAGTCTCTAGGAAAGAAAGATGAACAGTAGGGTAAAACGGCAAAACTTCCACATTGAGGGAAACCATAGATGAAGCTGAGCCAAGGGATAGCAACAAGCCAACAACCCCACGAAGGAGATGAAATTCGGGGACCGAATTTCTTAAGGGGGGAAGAATGTAATACCCCGGAAAATTTCGAGGATTTAAGAATGATTTATTCCAGGGTTAGGAATTAAAACCTTAAAAAGAATATAGAAAAAAAAATGAAAGTTTAAAAGAAACCGGAAAGGAATTTTTTTCGAAGATTGTAATACCCGAGATATCTTTTCGAGGTTTAAAATGAAATAAAAGGGAAAGAAAAGAAGTAGAAAATAAATTTTGGGATTTAATTCAGGACCTAAGAAAGTAGAAACCTGAATTAAATAGGGAAAGGGATTAAATTAAAAATACAAATTTGTTATTAATTAATTTATTTTTAATAATATTTATTTATTATTTAATTATTAATTATTTTATTTTAATTATATTTATTATTATTATTATTATTTTAAAAAAAGGGGGGGTTGGGTGCTGTGGGGTTAGGTATAGGAAGATAGAAATATCTATATATATACATATAAAAGAAAAGAAAGGAATAAGAGAAAGTGAGAGGAGAGGGACGCACGGGAGAAAGAAAATGGAGAGAGAGAGAACGTGAGGGTAGAGAGAGAGAGGGAGGATGCCAACGGAGGGGATGGAGAAAAACCGCCGAAAACTCACCGGAGAAGAGCTAGTCGACGCCGGGAAATGTCACCGGAGCTCGGTTACAACATCTTCCACACCTCCCACCAATCGAATCAAGGTTGGTAACCCCAATTGCATTCTAAACCTTCAAATTTTTCATTTTTAGGGATTTCTTCGATTGATCTTCGATTGAGTTGTTTCGAGGGTTGATTGAAACCTAGGAAGTGTTCTTGAACACTTAGTTGGGGTAGGAATCGAGATTATATTTTCGGATTTGCCCAAATTTGAATTTGGAAGGATTTGGGGTTGAAATTATAATTATTTCCAAATTGGGGAAAATTGTTGATAATTAAAATTGAGCTTGGATTTGAGTAAATAGGCTTGGATTGATATTATTGAAATTATAATTATTTCCAAATTGGGGAAATTGTTGGTAACTTAGAAATTGACCTTGGATTTGAGTAAATAGGCTTGGATTGGTCCTATTGAAATTATATTGTGGAAATATTAGCTGAACAAGACCCGTGAAGAGCTGGCCCGAGGTTATTAAGGTTGAACCTTGACGTTAACGTGCCGGGTCCCTGCTCGATTTGCCCAAATACATTTTAAGGGTGATTTTGAGGGCTCCAAACCTCTTCTTTTTCAATCTTAAACACCCTAGAATAATTCTAAATATGCTATCAAGCATCAAGAATTAATTTAGGTACTTTCTTGTTTTCCAAGAGTGGAAGCTTGCGGAACAATGAAATCCAATTTCTAAAATTTCAACCTTCTCCCCTCATAAATATTTAGGAAACCTTAAATAGGATAAATTGGATGTATATCGAGGTTTAGAAACTAGATTTCTAGAACTCAAGTAGGAACACAAGTTGAATCAAAATGTTTAGACCTTCCTAAAATTAGGATTCCTTCCAATTAAGTTATATAAGCTTCCGTAGATGTGAATACAGTGGAGATAAAGATTTAATACTCAAATCCAAGCATGTGAAACACTCAAGTAGAGTGTTATATTCGAGTAAGTCAAGTGTCCTAGGAAGGATACGCATAAGTCGGGATAGAGAAGTCCGATAAGACCAAGAGCTTGACTCTGTGGCAACCATGGACTACATGTGAGAGTAATGGAAAGATAAATAACGAGTTAAGTTAAGTAATAAATTTAATGAAGTAAATGTTGTTCTTATAGGAACAACGGTATGCAATAGAGTGCAACAGGGACTCCGAGGAGACTAAAGTTACAAGAGAGGATTGTCTGGAAGGTTGGCCAAGGTGAGGGTTCTTCCATCTCTGCTCCTAGGGTTGTATGCTTATGTGGATTACATGAGTATTTATATTCTCTGCTTGTCTGTATGTGTTAGCTAGAGATATAGAATGCAAAAAGAATGAAAAAACTAGAAAATAGGTTGTGAAAGATAGCTTGGATAGGAAGACATAGGAGCATAGTATAATTGTTTCCTATGATTGGTGTGTTACAAATCCAACTCATACACTCCGGAGGCATGATGAGTATTTTATTAAATCTTTTCCACGACGGTGGCAAGAGTCCTTGTACGGAAGGGCTAAACTTTATTTTGAAAACCCGTCATGACGGCGACTTAAATTAAAATCATGCAAAGGGAGTTATTGGTGGGTTTCGGATTTGGTTATGCTAGCGATGTGAGACATCGACTAGAACAACGTCAGATGACACTTAAGACCTCAGTTTTATAATCACCATGACGATGGTCATTGCCCTATCCTGGTAATAGGGTCAGAAAGGATTTATATTGCTATGACGATAGCTTGAGGCTCAAAGAGTGCATCTGGACGGGTATATGAGTTATATCCTGTTGAGGATACTTGTACATATTAATAAGGAGAAGAATTGTTGATCCTTCGGAAAAGATACAAAGAATCCTATTAATATGTGAGACTAAGGAATGGAGACACGGGAGGAACCTACGGGTGAACCGTGAGCCTAGCCTAGTAAAAGAGAAATCATCCTGTGGAGTTGGTCCAGGGTGTGTCAGTGGCCATGCTTCGAGACGTCGTGCCGTGCCCGCCATGTGGCCTGGTTGGGTAATGGACGAGTGGGCTCAAGCTATTGGCCCGCAGCAAGGGGTCAGGACGTGCCACGTGGTGGCTACGTATCAGTTGTTTGATAGATAGAAGTTGATTGTGTTTGATTAATAGAATTGTTACAAGGTGACTAGTACCCAAGTGAAGGGGTTAAGTATTGTTTGATTAACAGAATTGTCACGAGGTGACCAGTACCCAAGTGAATGGGTTAAGTATGCTTTGCCACGTGGTGGCCAGTAACTCGAGTGCTCGGGTTCGAAGTTGAAAAGACACGTAGTGGCTAGTAGATACCCTAGAATGGGGGAGATTAAGTAGATGTATGTTATAGTATCTGTGTGTATATACAAATTGTCTGTGTTTGCATATAATTGCTGATTGAACAGCATAGTGGTAACGTACAGGATTACGTCACCACACATCTTGTTTGATTTAGACATGCTGAAACGTGAGAAGACCGGTAGGTAAAAGCCGGCACTATATGTTACATGTTTACTTGCTGATTGATGATGTGGAATAAACTGCTGCATGTTTATAGTTATTGAATGCATGTAAGTGTTTGGGTGAAATTTATGATTGTTGTGTGATCACCAAGAATGTATGCTAACAACAATAACTAGTTGTTTTTGCATGTGGTTGTGTATGACCCCCAAACCCAGCGCTATGGTACCCGCCTTGCGCCGGGGATGGGAGAGTCCTCACTGAGTCGCGTGGTTAAGACTCACACCTCATTTTTACTACACAGAGACAAGTTAAGTATAGGTGGAAGAAGTCTTGGTGGAACGAGGGTTGAGCAACAATTCCCAAGACCCACAACTTGTTCATGTGGGTGAATAAATTGTAATTGTAATTTAATTTACTTTATTGTTGTAGCATAAAGTAAAGGGTAGACGTACCCAATTAGATTGTATTACTAAATCTAGAACTGTCAGCTTCACACACCTTAAAGATCAAGATTTATTTTGCTGCGATACACGGAAAATTTGTTTTCAAAATGTATATATGTACATATATGTGTTGCATGTGAATAGGATAGGCAGCATCTTCGGATGTGTAGCCAGTACACAGGTTATATATATTATGTGTGTTTTCCTATATCTATATCCTGAAGCGGCACTGGCCGTGGATTTGCTTACCTAGGATAGGCCACCATTTCGGTGTAGCCATTGTATTATACTACATGTGGATGTATTTTCAATAATAGATATTCTGTCAATTAGGTGATAAGACTTACAGGTACAGGGATATTCCCTGTGTCTATGCCGGTCACGGTCCTCTAAATTGGGGTCGTGACAACACTCATCGGCAAAAACTGATTACAAAAAGAAAAATGAATATCAAGTTTTCGAAACACTAATCGGCAAAAACCGATTAAAATAAATAAATATTAAGTTTTCGAAACACTCATCGGCGAAAACAAATTAAAAAAACGAAAAATGAATATCAAGTTTTTCGAACACTCATCGGCGAAAATTGATTAAAAAAAGAAAAATGAATATCAAGTTTTCGAAAACACTCATTGACTAAAACTGATTAAAAAAAGAAAAATGAATATCAAGTTTTCGAAACACTCATCGGCAAAAACTGATTAAAAAAAGAAAAAAATGAATATTAAATTTTCGAAACACTAATCAGCGAAAACTTACTAAAAAAAGAAAAATGAATATCCAGTTTTCGAAACACTAATCGACCAAAACTGATTAAAAAAATAAAAATGAGTATAAAGTTTTCGAAACTATCATCGGCGAAAACTGATTAAAAAAGGAAAATGAATATCAAGTTTTCGAAACACTCATCGGCAAAAACTAATTAATAAAAGAAAAATGAATATCAAGTTTTCGAAACAATCATTAGCGAAAACTTACTAAAAAAAGAAAAATGAATATCAAGTTTTCGAAAAACTCATCGGCAAAAACTGATTAAAAAAAGAAAAATAAATATTAATTCTCGAAGCACTCATCGGCGAAAACTTATTAAAAAAAAAGAAAAATGAATATCAAGTTTTCAGAACACTCATCGGTGAAAATTGATTAAAAAAAGAAAAATGAATATCATGTTTTGGAAAACACTCATCGGCTAAAACTGATTAAAAAAAGAAAAATGAATATCAAGTTTTCGAAACACTCATCTACGAAAACTGATTAAAGAAAATAAAAATGAATATCAAGTTTTCAAAACACTCATCGGTGAAAACTGATTAAAAAAATAAATATCAAGTTTTTGAAACACTCATCGGTGAAAACTGATTAAAAAAAAAATGAATATCAAGTTTTCGAAACACTCATCGGTGATAAACTAATTAAATAAAGAAAAATGAATATCACGTTTTCAAAACACTCATCGGCTAAAACTGATTAAGAAAAAGAAAAATGAATATCATGTTTTCGAAATACTCATCGCGAAAAACTATTTAAAAAAAAGAAAAAAGAATATTACGTTTTCGAAACACTAATCGATGAAAACTAATTAAATAAAGAAAAATGAATATCAAGTTTTCGAAACACTCATTGGCTAAAACTGATTAAAAAAAGAAAGATGAATATCAAGTTTTCAGAACACTCATCGGCGAAAATTGATTTAAAAAAGAAAAATAAATATCAAGTTTTCGAAAACACTCATCGGCTAAAACTAATTAACAAAAAGAAAAATGAATATCTAGTTTTTGAAACACTCATCGGCAAAAACTGATTAAAAAAAGAAAAATGAATATCAAGTTTTCGAAACACCATTGGCAAAACCCGATTAAAAAAAGAAAAATAAATATTAAGTTTTCGAAACAATAATCAGCGAAAACTTACTAAAAAAAGAAAAATGAATATCCAGTTTTCGAAACACTAATCGACCAAAACTGATTAAAAAAATAAAAATGAATATAAAGTTTTTGAAATACTAATCGGCGAAAACTTATTAAAAAAGAAAAATGAATATCAAGTTTTCTAAACACTCATCGGCAAAAACTATTCAAAAAAAGAAAAATGAATATCAAGTTTTCGAAAAACTCATCGGCAAAAACTGATTAAAAAAAAGAAAAATAAATATTAAGTTTTCGAAACACTCATCGACGAAAACTGATTACAAAAAAAGAAAAATGAATATCAAGTTTTTAGAACACTTATCGGCGAAAATTTATTAAAAAAATAAAAATGAATATCAAGTTTTCGAAAACACTCATCGGCAAAAACTGTTTAAGAAAAAGAAAAATGAATATCAAGTTTTCGAAACACTCATCGGCGAAAACTTATTAAAAAAAAAAAGAAAAATGAATATCAAGTTTTCAGAACGTACACTTATCGGCGAAAAATTGATTAAAAAAAGAAAAATTAATATCAAGTTTTTGAAAACACTCCTCGGCTAAAACTGATTAAAAAGAGAAAAATGAATATCAAGTTTTCGAAACACTCATCAGCCAAAACTGATTAAAAAAAGAAAAATGAATATCAAGTTTTCGAAACACTCATCGGCAAAAACATATTAAAAAAAGAGAAATAAATATTAAGTTTTCGAAACATTTATCGGCAAAAACTGAATAAATAAAAAGAAAAATGAATATTAAGTTTTCGAAAACACTCATCGGCAAAAACTGTTTAAGAAAAAGAAAAATGAGTATCAAGTTTTCGAAACTCTCATCGGCGAAAACTGATTAAAAAAAAAAGAAAAATGAATATCAAGTTTTCAGAACGTACACTCATCGGCAAAAATTGAATATCAAGTTTTCGAAACACTCATCGGCAAAAACTGATTAAAAAAAAGAAAAATAAATATTAAGTTTCAAAATGAGTATCAAGTTTTCGAAAACACTCATCGGCTAAAACTGATAAAAAAAAAAGAAAAATGAATATCAAGTTTTCGAAACACTCATCGGCAAAAACTGATTAAAAAAAGAAAAAGGAATATCACGTATTCAAAACACTCATCGGCGAAAACTGATTTAGAAAAAGAAAAATGAATATCAAGTTTTCGAAACACTCATCGGTGAAAACTAATTAAATAAAGAAAAATGAATACCACGTTTTCGAAACACTCATCGGCGAAAAATGATTAAGAAAAAGAAAAATGAATATCAAGTTTTTGAAACACTCATCGGGGAAAACTATTTAAAAAAGAAAAAAGAAAAATGAATATCAAGTTTTCGAAACATTTATCGTCGAAAACTGATTAAGAAAAAGAAAAATGAATATCAAGTTTTTGAAACACTCATTGGTGAAAACTAATTAAATAAAGAAAAATGAATACCACGTTTTCGAAACATTCATCGGCGAAAACTGATTAAGAAAAAGAAAAATGAATATCAAGTTTTCGAAACATTCATCAGGGGAAACTATTTAAAAAAGAAAAAAGAAAAATGAATATTACGTTTTCAAAACATTTATCGTTGAAAACTGATTAAGAAAAAGAGAAATGAATATCAAGTTTTTGAAACACTCATCGGCGAAAACTGGTTAAAAAAAAAGAAAAATGAATATCAAGTTTTCAGAACACTCATCGGCGAAAATTGATTAAAAAAAGAAAAATGAATATCAAGTTTTCGAAAACACTTATCGGCTAAAACTGATTAAAAAAAGAAAAATCAATATCAAGTTTTCGAAACACTCATCAGCGAAAACTTACTAAAAAAATGAATATCCAGTCTTCAAAACACTTGTAATACCCTGGAAAATTTTGAGGATTTAAATAATGATTTTTTTAAAGTTTCGAGGATTAAAGAATGTTTTATTTAAAATTTTGAGGATTTAAGAATGATTTATTCCGGGGCTAGGAATTAAAACCTTAAAAAAAAGAATATAGGAAAAGTGTGAAGGTTAAGGGAAACCGGAAAGGAACCGAGAAATTCTTCAAAATTTCAAGTGAAATAATAGTTGAAGGAAAGAAGTAAAATATTTTTTGGAATTTATTCAGGACCTACGAAATTAGAAATCCAAAGTAAATAGGAAGTAGAAAATAATTTTTCGGATTTAATTCGGGACCTAAGAAATTGGAAACCTGAATTAAATAGGGAAAGGAAGTTAAATTAAAAATATATCTTTATTATTTTTAAGTGATCATTTTTATCTTATTATCTATTTCAAAAGAAAAGAAAAGAAAGTACATATTAGTTATTTATTTATTTAATTATTAATTAATTTATTTTTAATTATAATTAATTATTAATTATTTATTTAATTAATTGTTATATATATATATTTTAATTATAATTATTATTATTTTTAAGAAAAAAAATGGGTGGGTTTGACGTGGGGTAGGTATATATATGTATATATATATATATATATATATATTAAAGGAAGAAAAGAAAGGAAAAAGAAAGAGAAACAAAAGAAGAAACAAAACGTGAAAGAAGAGAGAGAAGCAGTGAGGTAGAGAGAGAGAGGGAGGATGGTGTGGAGGAAGAAGAGGGGGAAGATAGGGAAATTGTCGAAAAAGTTGCCGGAGAGAGCGGTCCGACGCCGGAAAAGCTCATCGGAGCTCGACTACAACATCTCCTACACCTTCCACCAATCGAATCAAAGGTTGGTAACCCCAATTTCATTCGAAACCCCCAATTTCTTCATTTTTAGGGATTTCTTTGATCCACCTTCGATTGGATTGTTTCGAGGGTAGATTGAGACCTAGAAAGTGTTCTTGAACACTTAGTTGGGGTAGCAATCAAGAATATATTCTCGGATTTGCTCAAATTCGAATTTGGAAGAATTTGGGGTTGAACTTATAATTATTTCCAGATTGGGAAAAATTTTTGATAATTAGGATTGAGCTTGGATTTGAGTAAATAGGCTTGGATTAATATTATTGAAATTATAATTATTTCCAAATTGGGGAAATTGTTGATATCTTAGGAATTGACCTTGAATTTGAGTAAATAGGCTTGGATTGGTCCTATTGAAATTATAATGTTGAAATATTAGCTGAACAAGACCCGTGAAGAGCTGGCCCGAGGCTACTAAGGCCGGACCTTGGCATTAACATGTCGGGTCCCTGCTCGATTTGCCCAAATATGCTTTAAGGGTGATGTTGGGAGTTTTAAACTTCATCTTTACAATCTTAAACACCCTAGAATAATTCTAAATATGCTATCAAGCATCAAGAATTAATTTAGGTACTTTCTTGTTTCCCAAGAGTGGAAGCTTGCGGAACAATGAAATCCAATTTTTAAAATTTCTACCTTCTTCCCTCATAAATATTTAGGAAACCTTAAATAGAATAAATTGGAGGTATATTGAGGTTTAGAAACTAGATTTCTTAGAACCCATGTAGAAACACAAGTTGAATCAAAATGCTTAGACCTTCCTAAAATTAGGATTCCTTCCAACCAAGCTAGATAAGCTTCCTTAGATGCAAATACAAGTTAGATAGAGGTCTAATACTCAAATCCAAGTATGTGAAACACTCAAGTAGAGTGTTATATTCGAGTAAGTCAAGTGTCTGAGGAAGGATACACATAAGTCGGGATAGAGAAGTCCGATAAGACCAAGAGCTTGACTCTGTGGCAACCATGGACTATATGTGAGAGTAATGGAAAGATAAATAACGAGTTAAGTTAAGTAATAACTTTAATGAAGTAAATGTTGTTCTTATAGGAACAACGGTACGCAATATAGTGCAACAGGAACTCCGAGGAGACTAAAGTTACAGGAGAGGATTGCATGGAAGGTTGGCCAAGGTGAGGATTCTTCCATCTCTGCTCCTAGGGTTGTATGCTTATGTGGATTACATGAGTATGCATATTCTCTGCTTGTCTGATATGTGTTAGCTAGAGGTATAGGATGCTAAAAGAATAAAAGAACTAGAAAATAGGTGGTGTAAAGTAGCTTGGATAAGAAGACATAGGAGTAGAGTGTAATTGGTTGCTATGATTGGTGTGTTACAAATCCAACTCATACACTCCAGAGGCATGATGAGTAATTTATTAAATCTTTTACACGACGGTGGCAAGAGTCCTTGTACGGAAGGACTAAGCTTTTATTTTGAAAACTCGTCACGACGGTGACTTAAATTATAATCATGTAAAGGGAGTTATTGGTGGGTTTCGGATTTGATTATACTAGCGATGTGATACATCGACTAGAACAACATTAGATGGCACTTGAGACCTCAGTTTTATAATCACCATGACGATGGTCATTGCCCTATCTTGGCAATAGGGTCAGAAAGGATTTATATTGCTATGACGATAGCTTGAGGTTCAGAGAGTGCATCTCGACGGGTATATGAGTTATATTCTGTTGAGGATACTTGTCCATATTAACAAGGAGAGGAATTTTTTATCCTTCGGGAAAGATACAAAGAATCCTATTAATATGTGAGACTAAGGTAAGGAGACACGGGAGGAACCTACGGGTGAACCGTGAGCCTAACCTAAAAAAGAGAAATCATCTTGTGGAGTTGGTCCAGGGTGTGACACTGGCCATGCTTCGAGACGTCGTGTCATGCCTGCCATGTGGCCTGGTTGGGTAATGGACGAGTGGGCTCAAGCTATTGCCCCGCAGTGAGGGGTCAGGACGTGCCACTTGGTGGCTACGGATCAGTTGTTTGATAGATAGATGTTGATTGAGTTTGATTAACAGAATTGTCACGAGGTGACTAGTACCCAAGTGAATGGATTAAGCATTGTTTGATTATCAGAATTGTCACGAGGTGACCAGTACCCAAATGAATGGGTTAAGTATGCTTTGTCACGTGGTGGCCAGTAACCCGAGTGTGCGGGTTTGAAGTAGAAAAGCCACGTAGTTGCTAGTAGATACCCTAGAGTGGGGGAGATTAAGTAGATGTATGCTATAGTATCTGTGTGTAGGTACAACTTGTCTGTGTTTGCATATGATTGCTGATTGTGTAGCGTAGTAGTGACGTACAGGATTACGTCACCACGTCTTCGTTGATTCAAACATGTTGAACGTGAGAAGATCGGTAAGTAAAAGCCAGCATGATATGTTATATGTTTACTTGTTGAGTGATGATGTAAATTAAACTGCTGCATGCTTGTATCTGTTAAATGCATGTGAGTGGTTGGGTGAAATATCTGTTGTTGTGTGGTCGCCAAGAATGTGGAAAAATGAGATAAAAAATACACACTAGCTTATCACTTATTATGTTGTAAATATAAAGCATTTTTTAATCCTAAATTTTTCATTTTTTTATATATATATATCAGACTTCTTTCTTTTTTTGTAATATATGTATATATATATATATATATATATATATATATATATATATTATATAAGTAAAGCATAAAAGAAAACGAAAGGAGGAAGAAACGTGAGAGGGTCGAAGAAGAGTGGAACACGCACAGGGGAGAGAGGCGTCGTTTTCTTTCACGGAGGGAGACGCACGAGAAAGGAGCTCACGGACGGAAATGGACGAAGGTGGCCGGACGTGCGGGCCGGTGCCGGAGTACGCCGTGCCGTCCGGCGGACCTAGCTGGTCGTCGTCCGTTGTGCTAGAGAGAGAGAGAGCTCGAGATAGAGTGAGAAACAAGAGGAAGAGAGCTTCTCGCCGGAAAACGCCGTCTCTTCACTGGGGAAGGTAGCTGGGGGTCTCCTCTACTCCATATCGTCCTTCTAACCGGTTGAATCGAGGTGAGAAGTCCCGAAACTCTCAAACCCCAATTTTATCAATTTTAGGGATTTTTGGAAAGACCCCAATTGATTCAATCTGAGTGTTCTGGGTCCTAAATTGAAGTATATGCATGTTAGGAAGTGAGTGGGAAGCTTAGGAACCGGAACCAAATTGATGGAATTTATCCGGGTTGGAAAAAGTGTAGGAAAATGTGGTTGTTAAGGTTTAAGGGTGTTGTTGAATGATTTGGGGTGCATTGAAAGGTTGAATGATAATTATATAATTGTTAAAATTATTGGAATGTTTGAGGGATTAAAACCCGAGCAATTTTCGTCTCACCCGGAACCCCGTTCTGGGAAAAAGAGACAATTTTCTAATTTTACGCGTATTCGGGTATGTGTATTCATGTGTAGGTGAAGTGTTCAAGGTTAGTTTGATAAATGCAAAGCTTGGACAAGTAGAATTCATGACTCTCTTGAGTCATAAATTCAAGACTTGGGTAATGGGAATTTCATATGGACACATAGAGATGAAATTGGGTAACTTTGCATTCTCAACTCAAGGCTTCCGAATAGCGTGATTTAGCAAGGGTTGGACACGATTAGAAGCGTGCTAGGTGTCCTAAAACTAGTTGAAGGCATTTCCAAGCCAACAACTAGTCTATGGAATTAATTAGAAGGAACATGAGCGTTAGCGTTACATGTACACTATAGTGGTTGAAATTGCAAGTTTCTGAATCTCTCAAGTAAATGTGTATAGGGCACCGTACAGTAAGCGGACCTTCGGGCACACCGAGAGCCGATACGAGGGGCCAACCAGGTGAGGGGCTTTCCTATCCCTGTCCTATAGGGTTGACTGCGGATATGGATATATGGTTTGCCTTCTTGCCAATTTGTTGGAATTTCATGTTAGATAACATGCTATTGTTATTCCTAAATTACAGTATATGTGAAAACGTGCAATATGTGTGTTTGTGAATTGTAAAAGCAATTGTGGCTCAAGGAGCCTTATATGAAAAGAAGGTCCACGGGACCTATACGATATCGGGGGTAGGATCGAGTAAATATTATCTGAAGGGTGTGGTTTTGTATGTAAGTCCTTAAAGAGAATAAACCTAGGTGACTTTGTTCTGAACCAAGAGACCGAATTAGAAACCACTTGGAAATCTAGATTTGCCTAAGAAGAAGTAAAATGAACAAGTAGTGGTCCATAGGGTTCATTCATGGTACAACGCGGGAACCGAGTCTATCACGGGTGGTCCGGGTAGATTGAGTCTCCTGTCTTGAGTCAACCCACAGAAATACAGAGTATATGAGTTCACCACATTGTGCCTATTGCCTTGGGTAAACCGAGGTCAGATGAGTCGCCGGCTATGCTCCAAGTGAAGTCTTGGGGTCAGACTATTGTTCCAAGTAAAGTCTTGGGACCAGGGGTTCCTAGAATGATCAACTAGGTTCCCATATTGCTCACGTGAGATATTGCCTTCGGGTCAGATTCCCTCCTAACGGAGATATTGCCTTCGGGCCAGATTCTCTCCTAATGGAGATATTGCCTTCGGGCCAGTTTATGATTATGATGACTTGAATACAGAGGACCACATGGAATTATATGTTAAATCATGATATGATGTATGTGTGAATTTAAATGTATGTAAATTCATGCTTTAAATTCTTTATTGTGAATATGATATAAGCTAATTGCCTGACCACTTAATATATGGAAGTTTAATCTGTTATATGCGTATGTGTTTGTGATTGGCTCCTTTCCCCAGTTGTAGTGGTACCCGCTACTACACCAGGGATGGGAAAGCCTCTAACTGAGTCCGTTTGACTCACCCCCAATGTTAAATGTTACAGACACATGGTCTAGGCATCGGGAGGACTTCCACTTCATCTCAGGGCGGACAGACTTAGAGACCGCACGCATTGTTCGTGTGGGTAGTACTGTTATATGTATTTTGACAGGATATATATGTATATGATTCATTTTGGTATAGCATTGTTTTGTACAGTTGCTATATGCATATATGTATATGTCATACTCTAGAATTGTTGGCTTCATACAGGTTAAAGATTGGTCTGGTTGTTGGGAATATAGGTTATGATATGCTGAATAGCATGTGTATATATATATATGAATGTGACTCCTGCATGTGAATAGGATAGATCACACGCACTGAGCGTGTGGTCAATATGTAAATTTATATATATGTGTGACTGAATACGTGATTGTATGAAAATACAGCTTCCGCATGTGAATAGGATAGGTCACACGCATTGAGGCGTGTGATCAATATGTAAATTATATATAGGTGTGTGATTGAATATATATACTTGACTGTACACAGGAATTCTGCATGTGAATAGGATAGATCACCCGCCCTGAAGCACGTGATCAATATGTATATTATATGTACGTGTGATTGACTATGTGTATATGTATAGACTGAAGCGGCGTTGAGTGAGCCGTGGATTGCGTGCTACTTAGGTCACCTGATAGGGATGACCATATATACTATATACTGTTTATATTAGAAATGGGTAGTTATGCATATATCAAAATGTAAATTAGGGATTAGACGCTTACGGGATAGGAGAAATCATACCTCCCGTGCCGGTCACGGACGTCCGATAGGGGGTCATGACAACTTATCGACGAAAACTGATTAAAAAAAAGAAAAATAAATATTAAGTGTTTGAAACACTTATCGGCGAAAACTGATTAAAAAAAATAAAAAAGAATATCAAGTTTTCAAAACACTTATCGGGAGTACGTGATCGACACGGGAATAAATTTTTACCTCTAAACCCGTAAGCCTTATCCTGTAAACATGACTATAACTACCCTGCTATACAATCAATATATATATATATATATACTAGCGGCGACGCCTCACTGGTGGCCTAATTAACCTGCAATCCGCGGTTCGCTCAATACCGCTTCAGCTCAATCCAGTGTATAGATATATTTATCAGCACTCATAATGTAAATATTAATATCATATTGATCGTACGTCTCAATACGTACGATCTATCCTATTCAAATGCAGCAAGCACACATAATATATATCCATATCATATTGACCGTACGCCTCAATGCGTACGATCTATCCTATTCACATGCAGAAGTTTATATACTTAAACATATATTCTAGTTTACCCCTAACTGAACCCTGTCTTTAAGTACATGTGAAACCGACAATTCTAGAGTAGGTACATATTAAAAGATGTATATATATATATATATATACAACTCTTACAACTTTAAAATATGTAAAACAAGAGAAATCAAAATAACCAAAGCAGTCCACCCACGCGAACAAGAGCGTAAGGATGGTCTGATGTCCGTATCACTATCCGGACGTCGATGCCTGCCCGATCCCTGCATCTGAAACAATGAAGCAAAATGAGTGAGTCAAACAGACTTAGTGAGAAGCTTCCCATCCTCGACGTAGCGGTGGGTACCACTACAGCTGGGGAAAGGGAAACTCCCACAATCACATGCGCATGAAAATCCAATTTATCAAATGTTATATTACGGTCAGACAATATTAATATAACATAAAATCATGGATAAACCTACGGATCATGCTCCTCTATCATGCTTTTCATAAACAATTAAACACTTTTAACATATCATTTGGAAACTGTAAATCACACAACTGACCCTAGTACCAGGCTAGGGCAATGGCCTCAAGAGGCAATTTCTTTTAAACCTTTAACTGACCCTAATGCCAGGCTAGGGCAATGGCCTCAACGGGCAAATCTTTTAGTCTTTTACTGGCCCTAGTACCAGGCTAGGGCAATGGCCTCAACGGGCAAATCTTTTAGTCTTTTACTGACCCTAGTACTAGGCTAGGGCAATGGCATCAACGGGCAAATCTTTTAGTCTTTTACTGACCCTAGTGCCAGGCTAGGGCAATGGCCTCAACGGGCAAATACTTTAACTTGTTTCTCTTCCCAAGCTTTCAGCTAGGATCCTGACTCTATCTACCCATTTCTATCCTAAACTGACTTTACCTAGGTAGTGTGAACATCCCTACGACTCACTAATCAATTAAGAGATCGTATTAATCCTCATTTAATATCCACATCCTCAATCAACCCTGTAGGGCAAGGATGAGAAACCCCTCACCTGGACGGCTTCCCTGTGCTAGTCGTGGAGTAACTCCCGCTTCGGACGAGTCGTGGTTTCCTAACGAATGCATTCATGTGGTTAACATCTCAAACTATATGTAATTCATATGCATATGACATGCTCATACCTAAAAATGCATCTAGACGTCACCAAGAACCGAATTCTTGGTCTTATCCGTCTTCCCTCTCTTCCATGAGAGTCTCAAGTGCTACATACTTGGTTTCGTATAATTATCGCTCACCTTTAATGAATTTTGAGAGCCTTGGATTTGAGTTACTAAACCTCGATATGCTTCTAAATTATCCTACTTAAGGTTTCCTAATAATTACGAAGGAATTAAATTGCCATTTTAAATTTTGGACTTTATTGTTCCACAAGTTTCTATCCTTGAGAAACAAGAAAGTATCTAAAATAATTCTTGATCCTTGATAGCATTCTTAGAATTATTCTAGGGTGTTTAAGATTGAAAAGAAGAGGTTTGAAGCCCTCAACGTCACCCTTAAAGTGTATTTGGGCAATATGAGCAGGGACCCGGCACGTTAACGTCAAGGTACAACCTTAGTAACCTCGGGCCAGCTCTTCACGGGTCTTATTCAGCTAATATTTCAATAATATAATTTCAATAATACCAATCCAAACCTATTTACTCAAACCCAAGCTCAATTCCTAAGCTAACAATAATTTCTCCAATTTAGAGTTAATTATAATTTCAACCCCAAATCCTTCCAAATTCGAATCCGGTCAAAACCGAGGATATAGTCTCGATTCCTACCCCAACTAAGTGTTCAAGAACACTTTCTAGGTCTCAATCTACCCTCGAAACAATTCAATCGAAGGTGAATCGAAGAAATCCCTAAAAATGGAGAAATTGAGGGTTTCGAATGAAATTGGGGTTACCAACCTTTGATTCGATTGGTGGAAGGTGTGGGAGACATCGTACCTGAGCTCCGGTGACTTTTTCCGGCTTCGGCTAGCTCCCTCCGGCAACTTTTCATGCAAGATCCCCCTCCTTCCCCTTCTTCTTCTTCTTGTCTCCTATCTCTCTCTTTCTTTCTCGACTCTTTCTCTCTCTATCCTTTCTTACTCTTTCTCTAATTCTTTTCTTTCTTATTCCTTTTCTAACCCAAGGCTCCCACCCTTAAAATAAAACAATTAAATAATTATATAACTATAATAATTAAAATAAACTAAAATAATCAATAATTAATTAATAAAATAACTAAATAATAATAATATAAAAAAAAGTTGAAAATATCCCCAATTTAATCTCTCCTCCTTCCAATTAAATTTTTATTTTCTTTTATTTTTTAATATATAAAAATAATATTATTAAATAAGTAAGTCTGAAAAAATAAATTTCAATTTTGTCCCTTTTCCCTACTTAATTCAGGTTTCCAATTCCTTAGGTCCTGAATTAAGTCCAAAAATTATTTTATACTTCTTTTCTTTCCCTTTCATTTCATTTTAAATTTCGAAAAAATTTTCCAGTTATTACAATCTTCCCCCCTTAAGAAATTCGGTCCCCGAATTTCAATTAATATACTAACATTAGTCTTGAAATAGGTGAGGATATTTCATGCGCATCTCCGCCTCAACTTCCCACGTTGCTTCCTCAACCGAATGGTTTTGCCACAGGACTTTCACCAAGGGTATCTCCTTTGACCTCGGCTTCTTCAACTGGCGATCTAGGATTTCCACTGGCATCTCCTCATAAGTTAGACTCTCAGCTAGTTGTACTTCCTGGGGTTGGATTACATGAGAGGGTTCTGGCAGGTACTTCCGATGCATAGACACGTGAAACACCGGATGAACTCCTTCCAACTCCGCTGGTAATTCTAGACGGTAGGCAACATTTCCCACGCGCTCTAGAATTTCAAACGGTCTGATGTATCTTGGACTTAGCTTGCCCTTCTTGCCAAATCTCATCACGCCCTTCATTGGTGAAATTTTTAAGAAAACCTGCTCACCCACAGCAAACTCCAACTCTCTTCTCCGGTTGTCGGCATATGACTTCTACCTACTCTAAGCCGTGGCAAGCCTTTCTCTAATGGACTTTATCTTGTCCAATGCATCCTGCACAAGTTCTGGACCAACCAACTTGGCCTCTCCGACCTCGAACCACCCAATCGGGGACCTGGAACCACCCAATCGGGGACCTGCACTTTCGACCATACAAAGCCTCGAAGGGTGCCATCTGAATACTAGCTTGGTAACTGTTGTTATAGGCAAACTCTGCTAACGGCAAGTATTTCTCCCACCCTCCGCCGAAATCCATAACACATGCTCTAAGCATGTCCTCTAAAATCTGAATGGTCCTCTCAGATTGCCCGTCTGTCTGGGGATGAAATGATGTACTCAGATCAACCCTTGTGCCCAATGCCTCCTGCAATGCTCTCCAGAATCGAGAGGTAAACTGTGGCCCCCTCTCAGAGATAATCGACACCGGTACTCCGTGCAACCTCACTATCTCTGATAGGTACAACTGGGCATACTAACCCACTCTGTAAGTGGTCTTAATTGGCAGGAAATGTGCGGACTTGGTCATCCGATCAACGATTACCCAAACTGAATCGAATCGCCTCTGTGACCGCGACAATCCTGTCACAAAGTCCATAATAATTCTCTCCCACTTCCATTCAGGAATTTCCATCTGTTGAAGTGTTCCGACGGGCTTTTGGTGTTCAGCCTTAACTTGCTAACACACTAGACATCTAGATACGTAGTCTGGTACGTCTTTCTCCATACCATTCCACCAGTACAATTCTCTCAGATCTTGATACATCTTATTACTACCCGGATGGATTGTGTACGCTGTCTTGTGTGCCTCATTAAGGATTCTTTCGTTCAAACCATCCACCATAGGTACACACAGTCATCCCTCCAACCGGAGTATGCCATTGTCATCTATGGAGAATAGGATGTCGTCCTTCTCCCCCTTAACCACTGTATCTCTGATCTGTTTGAGGTCGGCGTCTTGATCTTGCTTGGATTTAACCTCTTCGACTAGAGCTGACTTGGCTTGGACATGGGCTAGATACAAGTCGGAGTCTCCAATTTCAAACTGAGTTCCAGACTATTCCAGCTCATGTATTTCCCGAATTAACGGCCTTCGTACTTCACTGATATGGACTAAGCTACCCATTGACTTTCGACTCAGAGCGTCTGCCACCACATTCGCCTTACCAGGATGATACAAGATCGTGCAGTCATAGTCTTTCAACAATTCCATCCACTTGCATTGTCTCAGATTTAGATCTTTCTGCTCGAAAATGTACTTAAGGCTCTTGTGGTCTGTATATACCTCACATGTTTCACCATAAAGGTAATGCCTCCAAATCTTCAAGGCAAATACCACTGCTGCCATTTCAAGATCGTGAGTTGGGTAGTTCTTTTCGTGCTTCCGGAGTTGCCTAGACGCATAAGCAATCACCTTGCCATGCTGCATAAGAACACACCCTAACCCAACTCGTGAGGCGTCACAATAAACCACATACCCTCCGGTGCCTTCAGGAAGAGCCAACACCAGTGTTGTGGTAAGACTTTCCTTCAGCTTCTGAAAACTCTCTTCACACTTGTTATCCCATACAAACTTTACCCCTTCCTGAGTTAACTTTGTAAGAGGTGCAGCAACCTTCGAAAAGTCCTGCACAAACCTTCTATAGTATCCAGCCAAACCTAGAAAACTGCGAATCTCCGTGACTGAGGTAGGCTAGGACCAATTCTTCACTGCTTCTACTTTACTCGGGTCAACATGGATTCCCTCTGAAGATACCACGTGACCGAGAAATGCAACTTTATCAAGCCAAAACTCACATTTTGAAAACTTAGCATACAATTTCTCTTCCCTTAGCTTCTGTAATGCTAGTCTCATATGCTCTGCATGCTCCTCAGCATTCTTGGAATAGACTAGAATGTCATCAATAAATACAATGACAAACCGGTCTAGAAATGGCTTGAAAACCCGATTCGTCATATCCATAAAAGCTGCTGGTGCATTAGTTAGCCCGAACGACATGACTAAAAACTCATAATGGCCGTGTCGGGTTCGAAAAGCAGTCTTGGGCACATCTTCTTTTCTAATCTTCAGCTGATGATACCCTGATCGCAGATCGATCTTTGAAAACCTCTTAGCACCCTGCAACTGATCGAACATATCATCGATTCTTGGAAGTGGATATTGATTGCGGACCGTTACCTTATTCAACTTTCGGTAATCGATACACAATCTTAAAGTTCCATCCTTCTTCTTCACGAATAGAACCGGTGCACCCCAAGGTGAAAAACTGGGTCTGATGAAACCCTTATCAAGTAATTCCTATAACTGCGTGTGTAGCACCTTCAACTCCTTCGGGGCCATTCTATAGGGTGGTGCGGAAATCGGCTGAGTACCTGGTAAAAGCTCGATCTTAAATTCAATCTCTCGATCAGGCGGCAAACCAGGCAAATCGTCAGGAAATACATCAAGAAATTTCCGAACCACCAGTACCTGATTCGCAGGAAGTACTTCTTTCGTAGTATCCCTCACAAAAGCCAGATATCCTTTACACCCTTTCTCAAGTAGCTTGGAAGCTTTCATTGCTGAAATTAGACTCGGATATGGTGCAGCACCATCACCCCGCACCACAAATGGCTCTTCATCCGGCATGTTGAATTTCAAACACTTCGCCCTGCAGTCAACTACGGCATGGCAAGATGCCAACCAATCCATACCTAAAATGACATCCAAGTCCACCATATAGAGTAGTCGTAGGTCCACAACTGTTTCATGACCCTCGACCATAACCACACACGATTCATAGATGTACTTTACTTGTACTGACTCATCCATCAGAGTAGAGACCATTTCCGTCCCCTTCAACCTAGTTGGGCTTTTCTCAACTTTCCGTGCAAATGCATGTGAGATGTAAGAATGTGTTGAACCAGAATCAAATAATACAAGAGCCTGGAGAGAGCATACTGAAAGTGTACCTGTCACTACTGCATTTGAGGCATGTGCATCCTGTCGAGACAAAGCAAACACCCGTGCCTGTCCTCCCCCTGGTGCACCTGGTCCTCTACCTCTGCCCGCTCCTGAAGTGTTGACTTGGGGTGGTACAATTCTAACTGGTGGGGCTGCAATTGGAGTACTACCCGGAGTAGGATTGCTCTTGACACTCGTATTACTCTTCCTCTGTGGACATTCCTTAGCCATATGCCCGAACTGACCACAGTTGTAACAACCTGCCTTTGTGACTCTACACTCTCCAAAACGGAATCTCCCACATGTTCCACACTGCGGTTTTTTATTACCGCCCTGACTACTGCCTTGGAACCTCTGCCTACCTTGTGTGTTACTCCTCCTAGAACTTGTGGTGGTAATGGCAGACTGCCCACCAACATGCCCTGCATAATTTGGAATTGCACTAAAACCACCTGTTGTCCTTTGCTTCTTCTTCCACCCCTGTCCATCATTGCCTGTCAGTAACTTATTCTTGGGATTTGCCGACGTCCCAAATTTCTTTCTATTTTCAATTACCCTAGCACAATCAGCAGCCTGTGCTAGAGTTTCAAACTGACCACATTGCGGTAGTAAAACTACGAACAATGGCTCTACCAACCTGTGGATAAACCTCTTGATCAACTCCCTCTCATCGGGAACCAATTCAGGAGCATATTGAGCTAGCTCCGTGAACTGCAGCTCAAACTCAGTCACTGACATATTCAGCGTCATCCACAGGTCCTCAAATTGTTGACGCTTGGCATACCTCGTTCCTTCAGATAGAAACCGACCCAGGATTTCCCTCTGAAAATCTTCCCAGGTCATAGGAGCAACTCTCCTTGCATATCTCTTCTGTACTGACTCAAACCAAACTCGTGCAGCGCCTCTTAACTGAAATGAGGCAAGTTCCACCATCTCTCCTCCTGGACACCTCAGTAACTGCCCAATTCTGATTATATCACGGAGGAAATGTTGAGGGTCCTCCTTGGTTTCAGTTTCGCAAAACGTAGGCGGATTCAGCTTCAGGAATTTAGTAATCGGTAATTCCCTCGAAACTCCCCTCGGTCCCCGGGGCACGTCCCTTTGTTGCCATTCCCTTCTTGGTTCTTCCTCTATTTCCTCAACCATTTCAGTTTCCTGTTCAGCCGATATCACTTGCTCCTCTTCCTCGCCGACAACTAAACGGCGGACTTCTTGTTGAATTTGGCGGGTCATTTCAGCTCTCAACTCCTGAAATCCCGCAGTCAGCATCTCAGCCACTGATGGAGCACCTGTCTCAACCTGTGGCTCTGGGGTTTGTTGCCTATGCACTCCTCTTTCTTGTGTCCTACCACGACCGCGAGCACTGCCTCTAGCTCGACCCTTGGGAGGCATTCTCTCCTCCCGAACGGATTCCTCATCAGTACGTGCAGGGACTCTCCCGCCCCCCTAACCTGCCTAGTAGTCGGTGGCATCCCTGTACTGCACAAAAATGTCATCTGATAAGCATTTGCATAATCTATCATAGATTAAGAAGGAATGAAAGAAAGGCTGACTCAAATTATCCTGGGTACTCCCACAAGTGCCTGTTTAATGCAACTTTGTGCCCGGGTTTCACAACGAAGCTTAAACCGACACCCAGTTATACCAATGGCTTCACATGACTTAAAGAAAAACAGGCTCTGATACCAAGTTTGTCACAACCCCAAATCAGGAGTACGTGACCGGCACGAGAATAAATTTTTACCTCTAAACCCGTAAGCCTTATCCTGTAAACATGACTATAACTACCCTGCTATGCAATCAATATATATATATCATACTAGTGGTCACGCCTCACTGGTGGCCTAATTAACCTGCAATCCGCAGTTCGCTCAATACCGCTTCAGCCCAATCCAGTGTATAGACATATTTATCAGCACTCATAATGTAAATATTAATATCATATTAACCGTACGTCTCAATACGTACGATCTATCCTATTCACATGCAGCAAGCACACATAATATATATCCATATCATATTGACCGTACGCCTCAATGCGTACGATCTATCCTATTCACATGCAGAAGTTTATATACTCAAACATATATTCTAGTTTACCCCCAACTAGACCCTGTCTTTAAGTACATGTGAAGCTGACAATTCTAGATTAGGTACATATCAAAAGCTGTAAATATATATATAAAACTCTTACAACTTTAAAATATGTACAACAAGAGAAATCAAAATAACCAAAGGAGTCCACCCACGCGAACAAGAGCGTAAGGATGGTCTGATGTCCGTATCACTGTCCGGACGTCGATGCCTGCCCGATCCCTGTATCTCAAACATTGAAGCAGAAGGAGTGAGTCAAACAGACTCAGTGAGAAGCTTCCCATCCCCGGCGTAGCGGCGGGTACCACTACAGCTGGGGAAAGGGAAACACCCACAATCACATGCGCATGAAAATCCAGTTTATCAAATGTTATATTACGGTCAGGCAATATTAATATAACATAAAATCATGGATAAACCTACGGACCATGCTCCTCTATCATGCTTTTCATAAACAAGTAAAGACTTTTAACATATCATTTGGAAACTGTAAATCACACAACTGACCCTAGTACCAGGCTAGGGCAATGGCCTCAACGGGCAATTTCTTTTAAACCTTTAACTGACCCTAGTGCCAGGCTAGGGCAATGGCCTCAACGGGCAAATCTTTTAGTCTTTTACTAACCCTAGTACCAGGCTAGGGCAATGGCCTAAATGGGCAAATCTTTTAGTCTTTTACTGACCCTAGTACCAGGCTAGGGCAATGGCCTCAACGGGCAAATCTTTTAGTCTTTTACTGACCCTAGTGCCAGGCTAGGGCAATGGCCTCAACGGGCAAATACTTTAACTTGTTTCTCTTCCCAAGCTTTCAGCTGGGATCTTGACTCTATCTACCCATTTCTATCCTAAACTGACTTTACCTAGGTAGTGTGAACATCCCTACGACTCACTAATCAATTAAGAGATCGTATTAATCCTCAATTAATACCTGAACCCTTGATGATTAGATCAAAACCTACCTCTAACGTCGTTGCTAAGTTCAATTACCATAAAACGTCGACGTTTACTAACAACTTCTATACGATTTCTTTAATGAGTTTCTAATTAATAGGGTAAACCAAACCTTGGACTCAATCAACAACTTACCCCCTTGCTTGTACTGTTCGGCGTATCTCATGTCATCACATGGATACCCTCCAGTACCTCTTTACCTGTAGTCAAACACACATATACAAATACTTTCATATATAACAGTTTAGGAACAACAATAACATGTTAACCACTAAATAATTCTTACAAATAGGCAAGTAGGCAAACTACATATCCACATCCTCAATCAACCCTGTAGGGCAAGGATGGGAAACCCCTCACCTGGACGGCTTCCCTGTGCTAGTCCTGGAATAACTCTCTCTCCGGACGAGTCGTGGTTTCCTAACGAATGCATTCATGTGGTTAACATCTCAAACTATATGTAATTCATATGCATATGACATGCTCGTACCTAAAAATGCATCTAGACGTCGCCAAGAACCGAATTCTTGGTCTTATCCGTCTTCCCTCTCTTCCATGAGAGTCTCAAGTGCTACATACTTGGTTTCGTATAATTATCGCTCACCTTTAATGAATTTTTAGAGCCTTGGATTTGAGTTACTAAACCTCGATATGCTTCTAAATTATCCTACTTAAGGTTTCCTAATAATTACGAATGAATTAAATTGCCATTTTAAATTTTGGACTTTATTGTTCCGCAAGTTTCCATCCTTGAGAAACAAGAAAGTACCTAAAATTAATCTTGATCCTTGATAGCATACTTAGAATTATTCTAGGGTGTTTAAGATTGAAAAGAAGATGTTTGAAGCCCTCAACGTCACCCTTAAAGTGTATTTGGGCAATCTGAGCAGGGACCCGGCACGTTAACGTCAAGGTACAACCTTAGTAACCTCGGGCCAGCTCTTCACGGGTCTTATTCAGCTAATATTTCAATAATACCAATCCAAACCTATTTACTTAAACCCAAGCTCAATTCCTAAGCTAACAATAATTTCTCCAATTTAGAGTTAATTATAATTTCAACCCCAAATCCTTCCAAATTCGAATCCGGTCAAAACCGAGGATTTAGTCTCGATTCCTACTCCAACTAAGTGTTCAAGAACACTTTCTAGGTCTCAATCTACCCTTGAAACAATTCAATCGAAGGTGAATCGAAGAAATCCCTAAAAATGGAGAAATTGAGGGTTTCGAATGAAATTGGGGTTACCAACCTTTAATTCGATCGGTGGAAGGTGTGGGAGACGTCGAACCCGAGCTCCAGTGACTTTTTCCGGCTTCGGCTAGCTCCCTCCGGCCACTTTTCCGGCAAGATCCCCCTCCTTCCCCTTCTTCTTCTTCTCGTCTCCTATCTCTATCTTTCTTTCTCGACTCTCTCTCTCTATCATTTCTTACTCTCTTTTCTTTCTTATTCCTTTTCTAACCCACGGCTCCCACCCTTAAAATAAAACAATTAAATAATTATATAACTATACTAATTAAAATAAACTAAAATAATCAATAATTAATTAATAAAATAACTAAATAATAATACTAATAATAATAATATAAAAAAAGCTGAAAATATCCTCAATTTAATCTCTCCTCCTTCCAATTAAATTTTTATTTTCTTTTATTTTTTAATATATAAAAATAATAATATTAAATAAGTAAGGCTCAAAAAATAAATTTCAATTTTATCCCTTTTCCCTACTTAATTCAGGTTTCCAATTCCTTAGGTCCTAAATAATGTCCAAAAATTATTTTCTACTTCTTTTCTTTCCCTTTCATTTCATTTTAAATTTCGAAAAAAATTTTCGGGTATTACACACTCATCGGTGAAAACTGATTAAAAAAAGAATAATATATATCAAGTTTTCAAAACACTCATTAGCGAAAACTTACAAAAAAAAAAGAAAACTGAATATCAAGTTTTCGAAACACTAATCGACCAAAACTGATTAAAAAAATAAAAATGAATATAAAGTTTTCGAAACACTCATCGGCAAAAACTAATTAAAAAAAGAAAAATGAATATCAAGTTTTCGAAACAATCATTAGCGAAAACTTCCTAAAAAAAGAAAAATGAATATCAAGTTTTCGAAAAACCTATCGGTAAAAACTGAGTAAAAAAAAGAAAAATAAATATTAAGTTTTCGAAACACTCATCACCGAAAATTGATTAAAAAAAGAAAAATGAATATCAAGTTTTCAGAACACTTATCGGCGAAAATTTATTAAAAAACGAAAATTGAATATCAAGTTTTCGAAAACACTCATCGGAAAAACTGATTAAAAAAAAGAAAAATAAATATTAATTTTTGAAACACTCATCGGCGAAAACTGATTAAAAAAAGAAAAAAGAATATCAAATTTTCAGAACACTCATCGGCGAAAATTGATTAAAAAAAGAAAAATGAATATCATGTTTTGGGAAACACTCATCTGTTAAAACTGATTAAAAAAAGAAAAAAGAATATCAAGTTTTCGAAACACTTATCTGCGAAAACTGATTAAAAAAAGAAAATAAATATCAAGTTTTTGAAACACTCATCGGTGAAAACTGATTAAAAAAAGAAAAATGAATATCAAGATTTCAAAACACTCATCGATGAAAAACTAATTAAATAAAGAAAAATGAATATCACGTTTTCAAAATACTCATCGGCTAAAACTGATTAAGAAAAACAAAAATGAATATCATGTTTTCGAAACACTCATCAGGAAAAACTATTTAAAAAAAAGAAAACTGAATATTACGTTTTCGAAACACTAATTGATGAAAACTAATTAAATAAAGAAAAATGAATATCACGTTTTCGAAACACTCATCGGCGAAAACTATTTAAAAAAGAAAAAAGAAAAATGAATATCAAGTTTTCGAAACACTCATCGGTGAAAACTAATTCAATAAAGAAAAATGAATACCACCTTTTCGAAACACTAATCGACGAAAACTGATTAAGAAAAAGGAAAATGAATATCAAGTTTTCGAAACACTCATCGGGGAAAACTATTTAAAAAAGAAAAAGAAAAATGAATATTACGTTTTCGAGACACTAATCGATGAAAACTAATTAAATAAAGAAAAATGAATATCAAGTTTTCGAAACACTCATCGACGAAAACTGATTAAAAAAAGAAAAATGAATATTAAGTTTTCGAAACACTCATCGGCGAAAAATGATTAAAAAAAGAAAAATGAATATCAAGTTTTTGAAAACACTCATCGATGAAAACTAATTAAATACAGAAAAATGAATTTCACGTTTTTGAAACACTAATCGGCGGAAACTGATTAAGAAAAAGAAAAATGAATATCAAGTTTTCGAAACACTTATCGGCAAAAACTGATTAAAAAAAATGAATATCAAGTTTTCAGAACACTTATCGGTGAACAATGCGTGCGGTGACCCTAAGTCTGTCCGCCTCCCTGGGATGCAGTGGAAGTGCTCCCGATGCCTATCCACCTGTGTCTGTAACATTTAACATTGGGGTGAGTCAAACAGACTCAGTGAGAGGCTTTCCCATCCCTGGTGTAGTAGCGGGTACCACTACAACTGGGGAAAGGAGCCAATCACAAACACATACGCATATAACAGATTTGAATTTCCATATATTAAGTGGTCAGGCAATTAGCTTATATCATATTCACAATAAAGAATTTAAAGAATGGATTTACATACATTTAAATTCACACATACATCATGTCATGATTTAACATATAATTCCATGTGGTCATCTGTATTCAAGTAACCATAATCATAAACTGGCCCGAAGGCATATCTCCATTAGGAGAGAATCTGGCCCGAAGGCAATATCTCCGTTAGGAGAGAATCTGGCCCGAAGGCAATATCTCACGTGAGCAATATGGGAACCTAGTTGTCCGCCTCTCCACGTTTTCTCTTTTTCTTTCTTTTCCTAATCCTTTACTTATAATATATATATATAATAAATTAATATATATATTACAAAAAAGAAAGAAAGAAATCTGGTATATTAAAAAAATATGAAAGAAAATTTAGGATTTAAAATTTTTATATTTATAACATAATAAATAATAAGCTAGTGTATCTTTTTTTCATCTCATTTTCCTCTTTTAAATTAATTAATTTAATTTAATTTCCGATGCTAGTTAAAATATTCCCGGTTATTACAATCTTCCCCCCTTAAGAAATTCGGTCCCTGAATTTCAAACAAAATACTAACCTTAGTCTCGAAATAGATGAGGATACGTCCTGCGCATTTCACCCTCGACCTCCCATGTAGCTTCTTCGGTCGAGTGGTTTCTCCACAGAACTTTAACCAATGGAATCTCTTTCGTTCTGAGTTTCTTCAACTGTCGATCTAAGATTTCCACTGGCTCCTCTTCATACGTCATACTTCCGGTTAGTTGCACGTCTTGCGATTGGATTACGTGCGAGGGATCGAGAAGATACTTCCGAAGCATCGATACGTGAAAGACAGGGTGTACCCCCTCCAATTCCGTAGGCAATTCCAACCGATACGCTACATTCCCAACTTGTTCTAAGACTTCAAACGGTCCGATATACCGAGGACTCAACTTCCCCTTCTTACCGAACCACATCACGCCTGTCATCGGTGATATTCTCAAGAACACCTGATCACCAACGGCAAACTCCAGTTCTCTTCTTCGATTGTCTGCATAAGACTTTTGCCTACTCTGAGCCGTCAGCAGTTTTTCCCTTATACATTTTACCTTCTGCAAGGCATCTTGTAATAATTCCGGGCCGACTAGGCTAACTTCTCTGACCTCGAACCACCCAATCGGGGATCTGCATCTACGGCCGTACAGAGCCTCGAAAGGTGCCATTTGAATACTTGTTTGATAACTGTTATTGTACGCAAACTCAGCCAAGGGTAAATACCTTTCCCAACTTCCGCCGAAATCCATAATACACGCCCGAAGCATGTCCTCAAGAATCTGAATGGTTCTTTCTGATTGCCCGTCGGTCTGCGGGTGGAACGCAGTACTTAGATCAACTATAGTTCCCAACACTTCCTGCAATGACTTCCAAAACCTGGAAGTGAACTGTGGACCTCTATCAGATATTATGGACACTAGCACACCGTGCAATCTAACGATTTCTGATAGGTAAATCTGTGCATATTGACTCACTCCATAAGTGGTCTTAACTGGCAGAAAGTGTGCGGACTTAGTCATGCGATCCACTATCACCCAAACCGAATCAAATCCCCGTTGTGATCTTGGTAACCCTGTTACAAAATCCATCGTTATCCTCACCCATTTCCACTCAGATTTTTCTATATGTTGTAATGTTGGTGTTCAGCCTTGACTTGCTGACACACTAAACACCTGGCTACATAGTTTGCGACATCTTTCTTCATGCCATTCCACCAATACAACTGTTTCACGTCATGATACATCTTATTAGCTCCCGGATGGATTGTATACGTTGTCCGGTGTGCTTCTTCAAGAATTCTTTCTTTCAAGTTATCAACCATAGGGACACACAACCGTCCCTCAAACCGAAGTATCCCGAAGTCATCTATAGAGAATCGGACGTCGTCCCCTTTCCCTTTAGTTACAGTATCCCTGATTTGCTTGAGGTCGGTATCTTCATCCTGTCTAGCCTTCACCTCTTCTACCAGAGAGGACTTAGCTTGCAAATGAGCTAGAAGTGAGTTGGAACTACCAATCTCAAACTGATTTTCCGTTTGCTCTAGCTCGTGTTGTTCTCTAATTAACGGTCTTCTTTCTTCACTTATATGACCAAGACTGCCCATGGATTTCCGACTCAGAGCATCGGCTACCACATTAGCCTTTCCTGGATGATACAAGATCGTGCAGTCGTAGTCTTTCAACAACTCTAACCATCGACGTTGTCTCAAGTTCAAGTCTTTCTGCTCGAAAATGTATTTGAGGCTTTTGTGGTCTGTATAAATTTCACAAGTCTCACCATATAAGTAGTGTCTCCATATTTTCAAAGCGAATACTACAGCCGCCATTTCGAGGTCGTGAGTCGGGTAGTTGTTCTCATGCTTCCTCAATCGTCGCGATGCATACGCAATCACCTTGCCATGCTGCATCAAGACATACCCTAACCCGATCCTCGACGCATCACAGTATACTACATACCCTCCTGTGCCTTCAGGTAATGCGAGCACCGGAGCGGTAGTGAGGCTGTCCTTCAGCTTTTGAAAACTCTGCTCACACTTGTCATCCCATATAAATTTCACTCCCTTCTAAGTCAATTTAGTCATAGGTGCAGCAACCTTAGAGAAGTCCTGCACAAATCTTCTATAATATCCTGCCAAACCCAAGAAACTGCGAAACTCAGTAACAGAGGTAGGCTGGGACCAATTCTTTACTGCCTCTACCTTACTTGGATCAACGTGGATTCCCTCTGATGATACCACGTGACCCAAAGAGGCAACTTTGTCAAGCCAGAATTCACACTTAGAGAACTTGGCATACAGTTTTTCCTCTCTCAACCTCTGCAATGCTAATCTCAAGTGTTCCGCATGTTCCTCAGAATTCTTTGAATAAACCCATATGTCGTCAATGAAGACAATGACAAATCGGTCCAGAAATGGTTTAAAGACCCTGTTCATCATGTCCATGAACGCTGCAGGAGCATTAGTTAATCCGAAAGACATCACCCAGAACTCGTAATGTCCATATCGGGTACGGAATGCGGTCTTGGGTATATCCGATTCTCGAATCTTTAATTGATGGTACCCAGATCGCAAATCAATTTTTGAAAACTGCTTCGCACCCTGCAACTGATCAAATAGATCATCTATCCTCGGAAGTGGGTATTGATTACGGATCGTTACTTTGTTTAACTTTCGGTAATCGATACACAACCGCAAAGATCCGTCCTTCTTTTTCACAAAAAGGACCGGTGCACCCCAAGGTGAAAAATTGGGTCTGGTGAAACCCTTATCAAGTAATTCCTATAACTGCGTGTGTAGCTTCTTTAACTCACTTAGATCCTGTATTCCTACTTGGAATATTTGATCTGTTAACTCCAGCATGAACCTTTATTGACATGCTCTACTCCCCTTGACCCAACGAGATCCGCTTCCACGGCTTGACTCTTTCCTTTCTAACGGTGCGGCATATGTTCACGAACATATACCGCCTCTTGCAAGTGTGTCACCCGTTGGGTTCCAATCGCCTCTAACAGTAACATACCTATTTTATCATTTGGCTCACATCCCCCGATGCTCGCCCGACTCCGTTCTCGTATTCACTCTCTTCTTTTCATTGTTTTTGCACCTACGTGGTACCCTTTCTTCGAGTATTTCTCAATACTCGTTATTCACTACATTCTTCTTCTCGATTAATCGTCCTTTACGGTTAATTTTCCCTTTATGGCACCCCCATGGCCACTTATACGTTTGGTTTGTCCACTCAGTCTTCACCCATACACGAGCTTCCGATTAACGGATTTACGGTTCACCAACCTGTGGAACTAGCTTACCTAGCTATGTCCACTACGATCTGTGTACTATACATGCACTTACGGTAGTAGTTGGTCCTCCGCCTCCTACTTGACTCTCATCCTATGGGGTCCTATAGGCTTTCGCTATTCCCCTTATGGGACTACTTATCCTCGTATACTTTCTCTCCCATCGGGCTTCCACGAGTCCCTTTGGGGTTTATCTCTCACTTTATCTCGTTCGAGAGCTATCTACCGCAATAACACTCATTTTCCTATTTCTGGACGGTACCCGAAGGTCTACGCCCATTTCCACTCCTAGACCTGCTCCGGTCTAATCCTTTCGGGTCCATTATCACCATACAACCCCTAGTTGGTAACCCTTAGGTTTACCTGTATACTCCCTTGGCACTTTAGCAATCTCTAGTGCTTTTCGATGTCTACTTAACTTTAATCGCTCCAAGCGAGTGATTTCTCAACTACATCTACCGTCCTTATACAACTTACCTGTAAAAGGATTGTTGTTTGGTAGGGTATTGGTCACATGAGTTAGTCTTCTTAGGCACCCTGTGGGTTTTGAAATGAATTCAAGTTTATTTCTTAGAAAATGACGCCTAAGGTTTTCGTAAATGGTTAGGGTTTAACCAATTGGAATGACACAAATTGAGAAAGAGTTTTCATGAAAATTTGCCTTCCAATGGTTATTCCTTGTATTTTCAAGAGAAATTTTAGGGTCTTTCAGAAGCTCTCATCCGGAAAGACCAAAAATACTTTTACAAAAAATTTTCATGTGGTCAGTATCCCACTCTTTATGCTGTTCCTTAAGCACCCAAGAGAGTTTGGTTGGACTTAATCCCTTCCTTTCCCCCTTGTTTGCTTAAGGAACTAGTAGTTCATGGATCGAGCGCAGGGTTGGACTAGGCTCCTTCCCTGTGCCTTACCATTTACTCTATTTCCGGCTCGGCATATGGTCACGCTCTACATGTTTACATATGCCTCTACTTCTTAACATCTATTTCTACGGCATGTGGTTCGGCTACTTTTCCCTTCCACATACCGTATCCTAATTTTCCAGTCCGTAGATTTCTACCTCTACACTGTGGCATACACCACCTCTTTTCTGTTTACTTTACAACCATTCCCAGCCTAGACTACCATTCATGGCACTATTCTACTTGCATTCTCTATTGTAGTCAAATAACTTGTGCCTATACCATAGCACACAATGCGCGCTAACAGAGCAGACGCATCGTCTCTTTTAACAACTGCAAAACAATCACACATTGTAGCGCATTCCTGCCTACAATGCAACCAAATGTGTCTGTGTCTAGGTAGCATCCTTCATGGATGTCTCCTTTCCCTATTATGGCGTCCTAAGGTTCCTGGGGTCACTACCACCCCACCTTACGCCTTAGTGCATCGCTGTACCGCACAAGAATGTCACCTGATAAGAATTTTCATAATCCATCATAGATTAAGAAGGAAATGAAACAAAGGCTGACTCAATTTTCCTGGGAACTTCCACAAGTGCCTTTTTACTCCCACGTTGTGCCCGGGTACACAAAGAGGGGTAAACCGACACCCGGTCATACCTATGGCTTCATACAGTTTAAAGTAATCAGGCTCTGATACCAAGTTTGTCACGACCCCCTATCAGGCGTCCGTGACCGGCACAGGAGGTAGGATTTCTCCTATCCCGTAAGCCTCTAATCCCTAATTGATATTTCTGTAACGCATAACTACCCATTTCTAATACAAACAATATCTGGTATATATGGCCACCCCTATCCGGTGACCTAAGTAGCACGCAATCCACGGCTCGCTCAACGTCGCTTCAGTATATACATATACACATAATCAATCACACGTACATATAATATACATATTGATCACCCGCTTCAGAGCGGGTGATCTATCCTATTCACATGCAGAATTCCTGTGTACAGTCAAGTATATACATTCAATCACACACCTGCATATAATTTACATATTGATCACACGCCTCAATGCGTGTGACCTATCCTATTCACATGCGGAAGCCGTATTTTCACACAATCAAGTGTTCAGTCACATATACATATAAATTTACATATTGATCACACGCTCAGTGCATGTGATCTATCCTATTCGCATGCGGGAGTCACATTCATATATATACACATGATATTCAGCATATCATAACCTATATTCCCAACCACAAGACCAATCTTTAATCTGCATGAAGCCGACAATTCTAGAGTGTGACATATACATATATGCATATAGCAACTGTACAAAACAATGCTATACCAAAAGAATCATATACATATACATCCTGACAAAATACATATATCAATGCTACCCACGCGAATAATGCGTGTGGTCTCTAAGTCTGTCCGCCTCCCTGGGATGCAATGGAAGCGCTCCCGATGCCTATACCACCTGTGTCTGTAACATTTAACATTGGGGTGAGTCAAACAGACTCAGTGAGAGGCTTTCCCATCCCTGGTGTAGTAGCGGGTACCACTACAACTGGGGAAAGGAGCCAATCACAAACACATACGCATATAACAGATTTGAATTTCCATATATTAAGTGATCAGGCAATTAGCTTATATCATATTCACAATAAAGAATTTAAAGCATGGATTTACATACATTTAAATTCACACATACATCATATCATGATTTAACATATAATTCCATGTGGTCATCTGTATTCAAGTAACCATAATCATAAACTGGCCCGAAGGCATATCTCCATTAGGAGAGAATCTGGCCCGAAGGCAATATCTCACGTGAGCAATATGGGAACCTAGTTGATCATTCTAGGAACCCCTGGCCCCAAGACTTTACTTGGAACAATAGTCTGAGCCCAAGACTTCACTTGGAGCATAGCCAGTGACTCATCTGACCTCGGTTTACCCAAGGCAATAGCCACAATGTGGTGTACTCATATACTTTGGATTTCTGGGAGTTGACTCGAGATGACAAACTCAATCTACCTGGACCGTCCGTGATAGACTCGATTCCCGCGGTGTGCAATAAATGATCCCTATGGACCACTACTTGTTCATTTTACTTCTGGTTAGGCATCCTAGATTTCCAAGTGGTTTCTAATTCGGAATCTTGATTCAAAACAAAGTCACCTATGTTTATTTCCTTTAAGGATTTACATACAAACCACACTTTTCAGGTAATGATCGATGAGGTTTGTTTCTAGTACCACGAGACCCTCACCAATAAAATTGACTCGATCCTACCCCCGATATCATCTAGGTCTCGAGGACCTTCTTTCCATATAAGGCTCCTTGAGCCACCATTGCTTTTACCATTCACATACACACATATAGCACGTTTTCACATATACTGTAATTTAGGAACAACAATAGCATGTTATCTAACATGTAATTCCTACAAATAGGCAAGAAGGCAAACCATATATCCATATCCGCAGTCAACCCTATAGGACAAGGATAGGAAAGCCCCTCACCTGGTTGGCCCCTCTGATTGGCTCTCGGTGCGCCCGAAAGTCCACTCACAGTATGGTGCCCTATACACATATACTTGAGAGATTCAGAAACTTGCAATTTCAACGACTATAGTGTACATGTAACGCTAATGCTCATGTTCTTTCTAATTAATTCCATAGACTAGTTGTTGGCTTGGAATGCCTTCAACTAGTTTTCGGAACACCTAGCATGCTTCTATTCGTGTTCAGCCCTTTCTTAATCACACTATTCGGAAGCTTTGACTTGGGAATGCAAGGTTACCCAATTCCACCTCTATGTGTCCATATGAACTTCCATTACCCAAGTCTTGAATTTATGGCTCAAGAGAATCATAAATCCTACTTGTCCAAGCTTTGCATTTATCAAACTAACCTTGAACACTTCACCTACACATGAATACACATACCCGAATACGCGTAAAATTGGAAGAAATTGTCTCTTTTTCCCCGAATGGGGTTCCGGGTGAGACGAGAATTACTCGGGTTTTGATCCCTGGTACATTCCAATAATTTTTAACAATTATATAATTATCATTCAACCTTTCAATGCACCCCAAATCATTCCACAACACCCTTAAACCTTAACAACCACATTTTCCTACAATTTTTCCAACCCGGATAAATTCCATCAATTTAGTTCCGGTTCCTAAGCTTCCAACTCACTTCCTAACATGTAATTACTTCAATTTAGGACCCAGAATACTCAGATTGAATCAATTGGGGTCTTTCCAAAAATCCCTAAAATTGATAAAATTGGGGTTTGAGAGTTTCAGGACTTCTCACCTCGATTCAACCGGTTAGAAGGACGATATGGAGTAGAGGAGACTCCCAGCTACCTTCCCCGGTGAAGAGACGGCGTTTTCCGACGAGAAAGCTCTCTCCCTCTTGTTTCTCTCTCTAGCCTGTGCTCTCTCTCTCCTCCAGCCCCAAAATGGCAACCAGCCCGGTGGACGGCGACTCCGGCCACTGTTCGAAAGTCCGGCCACCACGCGAGCTCAGTCGTGCGTCTTCCCGTCGAAAATTTAGGATTTAAAATTTTTATATTTATAACATAATAAATGATAAGCTAGTGTATATTTTTTTTCATCTCATTTTCCTCTTTTAAATTAATTATTTTAATTTAATTTCCGATGCTAGTTAAAATATTCCCGGTTATTACATCGGCTAAAACTGATTAAAAAAAGAAAAATGAATATCAAGTTTTCGAAACACTCATCGGAAAAAACTGATTAAAAAAAGAAAAATGAATATCAACTTTCCGAAACACCCATCGGCAAAAACCGATTAAAAAAAATTAAATATTAAGTTTTCAAATACACTCATCGGCGAAAACTGATTAAAAAATGAAAAATGAATATCAAGTTTTCAGAACACTCAACGGCGAAAATTGATTAGAAAAAAAAATGAATATCAAGTTTTCGAAAACACTCATCGGCTAAAACTGATTAAAAAAAGAAAAATGAATATCAAGTTTTCGAAACACATATCGGCAAAAACTAATTAAAAAAAGAAAAATGAATATTAAGTTTTCAAAACACTAATCAGTAAAAACTTACTAAAAAAAGAAAAATAGATATCCAGTTTTCGAAACACGAATCGACCAAAACTGATTAAAAAAATAAAAATGAATATAAAGTTTTCGAAACACAATTCGGCAAAAACTAATTAAAAAAAGAAAAATGAATATCAAGTTTTCGAAACAATCATTAGCGAAAACTTACTAAAAAAAGAAAAATGGATATCAAGTTTTCGAAAAACTCATCAGGAAAAATTGATTAAAAAAAAGAAAAATAAATAATAAGTTTTCAAAACACTCATTGCCGAAAACTGATTAAAAAAAATAAAAATGAATATCAAGTTTTCAGAACACTTATTGGCGAAAATTTATTAAAAAAAGAAAAATGAATATCAAGTTTTCGAAAACACTCATCGACAAAAACTGATTAAAAAAATAAAATAAATATTAATTTTCGAAACACTCATCGGTGAAAACTGATTAAAAAAAAGAAAAAAGAATATCAAGTTTTCAGAACACTCATCGGCGAAAATTGATTAAAAAAAGAAAAATGAATATCCTGTTTTGGAAAACACTCATCGGTTAAAACTGATTAAAAAAAGAAAAATGAATATCAAGTTTTCGAAACACTCATCTGCGAAAACTGATTAAAAAAAGAAAATAAATATCAAGTTTTTGAAACACTCATCAGTGAAAACTGATTAAAAAAAGAAAAATGAATATCAAGTTTTCGAAACTCCCATCGATGAAAAACTAATTAAATAAAGAAAAATGAATATCCTGTTTTCAAAACACTCATCGACTAAAACTGATTAAGAAAAAGAAAAATGAATATCATGTTTTCGAAACACTTATTGGGGGAAAACTATTTAAGAAAAAGAAAAATGAATATTACGTTTTCGAAACAGTAATCGATGAAAACTAATTAAATAAAGAAAAATGAATATCACGTTTTCGAAACACTCATCGGCTAAAACTGATTAAAAAAAGAAAAATAAATATCAAATTTTCAGAACACTCATCGGCAAAAATTGATTAAAAAAATAAAAATAAATATCAAGTTTTCGAAAACACTCATCGGCTAAACTGATTAAAAAAAGAAAAATGAATATTAAGTTTTCGAAACACTCATCGGCAAAAACTGATTAAAAAAAGAAAACTGAATATCAAGTTTTCGAAACACTCATCGGCAAAAACTGATTAAAAAAAGATAAATGAATATCACGTTTTCGAAACACTCATCGGCAAAAACTGATTAAAAAAAGAAAAATCAATATCAAGTTTTTAGAACACTCATCGGCGAAAATTGATTAAAAAAAGAAAAATAAATATCAAGTTTTCGAAAATAGTCATCGGCTAAAACTAATAAAAAAAAGAAAACTGAATATCAAGTTTTCGAAACACTCATTGGCAAAAACTGATTAAAAAAAGAAAAATGAATATCACGTTTTTGAAACACTTATGGCGAAAACTATTTAAAAAAGAAAAAAGAAAAATGAATATCAAATTTTCGAAACACTCATCGGTGAAAACTAATTAATTAAAGAAAAATGAATACCACGTTTTCGAAACACTAATCGGCGAAAACTGATTAAGAAAAAGGAAAATGAATATCAAGTTTTCGAAACACTCATCGGCGAAAACTATTTAAAAAAAAAGAAAAATGAATATTACGTTTTCAAAACATTTATCGTCGAAAATTGATTAAGAAAAATAAAAATGAATATCATGTTTTCGAAACACTTATCGGGGAAAACTATTTAAAGAAAAGAAAAGAAAAATGAATATTACGTTTTCAAAACACTAATCGATGAAAACTAATTAAATAAAGAAAAATAAATATCACGTTTTCGAAACACTCATCGGCGAAAACTGATTAAGAAAAAAAATGAATATCACGTTTTCGAAACACTCATCGGCAAAAACTGATTAAAAAAAGAAAAACGAATATCATGTTTTCGAAACATTCATCGGCGAAAATTGATTTAGAAAAAGAAAAATGAATATCAAGTTTTCGAAACACTAATCGGTGAAAACTAATTAAATAAGGAAAAATGAATACCACGTTTTCGAAACACTAATCGACAAAAACTGATTAAGAAAAAGAAAAATGAATATCAAGTTTTCGAAACACTGATCGGGGAAAACTATTTAAAAAAGAAAAAAGAAAAAAGAATATCAAGTTTTCGAAACACTCATCGGCGAAAACTATTTAAAAAAAAAAAGAAAAATGAATATTACGTTCTGAAAACATTTATTGACGAAAACTGATTAAGAAAAAGAAAAATGAATATCATGTTTTTGAAATACTCATCGGCGAAAACTGGTTAAAAAAAAGAAAAATGAATATCAAGTTTTTAGAACACTCATCGGTGAAAATTAATTAAAAAAAGATAAATGAATATCACGTTTTCAAAACACTAATCGGCTAAAATTGATTAAGAAAAAGAAAAATGAATATCATGTTTTCGAAACACTCATCGGGGAAAACTATTTAAAAAAAAAAGAAAAATGAATATTACGTTTTCGAAACACTAATCGATGTAAACTAATTAAATAAAGAAAAATGAATTTTACGTTTTCGAAACACTCATCGGCGAAAATGATTAAGAAAAAGAAAAATGAATATCAAGTTTTCGAAACACTCATCGGCAAAAACTGATTAAAAAAATGAATATCACGTTTTCGAAACAGTCATCGGCGAAAACTGATTTAGAAAAAGAAAAATGAATATCAAGTTTTCGAAACACTAATCGGTGAAAACTAATTAAATAAGGAAAAATGAATACCACGTTTTCGAAACACGCATCGGCAAAAACTGATTAAGAAAAAGAAAAATGAATATCAAGTTTTCGAAACACTCATCGGGGAAAACTATTTAAAAAAAAGAAAAATGAATATCAAGTTTTCGAAAGACTCATCGGCGAAAACTATTTTAAAAAAAAAAAGAAAAAAGAATATTACGTTTTCCAAACAGTTATCGGCGAAAACTAATTAAAAAAAGAAAAAATAATATCATGTTTTCAGAACACCCATCGGCGAAAACTGACTAAAAAAAGAAAAATGAATATCAAGTTTTCGAAACACTCATAGGCTAAAACTATTTAAAAAAAGAAAAATGAATATTACGTTTTCGAAACAATCAACGACGAAAACTGATTAAAAAATGAAAAATTACTATCAAGTTTTCGAAACACTTACCGGCGAAAACTGATTAAAAAAAAGAAAAATAAATATTAAGTTTTAAAAAACACTCATCCGCGAAAACTGATTAAAAAAAACATGAATATTAAGTTTTCGAAACACTCATCGGTAAAAACTAATTAAAAAAAGAAAAATGAATATCAAGTTTTCGAAACACTCATCGATGAAGACTAATTAAATAAAGAAAAATAATTATCAAGTTTTCGAAACACTCATCGTCGAAAATTGATTAAGAAAAAGAAAAATGATTATCAAGTTTTCAAAACACTCATCGGCGAAAACTGATTAAAAAATAAAAAAGAATATCAAATTTTTGAAACACTCATCGGCGAAAACTATTTTAAAAAAAGAAAAATGAATATTAAGTTTTCTAAACATTCAACGGCGAAAATTGATTAAAAAACGAAAAATTACTATCAAGTTTTCGAAACACTCATTGGCGAAAAATGATTAAAAAAAAGAAAGATGAATATCAAGTTTTTGAAACACTCATCGGCAAAAACTAATTAAAAAAAGAAAAATGAATATCAAGTTTTCGAAACACTCATTAGCGAAAACTTACTAAAAAAAGAAAAATGAATATCAAGTTTTCGAAAAACTCATCGGCAAAAACTGATTAAAAAAAAATTTATATATTAAGTTTTCGAAACACTCATCGGCGAGAACTAATTAAAAAAAGAAAAATGAATATTAAGTTTTCAGAACACTCGTCGGCGAAAATTTATTTAAAAAAGAAAAATGAATATCAAGTTTTCGAAAACAATCATCGGCGAAAACTGATTAAAAAAAAGAAAAATAAATATCAAGTTTTCAAAACAGCCATCGACGAAAACTGATTAAAAAAAAGAAAAATGAATATCAAGTTTTCAAAACAATCATCGGCGAAAACTGATTAAAAAAATAAAAATGAATATCAAGTTTTCGAAACACTCATCGGCGGAAACTATTTAAAAAAAAAAGAAAAATGAATATTAAGTTTTCAAAACACTCAACGGCGAAAACTGATTAAAAAATGAAAAATTACTATCATGTTTTTGAAACACTCATCGGCGAAAACTGATTAAAAAAATAAAAAATAAATATCAAGTTTTCGAAACACTTATTAGCAAAAACTTACTAAAAAAATAAAAATGAATATTAAGTTTTCGAATCACCATTCGTCGACAAATGATTAAAAAAAGAAAAATGAATACCAAGTTTTCGAAAACACTCCTCGATGAAAATTAATTAAATAAAGAAAAATAAATACCAATTTTTCGAAAATACTTATCGATGAAAATTGATTAAATAAAGAAAAATGAATATTAAGTTCTCGAAACACTCATTGGTAAAAACTTGTCAGGACCCCCTATCGGACGTTCGTGACCGGCACGGGAAGTAGGATTTCTCCTATCCCGTAAGCCTCTAATTCCCTGATTGACATTTTCACATGTTTATAACTACCCATTTCTAATACAAACAATATATAGTATTTATGGCCATCCATATTCGGTGACCTAAGTAGCGTGCAATCCACGGCTCGCTCAACGCCGCTTCAGTCTATACATATACACATAATCACTCACACGTACATATAGTATACATATTGATCACGCGCTTCAGGGCGAGTGATCTATCATATTCACACGCAAAAATCCTGTGTACAGTCATACATATATTCAATCACACGCTTGCATATAGTTTACATATTGACCACACGCCTCAATACGTGTGATCTATCCTATTCACATGCGGAAGCCATATTTTCATACAATCAGGTATTCAGTCACACATATATATAATTTACATATTGATCACACCCCTCAAGGCGTGTGATCTATCCTAGTCGCATGCGTAAGTCATATATATATATATATATATTCATGATATATGCTATATCATAGCCTATATTCCCAACACCAAGACCTAACTTTAGTCTGTATGAAGCCGACAATGCTAGAATAGGACATATGTATATACTGCAGCTGTATCAGTACAAATGCTACACCCAAAAAGGATTCATATACATATACATCACAACATGTGTACGTAATCAAAATAACTACCGACACGGACTAAGCGTACGGTCCTCAGATCTGTCCGCCTCCCTGAGAAGAAGTGGACGCGTTTCCGACTCCTGAACCACCTGTATCTGAAACATGTAAACAGGGGGTGAGTCGAACAGACTCAATGAGAAGCTCCCCCATCCCTGGCGTAGCAGCGGGTACCACTACAGCTGGGGGAAGGGAGCAACCACAACCACATGCGCATGAAACAGATTTATATTATGACCTTTAATATGATCAGGCAATCATTATATCATTTTCACAATTAAAAATCCTAATTCTTTCTCCCAACATGTTTATTAATCCGCATGTAAACCAATCATAAACATATATCATATCTTTTCATAAGTCATACATAGTTATGCTCGTAGGTATTCACTTTCTGTGTCCTGCATTACGCTAAGAGAAATACTAGCCCGAAGGCATTCACTTTCTGTCTCCCACGTTACGCTAAGAGAAATACTGGCCCGAAGGCAATGTCTTATTCGAACCTAGTTGATCAAACTAGGAACTTTCTGACTCCAAGGCACGCTTAGAGTAATAGCCGGCAACTTGTCTGACCCCGGTTAAACCAAGGTAATGGCCACTGTGTGGCATACTTACTGTTAACTGAATCCTGTCTGTCCGACCAGGATAACCGACTCGATCTACCCGAACTAACTTGAACAAGTTCAAATAACCTATTTGACCTTGAAAGACGCCCTATTAATAACTAACTAGATATTACACGTGTGAATTAGCTAGGCCTAGTTTTCCCCTTTTCAATTATGCATCACTCTCACTCACACTTAACAACCTAGGTTCATTTTCCTCAATGTATCATACGGTCAAAACCTTTGCACGATGATCAATTTAAATGGGTTTCTAATATTAATGAACCCTCACATATGAAATTTCGACTCAATCCTACCCATGGTATCATATAAGGCTCGGTGAGCCGCTATAGCACATATACTATTGCACGTTGACTACTTACATGCAAATCATACACGCGCAACACAAATTTAATCATATAAATATATTTCATATATCAATTTGCACAAAATAGAGTAAACCACATTTTCCACGTAGTCATCCAACCCTGTGGGGCAGGGATGGGAGAGCCCCTCACCTCGTTGGCCCTCCTGATCAGTACTGGGAGTGCCTGAAGCTCCAATCACTCTGTGGTGCCCTATACACATTATATTTAAGAAATTTAGAACGCGTAACTAAGCATCTACCATGCACGTGTCATGCTAATGCTTATGCACCCTTTAGCTATTTTCCAAGAATTAATTATTTAGTTCGTTACGTCGTCTAAATTTCTCTTTTTTTGAAAGTCCATATTGTCATATATCGGCTTTCACACTTTCGAGCCAATTAGAACCTCTAATTGCTTAGGTTAGAGATTCCCACTTGTCTAAATTTCCCTTCATGTGTTCATATGGGTATCTAACAAATAAAAGAATTAAATTCACGGTTCAAAAGAGGCTCTAGTTTACTCATTCCACGGTCTCCCTTATTCGCCGAGTAAAAGCTCAATTATTACCTTTTTTAATTATATAGAAAAATATAATTGGGGTATAATTAGAGCCTTGGAACTAACTTAGTGGGTCTTATGTGTCCACCACGGACTAGACCGAGGTGTTCAATCCACCGAACAACTCTTTACGGTACTGTGGCTTAGTATTTCGCCTCTTTTTCACCGGATTGGGTTCCGGTTGAGACAGTAAATACTCGGGCTTTATTCCCTTGACTATTTCTAGCACTTATAACACTTATACTACTCCAATCCAAGCCTAAACATGCATCGAATTATTAATTTCGAATTTTATAGCAATTTTCCAGCTAAATTTTCCTAATTTCCATACCTGGTCAATTCCTACGGTTTAGCTTCGATTCTGAACCTCACTAAGCTTTCAATAACACCCACTAAGCTCAAATTTAACCCCAGAATGCCCCGATTGAAAGTATTTGATGAATTCCTAAAACACCCAAAATTAGAGAAATTGGGGTTTTGAAAGATTGGGGCTTCCATACCTTGATTCAATCGGATAGAAAGCTTAGTGGTGATGAAAGATGAGGTCCGGTCACCTTCTCCGGCACCGGAATGTCTTCTCCGGCGAAAATCTGGTCAAAAACCGCCGTGCCCTTGCCTTCTCCCCTTCTTGTGTGCCAGCTCGTGCCTCTGCTTCTATTTTTTGTTTTAGTGTGTGTGCGTTTTTTGCTTTAGTCTGCTTCTCTCTCTTTTTTTTCTTTATTATAAATGAGTGTGTGTGTGAATTGGGTGGGAGTCACGATTTGACCCCCACCATTATTTTAATACATTTTTTTTTTGTGTTTTACTTAAAAGGGTTTGTGTGTTTTTATTGAGTGGGGGTCACGTTGGCCCCCCCATATATTTTAATATATATATATATTTATATATATATCGTTTTTTTTTTAATTTTTTTTGTTATATCCTCTTTTTCTTTTAGGTCCTAAAAAGAATACATAGATTTTTTATTTTTCTCCCCTTAATTTTATTTTATCTTTAATTTAATTTATTTTTCTTTCTGAAAGAAAAATAAATTTAATAATAATGAAAATAATCCAATCTAAATATCTTGGATATTACAATCTTCCCCCCTTAAGAAATTCAGTCCCTGAATTTCAAACAAAATACTAACCTTAGTCTTGAAACAGATGAGGATATGTCCTGCGCATTTCACCTTCGACCTCCCATGTAGCTTCTTCGATCGAGTGGTTTCTCCACAAAACTTTAACCAATGGAATCTCCTTCGTTCTGAGTTTCTTCGACTGCCAATCTAGGATTTCCACTGGGTCCTCTTCATATGTCAGATTTTCGGTCAGTTGCACGTCTTGCGATTGGATTACGTGCGAGGGATCGGGAAGATATTTCCGAAGCATTGATACATGAAAGACAGGATGTACTCCCTCCAATTCCGTAGGCAATTCTAATCGATACGCTACATTCCCAACTCGTTCTAGGATTTCAAACGGTCCGATATACCGAGGACTCAGCTTCCCCTTCTTACCGAACCGCATCACGCCTCTCATCGGTGATACCCTCAAGAACACCTGTTCACCAATGGCGAATTCGAGTTCTCTCCTCCGATTGTCTGCATAAGACTTTTGCCTACTCTGAGCCGTTAGCAATCTCTCCCTTATACATTTCACCTTCTGCAAGGCATCTTGTAACAATTCTGGGCCGATTAGGCTAGCCTCTCCGACCTTGAACCAGCCAATCGGGGACCTGCACCTACGACCGTACAGAGCCTCGAAAGGTGCCATTTGGATACTCGCTTGATAACTGTTATTGTAAGCAAACTCAGCCAATGGTAAATACCTTTCCCAACTTCCGCCGAAATCCATAATACACGCTCGAAGCATGTCTTCAAGGATCTGAATGGTTCTTTCTGATTGCCCGTCAGTCTGTGGGTGGAACGCAGTACTCAAATCAACTCTAGTTCCTAACACTTCCTGCAATGACTTCCAAAACCTGGAAGTGAACTGTGGCCCTCTATCAGATATTATGGACACTGGCACACCGTGCAATCTAACGATTTCTGATAGATAAATCTGTGCATATTGACTCACTCCGTAAGTGGTCTTTACTGACAGAAAGTGCGCGGACTTAGTCATGCGATCCACTATCACCCAAACCGAATCATATCCACGTTGAGATTTTGGCAACCCTGTTACAAAATCCATCGTTATCCTCTCCCATTTCCACTCAGGTATTTCTATTTGTTGTAACGTTCCGGTAGGCTTCTGGTGTTCAGCCTTGACTTGCTGACACACTAAACACCTGGCTACATAGTTTGCAACATCCTTCTTCATGCCATTCCACCAATACAACTGTTTCAGGTTATGATACATTTTATTAGCTCCCGGATGGATTGTATAAGCTGTCCGGTGTGCTTCTTCAAGGATTCTTTCTTTCAAGTTATCAACCATAGGGACACACAACCGTCCCTCCAACCGAAGTATCCCGAAATCATCCATAGAGAATAGGACGTTGTCCCCTTTCTCTTTAGTTACAACATCCCTGATCTGCTTGAGATCGGTATCTTCATCCTGTCTAGCCTTCACCTCTTCTACCAGAGAGGACTTAGCTTGCAAATGAGCTAGAAGTGAGTTAGAATCCCCAATCTCAAACTGATTCCCCGTTTGTTCTAGCTCGTGCAACTCTCTGATCAACAGTCTTCTTTCTTCACTTATATGAGCAAGACTGCCCATGGATTTCCGACTCAGAGCATCGGCTACCACATTAGCCTTTCCTGGATGATACAAGATCGTGCAGTCGTAGTCTTTCAACAACTCTAACCATCGACGTTGTCTCAAGTTCAAGTCTTTCTGCTCGAAAATGTATTTGAGCCTCTTGTGGTCTGTATAAATTTCATAAGTCTCACCATACAAGTAATGCCTCCAAATTTTCAAAGCGAATACTACAGCAGCCATCTCGAGGTCGTGAGTCGGGTAATTCTTCTCATGTTTCCTCAGTTGTCGCGATGCATACGCAATCACTTTGCCGTGCAGCATCAAGACACACCCTAATCCGATCCTCAATGCATCACAGTATACCACATACGCTCCTGTGCCTTCAGGTAATGCCAACACCGGAGCGGTAGTGAGACTGTCTTTCAGCTTCTGAAAACTCTGCTCACACTTATCATCCCATATGAACTTCACGCCCTTCTGTGTTAATTTAGTCATAGGTGCAGCAACCTTAGAGAAGTCCTGCACAAATCTTCTATAATATCCTGCCAAACCCAAGAAACTGCGAATTTCAGTAATAGAGGTAGGCTGGGACCAATTCTTCACCGCCTCTACCTTACTTGGATCAACGTGGATTCCCTCTGATGATACCACGTGACCCAAAAAGGCAACTTTGTCAAGCCAGAATTCACACTTGGAGAACTTGGCATACAATTTCTCTTCTCTCAACTTCTGCAAAGCTAATCTCAAGTGTTCTGCATGCTCTTCAGAATTTTTAGAGTAAACCAAGATGTCATCAATGAAAACAATGAAAAATCGGTCCAGAAATGGTTTGAAGACCCTGTTCATCAGGTCCATGAACGCTGCAGGAGCATTAGTTAATCCGAAAGACATCACCAAGAACTCGTAATGTCCATATCGGGTCCGGAATGCGGTCTTAGGTATGTCTGATTCTCGAATCTTTAATTGGTGATACCCAGATCGCAAATCAATCTTGGAAAACCGCTTTGCGCCCTGCAACTGATCAAATAGGTCATCTATCCTCGGCATTGGGTATTGATTGCGGATCGTCACCTTGTTTAACTTTCGGTAATCGATACACAACCGCAATGATCCGTCCTTCTTCTTTACAAAAAGGACCGGTGCACCCCAAGGAGAGAAGCTAGGTCATATAAAACCCTTGTCAAGCAATTCTTGCAATTGTGTATGTAACTCCTTCAACTCTTTTGGAGCCATCCGGTAAGGTGGTGTGGAGATAGGCTGGGTGCCAGGTTGCAGCTCAATTTAAAATTCAATCTCACGATCAGGCGGCAACCCCGGCAATTCTTCTGGAAATACATCCAAGAACTCTCGCACTACCGGTACTTGAGTCAGGGAAAGTACTGCTTTCGTGGTATCTTGGACCAAGGCCAAATACCCATTGCACCCCTTTGCAAGTAACTTGGATGCCTTCAAAGCCGAGATCAAGCTTGGATACAGTGCAGCTCCGTCACCCCGTATCACAAAAGGCTCCTCATTTGGCATATTAAATTTTAAACATTTAGCCCTGCAGTCCACAACCGCATGGCAAGACGACAACCAATCCATTCCGAGTATCACATCAAGATAAACCATACACAACAACCGAAGGTCTACCACAGTCTCATGACCATCGACCTCCACAATGCAAGACTTGTGCACATACTCTACTTGTACCGATTCTCCCATTGGAGTAGAGACCAGTACTGTTTCTTTCATTCTAGACGGGCTTTTATTGAATTTAGAAGGAAATGCATGCGACACATAGGAATGAGTGGAGCCGGAATCAAATAAGACTCGTGCTTCAAGAGAGCAAATAATAAGGGTACATGTCACAACTGCATTTGATGCATGAGCGTCCTGCTGAGAGAGTGTAAATACCCGCGCTTGTCCTCCACCTACTGCCCCTGGCCCTCTACCACTAGATCCTGCACCACGACCTCTAGCTGTACCTGTACTTGCTGTCTGTGGTGGTACAGTTCTCACTGGTGGGGCTGGAATAGGTGTACCCCTCAGCGTCGGATTACTTCTCACACTTGTACCCTCTTTTCTCTTTGGACACTCTCTAGCCATATGGCCCACCTGGCCACAGCTGTAACACCCACCTATTAGTCTCCGACATATTCCAAAATGAAATCTACCGCAAGTCGCTCACTGGGGCCTTGTCTTACCGGCATTTCCACCCCCTTGTACTCTCTGTCCCCCTTGAAAATTACTTCTTGTACCTGTTTCATGGGTGGTAGTTGAGGATTGTCCTCATGCGGACCCTGAATATCCTGCACGTCCACCTGTTGTCTTCCTTTTCTTACTTCCACCTCCTTGGTTGTCACTGCCTGTAATTAACTTGACTTTGGGATCAACAGAAGTCTCGTACCTCTTCCTGGTTTCAATCATTCTGGCACAGTCTGCTGCTTGAGCTAAAGTCTCAAATTGCCTCCTCTGAGGTAATAAAGCAGTAAATAACGGCTCCGTGAGACGGTGTATGAACCTCTTGATCCTTGCTTCTTCATCAGGAACCAACTCAGGTGAGAATTGAGCTAATTCTGTAAAAAAGTAACTCATACTCCGTCACGGTCATGTTAGGCGTCATCCACAACTCCTCGAATTGCTGATGCTTTGCATCTTTAGTGCCTTCAGATAGAAACCGACCCAGGAATTCCCTCTGAAAATCTTCCCAGGTCATCGGTGCCACTCTTCTTGAATACCTCGTCTGTACGAACTCTATCCATACTCTAGCAGCTCCCCTCAGCTGGAATGAAGCTAATTCCACTAACTCATGTCCTGAGCACCTCAGCATGTGCCCAATTCTGACTATATCTCTCACAAAGTACTGCGGATCCTCTTTCTCACTAGTTCCGCAGAAAGTGGGTGGATGAAGCTTCAGAAATTTTGAAATTGGCAGCTCTCTGGGTGCTACCCGTGGCTCATGAGGCATTTCCTGTGGTTGTTGCCATTCCCTATCCTCTTCCTCAACAACCTCCATCTCTTGATTGCTAGGAACTCTCTCTTGTTCTTCCTCGCCGACTACTAACCGGCGTACTTCCCTCTGTATTTGTCTCGTCATCTCTTCTCTTAGTTCCTGAAATCCTGCTGTGAGCATTTCCGCCACGGAAGGTGCACCTGTCTCTACTTGAGGTTGAGGTTCCGGTGACTGTCTCCTCTCTTCCCCTCTCACTTGTGCTCTCTCTCGACCGTGAGCACGACCTCTACGTCGGCCTCGGGTCCGGCCTCTACCTCGGCCTCGGGTGGGCATTCCCTCCTCCCGAACTGATTCTCGATCAATTTCAGCAGGAGTTCTCCCTCCATCCCTAGTTTGTCCCGTGATAGGTGGCATCCCTATACTGCACAAGGACCACACCTAATAAGTACACGTATATTAATGATATTTCATATCAAAGAGAGTAGAAACAAAAGGCTGACACAATTTCCTGGGTACTTCCACAAGTGCCTTTTTACTGCCACGTTGTGCCCGGGTACACAACGAGGCGTAAACCGACACCCGGTCATACCTATGGCTTCATACAGTTTAAAGAAAACCAGGCTCTGTTACCAAGTTTTTCACGACCCCCTATCGGATGTCCGTGACCAGCACGGGAAGTAGGATTTCTCCTATCCCGTAAGCCTCTAATTCCCTGATTGACATTTTCACATGTTTATAACTACCCATTTCTAATACAAACAATATATAGTATTTATGGCCATCAATATTCGGTGACCTAAGTAGCGTGCAATCCACGGCTCGCTCAACGCCGCTTCAGTCTATACATATCCACATAATCACTCACACGTACATATAGTATACATATTGATCACGCGCTTCAGGGCGGGTGATCTATCATATTCACATGCAGAAATCCTGTGTACAGTCATACATATATTCAATCACACGCTTGCATATAGTTTACATATTGACCACACGCCTCAATACGTGTGATCTATCCTATTCACATGCGGAAGCCATATTTCCATACAATCAGGTATTCAGTCACACATATATATAATTTACATATTGATCACACCCCTCAAGACGTGTGATCTATCCTAGTTGCATGCGGAAGTCATATATATATATATATATATATTCATGATATATGCTATATCATAGCCTCTATTCCCAACACCAAGACCTAACTTTAATCTGTATGAAGCCGACAAAGCTAGAATAGGACGTATGTATATACTGCAGTTGTATCAGTACAAACGCTACACCCAAAAAGGATTCATATACATATATATCACAACATGTGTACGTAATCAAAATAACTACCGACACGGACTAAGCGTACGGTCCTCAGATCTGTCCGCCTCCCTGAGAAGAAGTGGACGCGTTTCCAACTCCTGAACCACCTGTATCTGAAACATGTAAACAGGGGGTGAGTCGAACAGACTCAGTGAAAAGCTCCCCCATCCCTGGCATAGCAGCGGGTACAACTACAGCTGGGGGAAGGGAGCAACCACAACCACATGCGCATGAAACAGATTTATATTGTGACCTTTAATATGATCAGGCAATCATTATATCATTTTCACAATTAAAAATCCTAATTCATGCTCCTAACATGTTTATTAATCCGCATGTAAACCAATCATAAACATATATCATATCTTTTCATAAGTCATACATAGTTATGCTCGTAGGTATTCACTTTCTGTGTCCTGCATTACGCTAAGAGAAATACTGGCCCGAAGGCATTCATTTTCTGTCTCCCGTGTTACGCTAAGAGAAATACTGGCCCGAAGGCAATGTCTTATTCGAACCTAGTTGATCAAACTAGGAACTTTCTGACTCCAAGGCACGCTTAGAGTAATGGCCGGCAACTTGTCTGACCCCGGTTAAACCAAGGTAATGGCCACTATGTGGCATACTTACTGTTAACTGAATCCTGTCTGTCCGACCAGGATAACCGACTCGATCTACCCGAACTAACTTGAACAAGTTCAAATAACCTATTCGACCTTGAAAGACGCCCTATTAATAACTAACTGGATATTACACGTGTGCATTAGCTAGGCCTAGTTTCCCCCTTTTCAATTATGCATCACTCTCACTCACACTTAACAACCTAGGTTCATTTTCCTCAATGTATGTTCATACGGTCAAAACCTTTGCACGATGATCAATTTAAATTGGTTTCTAATATTAATGAGCCCTCACATATGAAATTTCGACTCAATCCTACCCACGGTATCATATAAGGCTCGGTGAGCCGCAATAGCACAGATACTATTGCACGTTGACTACTTACTTGCAAATCATACACGCATAACACAAATTTATTCATATAAATATATTTCATATATCAATTTGCACAAAATAGAGCAAACCACATTTTCCACGTAGTCATCCAACCCTGTGGGGCAGGGATGGGAGAGCCCCTCACCTCGTTGGCCCTCCTGATCAGTACTGGGAGTGCCTGAAGCTCCAATCAATCTGTGGTGCCCTATACACATTATATTTAAGAAATTTAGAACGCGTAACTAAGCATCTACCATGCACGTGTCATGCTGATGCTTATGCACCCTTTAGCTATTTTCCAAGAATTAATTATTTAGTTCGTTACGTCGTCTAAATTTCTCTTTTTTTTGAAAGTCCATATTGTCATATATCGGCTTTCACACTTTCGAGCCAATTAGAACCTCTATTGCTTAGGTTAGAGATTCCCACTTGTCTAAATTTCCCTTCATGTGTTCATATGGGTATCTAACAAATAAAAGAATTAAATTCACGGTTCAAAAGAGGCACTAGTTTACTCATTCCACTTTCTCCCATATTCGCCGAGTAAAAGCTCAATTATTACCTTCTTAATTATATATAAAAATATAATTGGGGTATAATTAGAGCCTTGGAACTAATTTAGTGGGTCTTAGGTGTCCACCATGGACTAGACCGAGGTGTTCAATCCACCGCACAGCTCTTTACGGTACTATGGCTTAGTATTTCGCCTCTTTTTCACCGGATTGGGTTCCGGTTGAGACGGTAAATACTCGGGCTTTATTCCCTTGACTATTTCTAGCACTTATAACACTTATACTACTCCAATCCAAGCCTAAACATGCATCAAATTATTAATTTCGAATTTTATAGCAATTTTCCAGCTAAATTTTCCTAATTTCCATACCCGGTCAATTCCTACGGTTTAGCTTCGATTCTGAACCTCACTAAGCTTTCAATAACACCCACTAAGCTCAAATTTAACCCCGGAATGCCCCGATTGAAAGTATTTGATGAATTCCTAAAACACCCGAAATTGGAGAAATTGGGGTTTTGAAAGATTGGGGCTTCCATACCTTGATTCACTTGGATAGAAAGCTTGCTGGTGATGAAAGATGAGGTCCGGTCACCTTCTCCGGCACCGGAATGTCTTCTCCGGTCAAAAACCGCCGTGCCCTTGCCTTCTCCCCTTCTTGTGTGTCAGCTCGTGCCTCTGCTTCTATTTTTTGTTTTAGTGTGTGTGCGTTTTTTGCTTTAGTCTGCTTCTCTCTCTTTTTTTTCTTTATTATAAATGAGTGTGTGTGTGAATTGGGTGGGGGTCACGATTTGGCCCCCACCATTATTTTAATACATATTTTTTTTTGTGTTTTACATAAAAGGGTGTCTGTGTTTTTATTGAGTGGGTGTCACGTTGGCCCCCCCATATATTTTAATATATATATATATATATATATATTATATGTATACTTTTTTTTTGAATTTTTTTTGTTATATCCTCTTTTTCTTTTAGGTCCTAAAAAGAATACTTAGATTTCTTATTTTTTCCCCTTAATTTTATTTTATCTTTAATTTAATTTATTTTTCTTTCTGAAAGAAAAATAAATTTAATAATAATGAAAATAGTCCAATCTAAATATCTCGGATATTACAAAACTAATTAAAAAAAGAAAAATGAATATCAAGTTTTCGAAACACTCATCGATGAAAACTAATTAAATAAAGAAAAATGAATATCATGTTTTCGAAACACTCATCGGCGAAAATTGATTAAGAAAACGAAAAATAAATATCAAGTTTTCAGAACACTCATGGGCAAAAATTGATTAAAAAAATTAAATTGAATATCAAGTTTTCGAAACACTCATCGGCAAAAACTATTTAAAAAAAGAAAAATGAATATTAAGTTTTCGAAACACTCAACGGCGAAAACTGATTAAAAAATGCAAAATACTATCAAGTTTTCGAAACACTTATCGACAAAAACTGATTAAAAAAAGAAAAATGAATATTAAGTTTTCGAAACACTCATCGGCGAAAAATGATTAGAAAAAGAAAAATGAATATCAAGTTTTCGAAAACACTCATCGGCAAAAACAGATTAAAAAAGAAAAATAAATATTAAGTTTTCGAAACACTAATCGGCGAAAACTGATTAAAAAAAGAAAAATGAATATCAAGTTTTCGAAACACTAATCAGCGAAAACTTACTAAAAAAAGAAAAATGAATATCTAGTTTTCGAAACACTAATCGACTAAAACTGATTAAAAAAAATAAAAATGAATATCAAGTTTTCAAAACACTCATCGGCGAAAATTATTTAAAAAAAAAATGAATATTACGTTTTCAAAATACTTATCGGCGAAAACTGATTAAAAAAAGAAAAATGAATATCAAGTTTTCAGAACACTCATCGGCGAAAACTGATTAAAAAAAGAAAAATGAATATCAAGTTTTCGAAACACTCATCGGCGAAAACTATTTAAAAAAGAAAAAGAAAAATGAATATTATGTTTTCAAAACACTCAACGACGTAAACTGTTTAAAAAATGAAAAATTACTATTAAGTTTTCGAAACACTTCTCCGCGAAAACTGATTAAAAAAAGAAAAATAAATATTAAATTTTTGGAACACTTATCGGCGAAAACTGATTAAAAAAAAGAAAAATGAATATCAAGTTTTCAAAACACTCATTGGTGAAACCTGATTAAATAAAAGAAAAATGAATATCAAATTTTCAGAACACTCATCGGCGAAAAGAAATTAAAAAAAGAAAAATAATTATCAAGTTTTCGAAAACACTCATCGGCGAAAACTGATTAAAAAAAGAAAAATGAATATTAAGTTTTCGAAACACTCAGCGGCAAAAATTAATTAAAAAAAGAAAAAAGAATATCAAGTTTTCGAAACACTCATCAGCAAAAACTTACTAAAAAAAGCAAAATGAATATCCAGTTTTCGAAACACTAATCGACGAAAACTGACTAAAAATAAAAATGAATATAAAGTTTTCGAAACATTCATCGGCGAATACTGATTAAAAAAATGAAAAATAAATTTCAAGTTTTCGAAACAATCATCAGCAAAAACTAATTAAAAAAAAGAAAAATAAATATCAACTTTTCGAAACACTAATTAGCGAAAACTTACCTAAAAAAGAAAAATGAATATCATGTTTTTGAAACACTAATCGACGAAAACTGATTAAGAAAAAGAAAAATGAATATCAAGTTTTCGAAACACTCATCCATGAAAACTAATTAAATAAGGAGAAATGAATATCAAGTTTTTGAAACACTCATCGGCGAAAACTGATTAAAAAAAAAGAAAAATTAATATCAAGTTTTCGAAACACTCATCCGCGAAAACTATTTAAAAAAAAAGAAAAATGAATATTACGTTTTCGAAACACTCAACGGCGAAAACTGATTAAAAAATGAAAAATTATTATCAAGTTTTCGAAACACTCATCAGCGAAAACTGATTAAAAAAAGAAAATTGAATATCAAGTTTTCGAAACACTTATCGGCAAAAACTAATTAAAAAAGAAAAATGAATATCAAGTTTTCTAAACACTCATTAGCGAAAACTTATTAAAAAAAGAAAAATGAATATCAAGTTTTCGAAAAACTCATCGGCAAAAACTGATTAAAAAAAGAAAAATAAATATTAAGTTTTCGAAACACTCATCGGCAAAAACTGATTAAAAAAAGAAAAATGAATATCATGTTTTCAGAACGCTCATCGGCGAAAATTTATTAAAAAAAGAAAAATAAATATCAAGTTTTCAAAACACCTATCGGCGAAAACTGATTAAAAAAAAGAAAAATGAATATCAAGATTTTAAAACACTCATCGGCGATAACTGATTAAAAAAATAAAATTGAATATCAAGTTTTCGAAACACTCATCGACGAAAACTGTTTAAAAAACTGAAAAATGAATATTAAGTTTTCGAAACACTCAACGGCGAAAACTTATTAAAAAATGAAAATTTACTATAAAGTTTTCGAAACACTCATCGGCGAAAACTAATTAAAAAAGAAAAATAAATATTAAGTTTTCGAAACACTCATCGGCGAAAACTGATTAAAAAAAAAAGGAAAAATGTATAGCAAGTTTTCAAAACACTCATTAGCGAAAACTTACTAAAAAAAGAAAAATGAATATCAAGTTTTCGAAACATTCATCGACGAAAACTGATTAAAAAAAAGGAAAATGAATATTAAATTTTTGAAACACTCATCGACGAAAAATGATTAAAAAATGAAAAATGAATATCAAGTTTTAAAAAACACTCATCGATGAAAACTAATTAAATAAAAAAAATGAATATCACGTTTTTAAAACACTCATCGGCGAAAACTGATTAAGAAAAAGAAAAATGAATATCAAGTTTTCGAAACACTCATCGGCGAAAACTGATTAAAAAAAGAAAAATGAATATCAAGTTTTCAGAACACTCATCGGTGAAAATTGTTTAAAAAAAGAAAAATGAATATCAAGTTTTCGAAAACACTCCTCGGGTAAAACTTGTAACACCCCGAAAAATTTTGATGATTAAAGAATGAATTATTTGGGGACTAGGAATTTAATTTTTTTTAAAAGGGAAGAATATTAAAAAAAATAATATAATAATAAGTAAATAAATAAATAAATATATGTATATATATTTTAGCCATTTTATCTTAATTTAATTTCAGTTTTATATATATATATATATATATATATATATTAGTAAAGTAAAAGAAAAGAAAATAGAAGGGAAGGAACAGAGATAGGGCACGAGAAAGAAGAGAGAATGAGAAAGAGCTGAGAAGGAGAAGAGAGGTTGAGACGGAGTGAAGCCATGGAAGAAGGGGAAATGGAAATCTCACCGGAACAGCAGCCGGAGGTAGTCGACGCCGGGAGAGAGAGGGATTGAGACGAGAGAGAGAGAAAGAAATCGAGAGTGGAGCAAGGAACGAAGTGGTGGCTTTTATGTGAGTCTGTAAGTGGTGGCTTGCTGTTGTATATAGCTTAATTTTTCTGACAGTAAAGGGTATAAACTTTTGGTATGTATGAGTTGTGATTTTCTAATTGGAAATGGAACTTTGGGATTTTTGTGTCTTGTGGTTCTATTCCTGGCCATGCTATAGTTATTAAACTAGCTCAGTGATGCCTCGTTGATGCTGTTAGTAAGCACTAATTAAGTTATGAAATGATCCTCCAAACTTACATATAAGATTGAGTATTAGTGGTACTGTAAATGAAAGGAAATGAAAGGGTGTGTGTGATATTGATGCATGATTCTATTATATTCATTTTGGGTCTTCTGAATATGTTGAATGCTACATGAACAGTTTTAATGAGAGTTAAAGAATCTATGTTTAGCAAAAGAGTTTGTTTGGTTGAGAGGTTAATGGTCCTTGACACTAACCAGAAAGTGCTAATAATAGAGACCTAATCTTGTAAAAAAACATTGTGAAGAATTGTAGGAACCAAGATGAGACTTTAGAGATTGAAGTAGGGATAAACTTGCAACTCTGGAAATGAGTTTAGGGACTGATTTTGGAAAAAGTGTTACAACCAGTAGGCTTAGCTTCAAAAGTCCATAATGCATGCTTGATTCGATTTAACGAGTTTGGTTTGAACAGATGCAAGAAGAAAGAATGAACGCTCTTGATGCCATATTGTTCGTATGCAATGATGTGTAGCTACTACTAGATAAATCAACTAGACAGTTGAAGTTAATTGTGGTTTTATGGCAGCCACAAAGCTAAGGAGAATGAATATGTATGTTAGAAAGCAAAAATGCAGATGGTATAAACTTGGGGAAGTATAGGAACTTATTAAATAGAAAAAAAAGACTATATGAAATTTCATAATAGAGGTTAGAAACGATTCATTAAAATATGGATGCTATTGATGTGTGTATATACATATATAATCGGCTTCTAGGATTTATTCGCAAAGGATAAATTAACTAAGTCAAGCTTAAGGATGAAGTGTTGTGACAATAGTAATTTAAATGAGTATGTAAATGTAACACTTAGTGGAATTGTTAGAAGGTACAAACAGTAATAAATCCTTAGAAGTCTTAAAATTAGTATGTGTTGTTGCACATAAGTTGGAATTGGGACTAGTGTAATGAATATATACTACCATATTTCCTCGGTTTGGGGATACTTAAGCAATTTCTTAAGGATTGTCAATGGGTAATTTCCACATGTGAGAATAATGGAGAGATAAATAATAAGTCAAGCTAAGTAAAAACCTTAATTAAGTAAATGTTGTTCTTATAGGAACAACGGCACACGATTGAGTGCAACAGGAACTCCGAGGAGACTAAAGTTACGGGAGAGGATTGCATGGAAGGTTGGCCAAGGTGAGGGCTCTTTCATCTATGCTCCTAGGGTTGTATGCTTATGTGGATTACATGAGTATGTGTATTCTCTGCTTGTCTGATATGTCCTAGCTAGAAGTATAGAATGCAAAAAGGATAAAAGAACTAGAAGATAAGTTGTGGAAAGTAGCTTGGATAGGAAGACATAGGAGTATAGTGTGATTGTTTGCTATGATTGGTGTGTTACAAATCCAACTCATACACTCCGGAAGCATGATGAGTATTTTATTAAATTTTTCCAACAACGGTGGCAAGAGTCCTTGTACGGAAGGACCAAGCTTTTAATTTGAAAACTCGTCACGACGGTGACTTAGATTATAATCATGCAAAAGGAGTTATTGGTGGGTTTTGGATTTGATTATGCTAGCGATGTGATACATCGACTAGAATAACGTCAGGACACTTGAGACCTCAGTTTTATAATCACCATGACGATGGTCATTGCCCTATCCTGGCAAAAGGGTCAGAAAGGTTTTATATTGCTATGACGATAGCTTGAGGCTCAGAGAGTGCATCTGGACGGTTATATGAGTTATATCCTGTTGAGGATACTTGTACATATTATTAAGGAGAAGAATTGTTGATCCTTCGGGAAAGATACAAAGAATCCTATTAATATGTGAGACCAAGGTAAGGAGACACGGGAGGAACCTACGGGTGAACCGTGAGCCTAACATAGTCAAAGAGAAACCATCCTGTGGAGTTGGTCTAGGGTGTGTCAGTGGTCATGCTTCGAGACGTCGTGTCGTGCCCGCCATGTGGCCTGGTTGGGTAATGGACGAGTGGGCTCAAGCTATTGCCCCGCAGCAAGGGGTCAGAACGTGCCACGTGGTGGCTATGCGTCAGTTGTTTGATAGGTAGAAGTTGATTGTGTTTGATTAACAGAATTGTCACGAGGTGACCAGTACCCAAGTGAATGGGTTAAGTATGTTTTGCCACGTGGTGGCCAGTAGCCCGAGTGCACGGGTTTGAAGTAGAAAAGCCACATAGTGGCTAGTAGATACCCCAGGGTTGGGGAGATTAAGTAGATGTATGTTTAACATATGTGTGTATGTATAAATTGTCTGTGGTTGCATATAACTGTTGATTGTGCAGCGTAGTGGTAACGTACAGGACTACGTCACCACGTGTCTTGTTGATTCAAACATGCTGAACGTGAGAAGACCGGTAGGTAAAAGCCGGCACTATGTGTTACATGTTACTTGCTGATTGATGACGTGGAATAAACTGCTGCATGCTTATATTTGTTAAATGCCTGTGAGTGTTTGGGTGAAAAATTCTGTTATTGTGTGATCACCAAGAATGCATGCTAACTCACAGTAACTAGTTGTTTGTGCATGTGGTTGTGTATGACTCCCAGTCCCAGCGGTAAGGTTCTCGCCTTGCGCCGGGGATGGGAGAGTCCTCACTGAGTCGCGTGGTTAAGACTCACACCTCATTTTTACTACACAGAGACAGGTTAAGTACAGGTGGAAGAAGTCTCAGTGGAACGAGGGTCAAGCCAAACTTTCCAAGACCCACAACTTGTTCATGTGGGTGAATAAATTGTAATTGTAATTTAATTTACCTTATAGTTATATCATAAAGTAAAGGGTAGACGTACCCAATTATATTGTATGACTAAATCTAGAACTGTCAGCTTCACACAGCTTAACGATCAGGATCCGTTAGATTACGATACATGGGAAAACTTGTTTACAATATATCTGTTACATATATCTGTTGCATGTGAATAGGATAGGCAGCATCTTCGGATGTGTAGCCAGTACAAAGGTTATATATATTATGTGTGTTTTCCTATATCTATATCCTGAAGCGACACTGGGCGTGGATTTGCTTGCCTATGATAGACCACCATTTCGGTGTAGCCACGGTATTATAATGCATGTGAATGTACTTTCGATAATATATATTCTGTCAATTAGGCGATAAGGCTTACAGGCAGAGGGGTATTCCCTGTGTCTGTGCCGGTCACGGTCCTCTAAACGGGGGTCGTGACAAAATTGATTAAAAAAAGAAAAATGAATATCAAGTTTTCGAAACACTCATCGGCCAAAACTGATTAAAAAAAGAAAAATGAATATCAAGTTTTCGAAACACTCATCGACCAAAACTGATTAAAAAAAGAAAAATGAATATCAAGTTTTCGAAACACTTATCGGCAAAAACAGATTAAAGAAAGAAAAATAAATGTTAAGTTTTCGAAACAATCATCGGCGAAAACTGATTTTTTTTAAAAAAGAAAATGAATAACAAGTTTTCAGAACACTCATCGGTGAAAATTGATTAAAAAAAGAAATATGAATATCAAGTTTTCGAAAACACTCATCGGCTAAAACTGATTAAAAAAAGAAAAATGAATATCAAGTTTTCGAAACACTCATCGGCAAAAACTGATTAAAAAAAGAAAAAAGAATATTAAGTTTTCAGAACAATAATCAGCGAAAACGAACTAAAAAAAGAAAAATGAATATCAAGTTTTCGAAAAACTCATCGGCAAAAACTGATTAAAAAAAAGAAAAATAAATATTAAGTTTTCGAAACACTCATCAGCGAAAACTGATTAAAAAAAGAAAAATGAATATCAAGTTTTCAGAGCACTCATCGGCGAAAATTTATTAAAAAAAGAAAAATAAATATCAAGTTTTCGAAAACAATCATCGGCAAAAACTGATTAAAAAAAATAAATATCAAGTTTTCAAAACACCCATCTGCGAAAACTGATTAAAAAAAGAAAAATAAATATCATGTTTTCAGAACAGTCATCTGCGAAAACTGATTAAAAAAATAAAAATGAATATCAAGTTTTCGAAACACTTATCGGCGAAAACTATTTAAAAAAAATGAATATTAAGTTTTCGAAACATTCAACGGCGAAAACTGATTAAAAAATGAAAAATTACTATCAAGTTTTCGAAACACTCTTCGGCGTAAACATATTAAAAAAAGAAAAATAAATATCAAGTTTTTGAAACACTCATCGGCGAAAATTGATTAAAAAAAGAAAAATAAATATCAAGTTTTCGAAAACACTCCTCGGCTAAACCTGATTAAAAAAAGAAAAATGAATATCAAGTCCTCGAAACACTCATCGGCCAAAACTGATTAAAAAAAGAAAAATGAATATCAAGTTTTCAAAACACTCATTGGCAAAAACAGATTAAAAATGAAAAAGAAATATTAAGTTTTCGAAACACTCATCGGCGAAAACTGATTAAAAAAAAGAAAATGAATATCAAGTTTTCAGAACACTTATCGGCGAAAATTGATTAAAAAAAGAAATATGAATATCAAGTTTTCGAAAACACTCATCGGTAAAAACTGATTAAAAAAAGAAAAATAAATATTAAGTTTTCGAAACACTCATCGACGAAAACTGATTAAAAAAATGAATATCATGTTTTCAGAACATTTATCGGCGAAAATTTATTAAAAAAATAAAAATGAATATAAAGTTTTCAAAACACTCATCGGCGAAAACTGATTAAAAAAGGAAAATGAATATCAAGTTTTCGAAACACACATCGGTTAAAACTGATTAAAAAAAGAAAAATGAATATCAAGTTTTGGAAACACTCATCGGCGAAAACTGATTAAAAAAAGAAAAATAAATATCAAGTTTTCGAAACACTCATCTACGAAAGCTGATTAAAGAAAATAAAAATGGATATCAAGTTTTCGAAACCACTAATCGGCGAAAATTGATTAAAAAAAGAAAAATGAATATCAAGTTTTCGAAACACTCATCGGCAAAAATTAATTAAAAAAAGAAAAATGAATATCAAGTTTTCGAAACACTCATTTGCGAAAACATACGAAAAAAAGATTAATGAATATCAAGTTTTCGAAAAACTCATCGACAAAAACTGATTAAAAAAAAGAAAAATAAATATTAAGTTTTCGAAACATTTATCGGCGCAAACTGATTAAAAAAAAGAAAAAAGAATATCAAGTTTTCAGAACACTCATCGGCGAAAATTTATTAAAAAAATAAAAATGAATACCAAGTTTTCGAAAACACTCATCGGCAAAAATTGATTAAACAAAGAAAAATATATATTAATTTTCGAAGCACTCATCGGCAAAAACTGATTAAAAGAAAGAAAAATGAATATCAAGTTTTTACAACACTCATCGGCGAAAATTGATTAAAAAAAAGAAAAATAAATATCATGTTTTGGAAAACACTCGTCGGCGAAAACTGATTAAAAAAAGAAAAATGAATATCAAGTTTTCGAAACACTCATCGGCAAAACTAATTAAAAAAAGAAAAATGAATATCAAGTTTTCGAAACACTCATCAACGAAAACTTACTAAACAAATAAAAATGAATATCCAGTTTTCAAAACACTATTCGACCAAAACTGATTAAAAAAATAAAAATTAATATAAATTTTCGAAACACTCATCGGCGAAAACTGATTAAAAAAGGAAAATGAATATTAAGTTTTCAAAACACTTATCGGCGAAAAATGATTAAAAAAAGAAAAATGAATATCAAGTTTTGAAAACACTCATCTACGAAAACTGAATAAAGAAATAAAAAATGAATATCAAGTTTTCGAAACACTCATCGGCGAAAACTCATTAAAAAAAGAAATTAAATATCAAGTTTTTGAAACACTCATCGGCGAAAACTGATTAAAAAAAGAAAAATGAATATCAAGTTTTCGAAACACTTATCAGTGAAAAACTAATTAAATATAGAAAAATGAATATGACGTTTTCGAAACACTCATCGGCTAAAACTAATTAAGAAAAAGAAAAATTAATATCATGTTTTCGAAACACTAGCTCATCGGGGAAAACTATTTAAAAAAAAAGAAAAATAAATATTACATTTTCGAAACACTCATGGATGAAAACTAATTAAATAAAGAAAAATGAATATCACGTTTTCCAAACACTCATCGGCGAAAACTGATTAAGAAAAATAAAAATGAATATCAAGTTTTTGAAACACTCATCGGCGAAAACTGATTAAAAAAATGAAAAATGAATATCAAGTTTTCGAAAACACTTATCAGCTAAAACTGATTAAAAAATGAAAAATGAATATCAAGTTTTCGAAACACTCATCGGCGAAAACTGATTAAAAAAAGAAAAATTAATATTAAGTTTTCGAAACACTCATCGGCGAAAAAAGATTAAAAAAAGAAAAATGAATATCAAGTTTTCGAAAATACTCATCGATGAAAACTAATTAAATAAAGAAAAATGAATATCACGTTTTTGAAACACTCATCGGCGAAAACTGATTAAGAAAAAGAAAAATGAATATCAAGTTTTCGAAACACTCATCGCCGAAAACTGATTAAAAAAAGAAGAAGAAAGAATATCAAGTTTTCAGAGCACTTATCGGCGAAAATTGATTAAAAAAAGAAAAAATGAATATCAAGTTTTCGAAAACAGTCCTCGGCTAAAACTGATTAAAAAAAGAAAATGAATATCAAGTTTTCGAAACACTCATCGGCAAAAACAGATGAAAAAAAAGAAAAATAAATAGTAAGTTTTCGAAACAATCATCGGCGAAAATTGATTAATAAAAGAAAAATGAATGTCAAGTTTTCAGAGCACTCATTGACAAAAATTGATTAAAAAAAGAAAAATGAATATCAAGTTTTCGAAAACTGTAATACCCTAGAATATTTTAACTAGCATCATTAATTAAAGTAAATTAAATTAATTAATTTAAAAGTTGAAAATGGATAGAAGCACACACTATCCTACTACAAATTTTTTTTTTTAAAATACAAGTGTGTTTAAATCCTAATTTATCTATATTTCTTTTTTTTTTATTATTGTTATTACACCAGATTTTTATTTAGGTGATAGGTATATATATTAATTTAATTATATATATATATATATATATATATATTTATAAGTGTAAAAGAAAGGGATAAAGAGATAAAAGAAAAAAAAAAGGAGAGGGGAAGCTATCGTGCACGAGAGAAACGGGGAAGGGAAACACGAGAGAGAGGGGAAGAGCCAGCAACGTCGTTCACGGAGGAGCTCAAGGAGGAAGGGAGCTTGCGTGGAGGTGGCCGGACGTGCGAAGAGGAGAGCCGGAGACGCCGTCGCCGGAAAACGCCATCGTTGTGCTGGAGGAGAGAGAATCGCGGGTTAGAGAGAGAAAGCAAAGGGAGTGAGCTTTGTCGCCGGAAAACGCCGTCTCTTCACCGGGGAAGGTGGCTGGGAGTCTCCTCTACTCCATATCGTCCTTCTAACCGGTTGAATCGAGGTGAGAAGTCCCGAAACTCTCAAACCCCAATTTTAGCAATTTTAGGGATTTTTGGAAAGACCCCAATTGATTCAATCTTAGTATTCTGGGTCCTAAATTGAAGTATTTGCATGTTAGGGAGTGAGTTGGAAGCTTAGGAACCGGAACCAAATTGATGGAATTTATCCGGGTTGGAAAAAGTGTAGGAAAATGTGGTTGTTAAGGTTTAAGAATGTTGTGGACTGATTGGGGTGCATTAATAGGTGGAAATTGTGACTATATAATTGTTAAAATTATTGGAATGTACGAGGGATTAAAACCCGAGTAATTCCCGTCTCACCCGGAACCCGGTTCGGGGAAAAAGAGACAATTTTCTAATTTTACGCGTATCCGGATATATGTATTCATGTGTAAGTAAAGTGTTGAAGGTTATTTTGGTAAATGGAAATCTTGGACAAGTAGAATTTATGACTCTCTTGAGCCATAAATTCAAGACTTGGGTAATGGGAATTTCATATGGACACATAGAGGTGGAATTAGGTAATTTGGCATTCCCAAATCAAGGCTTCCGAATAGTGTGATTAATCAAAGGTTGAACACGAATAGAAGCATGCTAGGTGTTCCGAAAACTAGTTGAGGGCATTCCAAGCCAACAACTAGTTTATGGAATTAATTAGAGAGAACATGAGCGTTAGCGTTACATGTACACGATAGTGGCTAAATTTCAAGTTTCTAAATCTCTCAAGTATATGTGTATAGGGCACCATACGGTGAGTGGACCTTCGGGCACACCGAGAGCCGATCAGAGGGGCCAAACAGGTGAGGGGCTTTCCTATCCTTGTCCTATAGGGTTGACTGCGGATAGGGATGGCAATCTTACCCGGACCCAACGGGTACCCGGTAAAATTACCCGTTGGGTCCGGGTCTGGGTACTAAAAAAATGGGTTTGGGTCCGGGTCCGGGGATTTTAACGGGTTAATTTCTGGGTCCGGGTAAGGGGGTATTCACCCCGAACCCGGACCCGGTGATATAATATATATAAAAATATTTTATATATAAGTATTTTTATATAAATATTTTATATATAAATACTTTTTATATATTATTTATATATATAAATATTAAAAACAAATTTACATATCATCTCACACTTACCCAGTAGTCCAGTACCCACACGCGTGCCTCACCCTCATCACGATTCACACACATTTCCATTTTACTAAGCTCAAAAACCCAGACTTTTTATTTTAATCTTATTGTGTGTTTGAAGTTTTTTTAAAAAAAATTAGAAATAATTAAATTTATGATTGTGTATTCAATACTTGCGTGTTTGAAGTTTTTTTTTAAAATTTAAAAATAATTAAATTTATGATTTGTAGAAAAAAATAATAAATTTTCCGGGTCCGGGTCCGGGTCCGGGGATTTAAGTATTCGACTGGTCCGGGGATGGGTCTCACATTTTAGACCCGGCCGGGGACGGGTCCGGGGCCGGGGAAAAAATCGAGTTCCGGGGCCGGGTCCGAGGATTGCAGTATCCTCCCTGTACCCTACCCATTGCCATCCCTAACTGCGGATATGGATATATGGTTTGCCTTCTTGCCTATTTGTACAAATTATATATTAGATAATATGTTATTGTTGTTCCTAAATTACAATATATGTGAAAACGTGCTATATGTGTGTATGTGAATTGTAAGAGCGATGGTGGCTCAAGGGGCCTTATATGAAAAGAAGGTCCTCGGGACCTATATGATATCGGGGGTAGGATCGAGTCAATTTTATTTATGAGGGTCTTGTGGTACTAGAAACAAACCTCGTTGATTATTATCTGAAAGGTGTGGTTTTGTATGTAAATCCTTAAGGAAAATAAACATAGGTGACTTTGTTTTGAACAAAGAGTCCGAATTAGAAACCACTTGGAAATCTAGATTTGCCTAAGAAGAAGTAAAATGAATAAGTGGTGGTCCACAGGGGTCAGACGAGTCGCCGGCTATGCTCCAAGTGAAGTCTTGGGGTCAGATTAATGTTCCAAGTAAAGTCTTGGGGCCTGGGTTTCCAAGAATGATCAACTAGGTTCCTATATCGCTCACGTGAGATATTGCCTTCGGGCCAGATTCTCTCCTAACGGAGATATGCCTTCGGGCCAGTTTATGATTACGGTTTTTTGAACATGGACATCCACATGAAGTTATATGTTAAATTGTGATATGACGTATGTATGAATTTAAACGTATGTAAAACCATGCTTTAAATTCTTTATTGTGAATATGATATATGCTGATTGCCTGACCACTTAATATATGGAAACTCAAAATCTGATATATGCGTATGTGATTGTGATTGGTTCCCTTCCCTCAGTTGTAGTGGTACCCGCTACTACACCAGGGATGGGAGAGCCTCTCACTGAGTCCGTTTGACTCACCCCAATGTTAAATGTTACAGACACAGGTGGTATAGGCATCGGGAGCGCTTCCACTTCATCTCAGGGAGGCGGACAGACTTAGAGACCGCACGCATTGTTCGCGTGGGTAGTATTGATATATGTATTTTGTCAGGATATATATATGTATCTGATTCTTTTGGTATAACATTGTTTTGTACAGTTGTTATATATATACATGTATATGTCACACTCTAGAATTGTCGACTTCATACAGGTTAAAGATTGGTCTTGTTGTTGGGAATATAGGTTATGATATGAAGAATATCAGGTGTATATATATATATGGATGTGACTTCCGCATGTGAATAGGATAGATCACACGCACTAAGCGTGTGGTCAATATGTAAATTTATATGTATGTGTGACTGAATGTTTGGTTGTGTGAAAATACGACTTCCGCATGCGAATAGGATAGATCACACGCATTGAGGCATGTGATCAATATGTAAATTATATGCAGGTGTGTGATTGAATATATATATTTGACTGTACACAGGAATTCTGCATGTGAATAGGATAGATCACCCGCCTTTAAGCGCGTGATCAATATGCATATTATATGTACGTGTGATTGATTATGTGTATATGTATAGACTGAAGCGGCGTTGAGCGAGCCGTGGATTGCGTGCTACTTAGGTCACCGGACGGGGATGACCATATATACTATATAGTGTTTGTATTAGAAATGGGTAGTTACGCAAATATAAAATGTCAATCAGGGATTAGAGGCTTACGGGATAGGAGAAATCCTACCTCCCGTGCCGGTCACGGACGTCCGATAGGGGGTCGTGACAAACTTGGTATCAGAGGCAGGTTATCTTTGATTGTATGAAGCCATAGGTATGACCGGGTGTCGGTTTACCCCTCTTTGTGTACCCGGGCACAACGTGGGAGTAAAAAGGCACTTGTGAAAGTACCCAGGAAATTGTGCCAGCTTTTCTTTCTACTCTCTTGATATGAAATATCATTAATGTACGTGTACTTATTAGGTGTGGTCCTTGTGCAGTATAGGATGCCACCTATCACGAGACGGATTAGGGGTGGAGGGAGAACTCCTGTTGAAATTGATCGAGAATCAGTTCGGGAGGAGGGAATGCCCACCCGAGGCCGAGGTAGAGGTCATACTCGAGGCCGAGGTAGGGGTCGTGCTCGAGGTCGAGGAAGAGCACAAGTGAGAGGGGAAGAGAGGAGACCGTCACCGGAACCTCAACCCCAAGTAGAGACAGGTGCACCTTTCGTGGCGGAAATGCTCACGGCAGGATTTCAGGAACTAAGAGAAGAGATGACGAGGCAAATACAGAGGGAGGTACGCCGGTTGGTAGTCGGCGAGGAAGAACAAGAGAGAGTTCCCAGCAATCAAGAGATGGAGGTTGTTGAGGAGGAGGATAGGGAATGACAACAACCACAGGAAATGCCCCGTGAACCACGGGCAACACCCCGAGAGCTGCCAATTTCAAAATTTCTGAAGCTTCATCCACCCACTTTCTGCAGAACTAGTGAGAAAGAGGATCCGCAATACTTTCTCAGAGATGTGGTCAGAATTGGGCGCATGCTGAGGTGCTCAGGCCATGAATTAGTGGAATTAGCTTCATTCCAGCTGAGGGGAGCGGCTAGAGTATGGATAGAGTCCGTACAGACGAGGTATTCACGCAGAGTGGCACCGATGACCTGGGAAGATTAAGTTTTCGAAACACTCATCGGCGAAAACTGATTAAAAAAAAGAAAAATGAATATCAAGTTTTTAGAACACTCATCGGCGAAAATTTATTAATAAAAGAAAAATGAATATCAAGTTTTCGAAAACACTCATTGGTAAAAACTGATTAAAAAAAGAATAATAAATATTAATTTTCGAAACACTCATCGGCGAAAACTGTTTAAAAAAAAGAAAAAAAAATATCAAGTTTTCATAACACTCAACGGCGAAAATTGATTACAAATAGAAAAAAGAATATCATAATTTGAAAAACACACATCGGCTAAAATTAATTAAAAAAAAGAAAATGAATATCAAGTTTTCGAAACACTCATCAGCGAAAACTTACTAAAAAAGAAAAATGAATATCCTGTTTTCGAAACACTATTCGACCAAAACTGATTAAAAAAATAATAATAAATATAAATTTTCGAAACACTCATCGGCGAAAACTAATTAAAAAAGGAAAATGAATATCAAGTTTTCGGAACACTCATCGGCGAAAACTGATTAGAAAAAGAAAAATGAATATCAAGTTTACGTAACACTCATCTACGAAAACTGATTAAAGAAAATAAAAATGAATATCAAGTTTTCGAAACACTCATCGGCGAAAACTGATTAAAAAAAGATAATAAATATCAAGTTTTTGAAACACTTATCGGTGAAAACTGATTAAAAAAATGAATATCAAATTTTCAAAACACTCATCGGTGAAAAACTAATTAAATAAAGAAAAATGAATGTCACGTTTTCGAAACACACATCGGCTAAAACTGATTAAGAAAAAGAAAAATGAATGTCATGTTTTCGAAACACTCATCGGGGAAAACTATTTAAAAAAAAGAAAAATAATATTACGTTTTCGAAACACTAATCGATGAAAACTAATTAAATAAAGAAAAATGAATATCACGTTTTTGAAACACCCATCGGCGAAAACTGATTAAGAAAAAGAAAAATGAATATCAAGTTTTCGAAACACTCATTGGCTAAAATTGATTAAAAAAAATAAAAATGAATATCAAATTTTAATAACACTCATCGGCGAAAATTGATTAAAAAAGAAAAATGAATATCAAGTTTTCGAAAACACTCATCGGCTAAAACTGATTAAAAAAATAAAAATGAATATCAAGTTTTCGAAACACTCATCGGCAAAAACTGACTAAAAAAAGAAAAATGAATATTAAATTTTCGAAACACTAATCAGTGAAAACTTACTAAACAAAGAAAAATGAATATCCAGTTTTCGAAACACTAATCGACCAAAACTAATTAAAAAAATAAAAATGAATATCAAGTTTTCGAAACACTCATCGGCGAAAACTGATTAAAAAAAGAAAAATGAATATCAAGTTTTGAAAACACTCATCGGCTAAAACTGATTAAGAAAAAGAAAAATGAATATATGTTTTCGAAACACTCATCGGGAAAAACTGTTTAAAAAAAAGAAAAAAGAATATTACGTTTTCGAAACACTAATCGATGAAAACTAATTAAGTAAAGAAAAATGAATATCACATTTTTGAAACTCCCATCGGCGAAAACTGATGAAGAAAAAGAAAAATGAATATCAAGTTTTTGAAACACTCATCGGCTAAAACTGATTAAAAAAAAGAAAAATGAATATCAAGTTTTTATAACACTCATCAGCGAAAATTGATTAAAAAAAGAAAAATGAATATCAAGTTTTCGAAAACACTCATCGACTAAAACTGATTAAGAAAATAAAAATGAATATCAAGTTTTCGAAACACTCATCGGCAAAAACTGATTAAAAAAGAAAAATGAATATTAAGTTTTCGAAACACTAATCAGCAAAAACTTACTAAAAAAAGAAAAATGATTATCCAGTTTTCGAAACACTAGTCGACCAAAATTGATTAAAAAAATAAAAATGATTATAAAGTTTTCGAAACACTCATCAGCGAAAACTTACTAAAAAAAGAAAAATGAATATCCAGTTTTCGAAACACTGTTCGATCAAAACTGATTAAAAAAATAAAAATGAATATCAAGTTTTCGAAACACTAATCGGCAAAAACTGATTAAAAAAAGAAAAATGAATATCACGTTTTCGAAACACTCATCAGCGAAAACTGATTTAGAAAAAGAAAAATGAATATCAAGTTTTCGAAACACTCATCGGTGAAAACTAATTAAATAAAGAAAAATGAATACCACGTTTTCGAAACACTCATTGGCGAAAACTGATTAAGAAAAAGAAAAATGAATATCAAGTTTTCGAAACACTCATCGGGGAAAACTATTTAAAAAAAGAAAAAGAAAAATGAATATCAAGTTTTCGAAAGACTCATCAGCGAAAACTATTTAAAAAAGGAAAAAAGAATATCAAGTTTTCAGAACACTAATCGGCGAAAATTGATTAAAAAAAGAAAAATGAATATCATGTTTTGGAAAACACTCATCCTAAAACTGATTTAAAAAAGAAAAAAGAATATCAAGTTTTTGTAACACTAATCGGCAAAAACTGATTAAAAAAAGAAAAAATGAATATCACGTTTTCGAAACACTCATTGGCGGAAACTGATTTAGAAAAAGAAAAATGAATATCAAGTTTTCGAAACACTCATCGGTGAAAAACTAATTAAATAAAGAAAAATGAATATCACGTTTTCGAAACACTCATCGGCTAAAACTGATTAAGAAAAAGAAAAATGAATATCATGTTTTCGAAACACTCATCAGGCAAAACTATTTAAAAAAAAAAGAAAAAGAAAAATGAATATTACGTTTTCGAAACACTCATCGATGAAAACTAATTAAATAAAGAAAAATGAATATCACGTTTTTGAAACACTCATAGGCAAAAACTAATTAAGAAAAAGAAATGTAATACCCGAGAGATTTTCGAAGTTTAAAAAGAAAAGGAAAGAAAATGGGTAGAAAATTTTCAGTGTTTAAATTGGGACCTAAGGGAGTAGAAATTTAAATTTGGTAGGAGGAGGGATTAAATTGGAAATATTTTTCAGCCTTACTTATTTAATATTATTATTATTATTATTATTATATATTAAAAAATAAAAGAAAATAAAAAGACGAAGAAAAGAAGTAGGAAATAATTTTTAGGATTTAATTCAGGACCTAAGAAATTGAAACCCTGAATTAAATAGGGTGAAGGGAGTAGGAAATATTTTAGGGTATTTAAATTTGGGATATAAAAGAAAAAAATAAAAGTTTTAATTGGAAAGAGGAAGATTTAATTGGGGATATTTTCGACCTATTCTTTATGATAATAATAATTATTATTATTTAGTTATTATCTATTTATTTTGATTATTTAATTATTAATCATTTTATTAATTAATTATATTACTTTTTATTAATTAATTAATTATTTATTTTAATCAAATTGGGGTGGGGGTGCCGTCACTTACAAATAAAAAGGGGAAAAGAAGAAGAAAGGAAAAAGAGAGTGAGAGAGATTGATAATACCAATATTTACCCTTGTATCTTTTGGCATTTGACAAGCTTTTGTTGAGTTTAAAGAGTCATTATGCGTGATTTAGTGTTATTCAAGGGCACTTAAGGACTTAAATCACAATCTTGCTAATTCCATGTTTTTATTGAATAAATTGTGATAATTCTCTAGTTTTATTAACTTGAGGGCCTCACAATTGTTTTGGTTGATTTGTAGGTCAACTAGCTTGAGGAATAGCAAAGATTCAAGTGCTAGAGGTCGAGAAAGAAGCTGGAAAGCGAAGCCGGTACAAGATTTGAGGCTTAGAGGCATTTTTGGGCCTATTCTACTGTTCCACCCGCTGCCAGCGGGTAGCCTTGCAAGCTGCCAGCGGGTGGACTTCAGTTTCAGAGCAAAACGTGCGTTTCGAGTAATCCACCCGCTGCCAGCGGGTACACCAGTTCTGCACGACTTTCTCGCGATTTTAAGAGCTGAAACGGATGGTGGGCCCACTTTCTCAATGTTTTACCACAAGGGGAGCATACTAGGTCGGATTAGAGGGAATATTCTGAGGTTTTAGAGGCCCTTAACCTAATCAAGAGAGAAACCCACGAATTTGAAGACATTCATCACACAAGCTCTCATTCTCTCAAGTCTCTCCACATTTCCAGCCACACTCACCATTTTCTCTTCATCTTCTCCACTCTCCACACCTATTCAGACCAAATTCCAGCAACCTCCATCATCATCCATGGCTAAGCAAGGGTTGGAGGAGCTTGGTGGAGCATTTCTCCCATCCATGAGTGGCTAAACTTCTTGTGCTTTGGAGGAGGATGATTAGGGCTTGAGCTATGGCATCCAATAGGGAGTTTTTCTTGTTTTCCTACTACTTCTCTTTATGGATTCATGTTTATCTTGTTGATATTGATGAGTTTGTATTGATTGTGGCTCTATGGTTGTGGAACTCAACTAGGTTGTAGTTGGACATTAGGAATTTAAATAGACTAGTGATTTGTATTTTGATTCTCCCATTGTGGGTTTTGATTACATTGGATTTGGTTGAATCGTATTGTAATTTTTAATTCATTGTGGAAGTCACTCTAATGACAATGGTAATTGTTGAGTTGAATTCTAGTTTATGTTAAATTCCTCATTTGCTTCATTGATGGTATTTGATTAGGCTTGTTAATTGTCCGGTTGGCTAATTGCATCCTCTAATTAAATTACCTAGGTTTAGTGGTCACTAAACTACTTTAGGAAATGGCCTTTCATTGATTAACTCCATACTTTTTGATAGCAAGGATAGCCCAAAGCATTATCCAACAAAGCATATTCATCTCATTTCATTCACCTCAATTTACTTTAGCTTTAAAAAATATTGAAAATCCCAAAAAGTGTTAGTTCTAGTTTCATTTAGTTGCATTTAATTCCATTTAGTTTCATTGCATACCAAGTGTTTGTTAAATTGCTTCAAAGACTTCCCTTTTTGTGTTAATTGAGCATATTTGTCCATTGAGTCCATAGGCTCCGCGAGAGAGAATCGACCTAGGTTGTGCCACTAGCTGCACTTTCTAGTATTAATTTTATTGGTGCCGGCCTCGCGACAAGGCCGCGTCACATCAGAGATTCGTGAGGAAGAAAGAAAGAAAGAAAGAGAGAGAAAGAAGAGAGAGAGAGGAGGAGAGGTGTGAGGAAGAAGAAGAAGAAGAAGGGTTGGGGTTCGCCGGAAAAGTGACCGGGGAGAGCTAGCCGAGCCGGAAAAGTCACCGGAGCTCGGGCACGACGTCTCCTACACCTTCCACCAATCGAATCAAAGGTTGGTAACCCCAATTTCATTCGAAACCCTCAATTTCTTCATTTTTAGGGATTTCTTCGATCCACCTTCGATTGGGTTGTTTTGAGGGTAGATTGAGACCTAGGAAGTATTCTTGAACACTTGGTTGGGGTAAGGATCGAGGCTATACCCTCTGGTTTAGCCGAATTCGAATTTGGAAGGATTTGGGGTTGAAATTTTAATTATTCATAAATTGAGGAAATGATTGATAATTAGGAATTGAGTTTGGATTTGAGTAAATAGGCTTGGATTGGAATTATTGAAATTATATTGTTAAGATATTAGCTGAACAAAACCCGTGAAGAGCTGACCCGAAGTTACTAAGGTGGAACCTTGACGTTAACGTGCCGGGTCCCTGCTCGGATTGCCCAATTACACTTTAAGGGTGATATTGAGGGCTCCAAACCTCTTCTTTTCAATCTTAAACACCTTAGAATAATTCTAAAAATGTTATCAAGCATCAAGAATTATTTTAGGTACTTTCTTGTTTCCCAAGGATGGAAACTTGCGGAACAATAAAGTCCAAATTTTAAAGTGGCAACTTTATTTCTTCGTAATTATTAGGAAACTTAAGTAGGATAATTTAAAAGTATATTGAGGTTTAGTAACTCAAACCCAAGGCTCCAAAATCAATCCAAGGTGAGCGATCATTGTACGAAACCAAGTGTGAAGCACTTGAGACTCTCATGGAAGAGAGGGAAGACGAATAAGACCAAGAACTCAGTTCTTGGCAACGTCTAGGTGCATTTTTATGCACGAGCATATCTTATGCATATGAGTTGCATATAGTTAAGATTGTTAACCACGTGAATGCAATTGTTAGGAAACCACGATTCGTCCGGAGCGGGAGTTACTCCAAGACAAACGCAAGTAAGCCATCCAGGTGAGGGATTTCCCATCCTTGCCCTACAGGGTTGATTGAGGATGTGGATATGTGGTTTGCCTACTTGCTTATTTGTAAGAATTACTTAGTGGTTAACATGCTATTGTTGTTCCTAAACTGTTATATGTGAAAATATTTGTATATGTGTGTTTGACTACAGGTAAAGAGGTACTGGAGGGTATCAATGTGATGACATGAGATACGCCGAACAGTACAAGAAAGGGGGTATGTCACGACCCCCTATCGGACATCCGTGACCGGCACAGGAAGTAGGATTTCTCATATCCCGTAAGCCTCTAACTCCTGATTGAGATTTCCACCAATTTATAACTACCCTTTTCTAATACAAACAATATATAACATATATGGTCATCCGTTTCCGGTGACCTAAGCAGTTTGCAATCCATGGCTCGCTCAACGCCGCTTCAGTCTATAAATATACACATATTCATTCACAAGTACATATAATATAAATATTGATCACGCGCTTCAGGGCAGGTGATCTATCCTATTCACATGCAGAAGTCCTGTATACAGTCATACATATATTCAATCACACGCTTACATATAGTTTACATATTGATCACACGCCTCAATGCGTGTAATCTATCCTATTCACATGCGGAAGCCATATTTTCACACAAACATATAATTTACGTATTGATCTCACATGCCTCAATGCGTGTGACCTATCCTAGTCGCATGCAGAAGTCATATACGTATATACATGATATATATTATATCATAGCCTATATTCCCATCACCAAGACCTAACTTTAATCTGTATGAAGCCGACAATGCTAGAATTCAAGTGTGACATATATATATACAGCAGGTGTAAACGTACATACGCCACGCCCAAAAAGGATTCAAATATATATATATATATATATATATATATATATATATATATATATACATCACAACACTTATACATAATCAAAATAACTACCGACACGAACAAAGCGTGCGGTCTTCAGAGTTGTCCGCCTCCTTGAGAAGAAGTGGACGCGTTCCCGACTCCTGAACCACCTCTATCTGAAACATGTAAACAGGGGGGTGAGTCGAACAGACTCAGTGAGAAGCTCCCCCATCCTTGGCGTAGCAGCGGGTACCACTACAGCTGGGGGAAGGGAGCAACCACAACCACATGCGCATGAAACAGATTTATATTGTGACCTTAAATATGATCAGGCAATCAATATATCATATTCACAATTAAAAATCCTAATTCATGCTCCTAACAAGTTTATTAATCCGCATGTAAATCAATCATAAACATATATCATATCTTTTCATAAGTCATACATAGTTATGCTCGTAGGCATTCACTTTCTGTCTCCTGCATTACGCTAAGAGAAATACTGGCCCGAAGGCATTCACTTTCTGTCCTCCGCGTTACGCTAAGAGAAATACTGGCCCGAAGGCAATGTCTTATTCGAACCTAGTTGATCAAACTAGGAACTTTCTGACTCCAAGGAACACTTAGAGTAATAGCCGGCAACTTTTCTGACCCCGGTTAAACCAAGGTAATGGCCACTATGTGGCATACTTACTGTTAATTGAATCCTGTCTGTCCGACCAAGATAACCGACTCGATCTACCTGGACAACCTAAACAAACTCAACTAACATATTTAACCTTGAAAGACGCCCTATGAGAACTAGTTGAATATTAAACGTGATTACTAGTTAGGCCTAGTTTCCCCCTTTTTAATTATGCATCACTCTCACTCACACTTAACAACCTAGGTTCATTTTCCTCAATGTATCATACGGTCAAAACCTTTGCACGATGATCAATTTAAATGAGTTTCTAATATTAATAAACCCTCACATATGAAATTCCGACTCAATCCTACCCACGGTATCATATAAGGCTCGGTGAGCCACAATATCGCATATTCACTTGAGAACGAACATATAAACATATAAAAAGTTTGCACGTCTACTGTTTACTCACTAACCATATACGCATAACATAAATCTATTCATATAAATATATTCCACAAATCAATTTGCACAAAATAGAGCAAACCACATTCTCCACGTAGTCATCCAACCCTGTGGGGCAAGGATGGGAGAGCCCCTCACCTCGTTGGTCCTCCTGTTCAGTCCTCGGAGTGCCTGAAGCTCCAATCGCTCTGTGGTGCCCTATACACATATATATTTAGAAAATTTAGAACGTGTAACTAAGCATATAAAAATGTGCGTGTCATGCTAATGCTCATGTACCCTCTAGATATTTCTAAGAACTAATTATTTAGTTCGTTACGTCGTCTTATTTACTCTTTCTGAAAGTCCAGAATATCTCATATTCGACTTTCACACTTTCGAGCCATTTAGAACCTCTAACTGCTTAGGTTAGAGATTCCCACTTGTCTAAATTTCCCTTCATGTGTTCATATGGGTATTTAACTAATAAAAGAATTAAATTCACGGTTCAAAAGAGGCTCTAGCTTACTGTTGGATATATTGGGGTCTTCGGGACTAAATATCCGTCCATGTGGGAGTTCGATCGGGTTGAGTGAGGATCCGTTGGAAAGCTCGCTGAGAGACGAACAAAACGACACCAAGATGACACTCATCGGAGGTCACACGAGTTTGCACTCGTGGCCCAAAGTGGGCTAGGTGATCATGATGGAAGCATGATATTTTGTTCATATTCCAAGTCCCACATTGCTTGCGTCAATGATGGGAGCTCTCTCGTTCTGCTATAAATAGGAGTGACTCCACACCTTTCTAGTTGCTCATTCCATGTGTTGGTAAGGGGGGTTCCGTTTGGGAAACCCCACTCAGTATAATATTTCTCTCTTTCTCTAGAGTCCTCTTCTGCGCATCAGTCGTGGACATGTGGCTCTACCTCTCGTAGGTAGAGTCCTCCGTTTGGTGCGGCCCTTTTCGGAGCTCATCGATTGGAGGTCAGTCCTGGTGGAGCAGAGGCACTGGCAAGATCCGAGGTTTTAGCGATGGCGTCCAGGTTAGTAGCTTTCGCAATTTATATTTTTGCCTAGATTTATTTTCGGTTTTTCTTTTAGGTCCTTGGGTCAGGTCGGGTCATGTGGATCCGAGCCTTTTCCTACATTGGTATCAGAGCCAGGTTATGCTAGAGCTCTATTCTCCAGGGATTGATGAACCGAAAAGGGTTAGGAACATGTTTAGGTCTTGTATGATTTTTTATTTAAAACTTAGGAACATGCTTAGGTTCCCAGTTTTATTTAAATGTTTTAATTTTAACTTAAAACATGTGATAGTCAAATATTGTAGGTAGGGTCCCATAATTTTTGAATTTAAATTATATGTGTTAATTTTTTAATGTATGTATACCCTACCCTAAAACCTAGAAACATGTTTAGGTTCCCCTTTCAATATTAAAGACCCTTATTTGCATGCATGTATATATTATTTAAGGTATGTGTACCCTACGAATTAGATATATACCTGTGGTTGTATGCTACTGCTTTGGGGAAGGGGAAAGTTGACTAACGGGGATGACGTTGACCGGCCGGGAGGCTGACGGAGTTGCCGCTGCCGGTAGCCGATCGGCTGCTGGTGCCGCCGCATACCGTCGCCAGCTCTGTCGTGGACCGCCGACGACGGTAGTCGGCCGATGGTTTACCGGCGACCGGTGCCGTCACCGGCAAAGGACGGTGACCGGCAGTGACGGCCGAGGTTTGGGGACGTTCGCCGGCGACGGAGGTCCGGCGACCCGACCGGCACCGATGCCGGCAGAGGACCAGCGACCTCCGCCGTCGTGGGTCGCCGGTGTCGGTGACCGGCAACCGCCGCCGCCGCCGGTGGTCGGTCGACAATTGGCCGGCGCGGCCGTTGACTGTCGGAGGTCAATGGTTGACCGTTATCTGGTCAACGCTGATCGTTGAGCGTCGCAAAATTTTCTGTTGCGCATAATTTCTCCGTTTTAGCTCTGATTACGACGATTTTTGAGTCATTTTTCTCCATTTAGCGAGTCGAATCCAAATTTGGGGAGAAATTGGGGTGAATTGGAGTCTAAAGAGCAGCTATGACCATCTCTTGACTCATTCACATACACAACGAGAGAAAAGATTTAAGCGGTTTGTGATCGTTTAAATTATCTTAAGCATTTTACTCGAGTGGGAGCTAGAGGTAGCATGTGGCAAACCCATAACTCAATGTAAATGCTTATCCACGTGGGAATTTAAATAGTAAGTGATTATTTAAATGATCGTAAGTCGTTGTAATCAAGAGGAAGTTCGAGGTCGCGCCTGTGGCGACTCGATGTCCTTCTTGATCGCTTACATAGTGGGAATCCAAAAGAGATTTTGAATAGTATGTGACTATTCTATGAAAATTGTTGAGTCAAGCAGAGAAAGGTGTACATATATAGGCTCTCTGTGTGATGAGGGTGGTTGACCCTACTTCTCGAATGCAGAGACTGACTATATCTACACTCGTCTTGCGTTGATTACAATTTTCCAGAGTTGTGTGTTGTGTAATAAGGAGCTGTGTAATTAGTGTTAGCGTTTAGGATTGACTGATCGTATAACTACAAAATTTGTAAACGTAGATCACAATAGAGATATCGCTTTGGTGACACTGTGGCCACCAAACTGAGGCAGCTTACAATCAAGTTTGATGCCTCCAAGATGCATCTAAGGGAGAAATCAAACATAATTTGGGAGTGTGAGTAAGCTTGAACACTCCCCACTAGTAAACAGTGAGTTCAAACTGTTGTCAGATCTCTTCCCTCCTATTGGGAGTGCATATAGGTCATTCCGACCTTCACTAATACCATCAAGTTTCTTGATGATATTAAAACACCACCTAGTGCTCAAAGATTGGTGGCATAAGGCTGCAAAATCTATCGAGCACGTAGCCTAAGTGGCTAAAGTTACTTAGAGCTCTAGGCTCCAAGAACAAGGACAATGGGTCCAAGAGATGTGGTGCTAGGAAGAGAAAGGGTAAGTGTAAGGTAAGTAGCCTTAATTCAAAGGAAAAGCAAGAGAGGAAAAGAGATTTTGGCCAAGGTCAAATGTTGCTTGTGCCATTCCATAAGGCACTATGCACAAAAATTGTTTGCAACAATCATTTTCCTCTCACCCATGAGCATTGGTTCATGGAGTTCCGTCCTCTGCCCAATAGGAGCGGAAGTATACTCGTGGGAACAAAGCATGATTAAAGTTAAGAGGTTGGGCAGCTACAAAACGAAGTTGCGTAGTGGCCACTCTTTATCTTTATATATGTTTTGTGTTCTAGATACTGAACGGAACTTATTATAAGCTGTTTTTCCGTGAAAGAACTTAGGATATAATGTGATCTACATGTTTATCATGACTCCTTAGTGTTAGTTCTGATTTTATGACTATGGTTGTGTTGTGATACACTTTGAATTACATTCCCGTAATTCAACTAGTTGCTTTGCAATGCCTTCCTCTGTGGTTGATACACCTATTTGGCAAATGCGTGTGGGACGCAATTACATATTAGCAAAGGAGAATTTGTGAGGACAAATTCCTAATGCTAGTTTGTAAACGTTGCCTTACAGACAAAGCAACCTGTTGGTGTGTCTTCCTCTGTGTTGATACACCTATTTGGCAAGTGCGTGTGGGACGCAATTACGTATTAGGAAAGGAAAATTTGTGAGGACAAATTCCCAATGCTAGTTTGTAAACGTTGCCTACAGACAAAGCAACTTGAGAACCATTCAGTCATGAAATCAGAAAACCCACTTTCATCAAATTAGTCCACTCGGACATCAGCGGTCCAATAAGCGTGAGGGCAAGGTAAGTGGCCTAGTATTTTCTCACAGTTATGTGATGAAATTGGGATAGTTAAACAACTAACTATTCCACACACTCCACAGCAAAATGAGTTGCTGTTGGAGTTGGTTAAGTTGATAATGACTTAGGTGAACGTTCCTATTAGGGAGATGCTTTGCCAATAGTCACTTTCGTACTTAATCATATGCCCTTTCAAATTATGTGAGTGACTCCTTATGAGTTCTACTTAGGTGAAAGACCTTATTAGAGTATGCTGAGACCATGAGGGTATACAACATACTTGATCCTTCCTATGAGTATGGGAAGCTTGACCCTAGAGGTAAGAAGCGTGTCTTGGTAAGATAGCTTGGTCACTCAAAAGGATACGTCTTCATTGGTGAGAATGAAGACACTCCTGTCACATAATTTGAGTCTAAGGATGTAATGGTCCTTAAGACAAACTTTTCTAGAGCAAGGGAGACGGATTTTGGGATGTGCATCTTTATTGAAAGGAGGTGGACCTACAACACGTTGAGAGGAGCATATAGACGCATCTCCAGTTGTTGAGTCCAGTGGGAGTAATGCTTACGAGGAGCATATCTTCCACGAAGCACAATCCAAGAGGAGTACTAGAGGAGTACCAAAATTATCAAGTAGAGCCTAAGATAGTTTAAAAGGCTCTCTCCAGCCCTACTAGTAAAAGGTGGACTAAGACGGTGGAAGAAAAAAAGACAAAGTCTATAAGGACATAGCAAGTATAAGACTTGGTGGCTCTGCCCCGCGTCACAAGGCATTTTGAGAACAAGTATGCTCTCAAAAGTTAAGGGAGGCAGATGGGTCAATCGACCACTACTAGGCACATTAAGCAGTGAAGAAGTACACACAACAAGAAGGTATCGACTGTGACGAAACCTTCTCGTTTATTGTGTGGTAAGAGTCTGATTCTAGCTTTGGTCACCAGTTTAAGTCTGGGGGTACGTCAATTAGGATGTCAAGACTGCTTTCTTGTATGGCAAACTAGGTGAAGGGATCTATGTGGAAAAGCAAATAAGTCTCATGGCAAAAGGCCAAGAGCGTAGAGTATGTCGTCTTTAGGAATTTGTCAAGATCTCACATATTCATCTAGACTCGTGGTAATTGACCACTTAATCCATTTCAAGAAAGCTGAGAGTATTTCATTACCTCACGCTATATGTAGAAGACATATGGCAGCTAGAAATAACATAGAGGTTGCTTTAGCCAATTAAGGATGGCTATCCTTTCATCTTTTAAGATAAAGGAAGAGGTTTAGATAGTGGGAGTCAAGATTCATGGAGAATGCTCCAAGAATCGACTCACTTTGTCACAAGAATCCTATGAAGAATAGATTCTTGGCGGATTCCATTTGAGGGGACCTGAACCTGAGTTATGTGCTAGTAGCAAGAGGCAAGAATTTGAGTCTTGCTAGACGTCTTTAGACTAAGTCAGAGATGGAGTCATTGGATAGAATTTTCATACATGAAGTTGGTAGCTTGAAGTATAATGAGGATTATACTCGCTCCAACGTACCCTTTGTAGTCGGCTTTCTGAGCCATTATCAGTCAAATCTAGGTCAGACACACTGTTTAAAGTGTTCTGAGGTACTTGTAGGGCACTGCTGACAATCGGTTGTTTTCATCATATTATTGATTCGCAAACGGCGAGCCACACATTAATGTCGATTGGGTAAGAGACTTGGATGAGAGGACATCCACATCTTGGTGTGCTTTGCTAAGCACTGGAACCATCTTGCAAAGAGGCAAGTAAAGATTATGCATTTCTCTGTCCACTAGGGACATGGAGTTTATTGCATGATCATCAGCAGTACAGGGCAGTTTGGATTGGAAGATCTAAAGTCACTTATAGATTACAGATAGAGCTGTTGACCTAGTGACATTGATCTCATCAAGTAAACCAGCTATGGTTTACACCAAAGAAAGCCTAAGTACCACAAGAGAATGCAACACAACTTTGTATAAGATATCATTACACAGTAGTTAACTGCCCTATTGTGACATTCTAAGCATCAAGTGACCGGAGAGAGGGTTCTCACAGTATGACCTGTGATAGAGCATTGGCTTTATACCCTCACGGACCCGCATTCGTGGTTGGCTGTATAGAGATACAAGCCGTAAAACTAGTGTTTTAGATACACAGGATTCCTTAGAACCAGGGTGATTTAACATAATTTATGTCATGAGGACAAACTTTGTGAGAGCTCTATTTCTTGATCATAAGTAAAGTGTGATGCCTAGGCTTACCTTTATTTTGTGCGGATCAAGAAATAGAAGTACTTATTACACAATATATAAAGTATGTCGTACAGGCTTGGGAGGTTGGTTCTCTCACACGAGCAACCGCCTTGGACACGCAAGTGGTGTGGGCCAAGATGAGACTTGGGTGATTTTTCCTTGAACACCAAAATGGGATATAGTGTGAATATCCAGAGGCAGCTGAAAAGCGCCAAGTGTTGGACAGGAAAACGCCACTGAGAATTGATAAGTCTCCCTAGTAAGTGTACTAGGATGAGATCCGCTAAGATATGAGGTCTTATGATCGAATTATGAATCCCCGCTATTCATAATGCCTGTAGCCAGACATGAGTGCTCCACTTGGCGCTATATGAAGCGAGCGAAGTGTGGTAGCAAACTCAAGTCAGATTCTAAGTGAGTCTGGACTAAGGTCTGTGTGGTGTAAGTGATTGAGGATCAAAACCGACATACGCTCGAGAACACCACAACGTGTGTTTCATACCGCATGTGCTTTAAGTACCGCAAGGGAAGCATGTGAATGAATCCCTGCTTCAATGCTGTGTGAGTCCCTGAAAGGATGCATCAATCCTTTCAAAGGGTACCCTTATGCACTTTGACTCTGTCATGAAGAGATAAGGTAGTGCTTGCTACTTTGATATCTTTCCAAGAGGCTATGGAAAAATACAGCCCGATGGAAGACTGTCAGAAAAGCAGCTATCTTTGATTGAACTGATAAGAGTCGAAAGGAAGATTGTATTGACATATGCATGTGTGATAGTATCCTGAGGTCGACCCATTATGTGATCCCTTTGAGGTTCTCATGGATGTGGATACTTATCGCAACTGAGTGTGGCTGAAGTCCTAATCTTATTGTAGACTTAGAGGGATTGGACTAGCCATGTATATGAACACGTCTAGGGAACCCATTGCACTATTTTTCGGTGAGACACGTGGTCACATCATCAGACACTTGGGTTGTAGCATCACTTATAGCTGGGCCCTAACAGGCTTCTAGTATAAGGCTCCCACATATCGTGCCAAGCGGTCATGACTGACACGGAGTATGAAAGAAGACAACGAGAGAAAGAGAAATAGAGAAGTCCTTTGTGATAAGGATAGTTATGGGCTTCCCACCATGTGCGAGTGGGAGTATGTTGGATATATTGGGGTCTTCGGGACTAAATATCCGCCCATGTGGGAGTCCGGTCGGGTTGAGTGAGGATCCGTTGGAAAGCTCGCTGAGAGACGAACAAAACGACACCAAGATGACACTCATTGGAGGTCACACGAGTCTGCACTCGTGGCCCAAAGTGGGCTAGGTGATCATGATGGAAGCATGATATTTTGTTCATATTCCAAGTCCCACATTGCTTGCGTCAATGATGGGAGCTCTCTCATCCTCCTATAAATAGGAGTGACTCCACACCTTTCTAGTTGCTCATTCCATGTGTTGGAAAGGGGGGTCCCGTTTGGGAAACCCCACTCAGTATAATATTTCTCTCTTTCTCTTGAGTCCTCTTCCGCGCATCAGTCGTGGACATGTGGCTCTACCTCTCGTAGGTAGAGTCCTCCGTTTGGTGTGGCCCTTTTCGGAGCTCATCGATTGGAGGTCAGCCCTGGTGAAGTAGAGGCACTGGCAAGATCTGAGGTTTTAGCGATGGCGTCCAGGTTAGTAGCTTCCACAATTTATATTTTTGCCTAGATTTATTTTCGGTTTTTCTTTTAGGTCCCTGGGTCGGGTCGGGTCATGTGGATCCAGGCCTTTTCCTACACTTACTCATTCCACCGTCTCCCTTATTCGCCGAGTAAAAGCTTAAATATTACCTCTTTAATTATATATAAAAATATAATTGGGTATACTTAGAGCCTTGGGACCAATTTAACGGGTCTTAGGTGTCCACCACGGACTTAGACCGAGGTGTCCAACCCACCGCACAACTCTTTACGGTACTGTGGCTTAGTATTTCGCCTCTTTTTCACCGGATTGGGTTCCGGTTGAGACGGTAAATACTCGGGCTTTATTCCCTTAATTATTTCCAGCATTTATAACACTTATACTACTCCAATCCAAGCCTAAACATGCATCAAACTATCAATTTCGAATTTTAGAGCAATTTCCTAACCCTATTTTCCTAATTTCCATACCCGGCCAATTCCTACGGTTTAACTTCGATTTTGAACCTCCCCAAGCTTTCAATAACATCCACTAAGTTCAAATTTAACCCCGGAATGCCCCGATTGGAAGTATTCGAAGAATTCCTAAAATACCCAAAATTGGAGAAATTGGGGTTTTGGGAGTTTGGGGCTTTCTTACTTGATTTCAATCGGATGGGGAGCTTGGCGGTGATGAAAGACGAAGTCTGGTCACCTTCTCTGGCACCGGCGTGCCTTTTCCGGCCGGTTCCCGTGGCTTCCTCTCCGTCTCGGTCCGTTGGCTACTGCTCTCGGTTCGTGCGTGGCCGTGTGCGTAAGTCTGCTTCTGTTCTAATTTTTTTTATGCGTTTGTTGTTTCACGTTTTGGCCCTTAACTTAACATATTATATATATATATATATTATTTTATTGAGTAAAACACTATTTTAGTCCTCCACAGATGCCTCCTTTGTCAATTTGGTCCCCCACAGATCAAACTGTTAGCAATTTGATCCTTCCGTTAATTAACTTGATGACATGTCAAGTTAAGTTGTGACTCGGCAATTTTTTTATCTGACTAGGCATTAATTAATTTAGAGTAATTTATTTTTTATTTAAAAAACCTTTTAAATTAAAAAAAATAAAAAAATGACACAAATATGCTTCTTTGCGTTAAAAGGAGATATGTCAAAGGTTTTTTTTTAATTTTTTTAGTTTAAAAGGTTTTTTAAATAAAAAATAAATTATTCTAAATTAATTTATGCCTACTCAAATGAAAAAAATTGTTGAGTTACAACTTAACTTGACATGTCATCAAGTTAATTAACGAAATGACCAAATTGCTAACAGTTTGATCTGTGGGGGACCAAATTGATAACACTGATCTATGGGGAACCAAATTGACAAAAGAGACATCTGTGGAGGACCAAAACAGTGTTTTACTCTTATTTTATTTATGTGTTAATTGAATTGTATGGGGTCACGTTTTGCTCTGCATATTCTCTTTTTCTTTTCTTTTTATTTGTTGAATTGTGAGTGTGTGTGTAATGGGAGGATGGGTGTGTGTGTAAATGGGATGGGGGGTCATGTGGCCCCATATAAATTCTATTATATATATATATATATATATATATATATATATATATATATTTTATTATATATATTTATATTATATGTATATATATATATTTTTCTTTTTTTTTAGGTCCTAAAAAGAATACTTAGATTTCCTATTTTTTCTCCCCTTAATTTTATTTTATCTTTAATTTAATTTATTTTTCTTTCTGAAAGAAAAATAAATTTAATAATAATGAAAATAATCAAATCTAAATATCTCGGATATTACAGGGTAAGTTGTTGATTGAGTCCAAGGTTTGGTTTACCCTATTAATTAAAACTCATTAAAGAAATCATATAGAAGTTGTTAGTAAACGTCGATGTTTTATGGTAATTGAACTTAGGAACGGCCTTAGAGCTAGGTTATGATCTAATCAAAGGTTTGGGTATTGAATAAGGATTAAAAAGATCTCATAAATGGATTAGTGAGTCATAGGGAGGTTCACACCACCTAGGTAAAGTCAGTTTAGGATAGAAATGCGTAGATAGAGTCAGAATCCCAACTGAGAGCTCGGGGAGAGAAACGAGTCAGAAAAGATTTGCCCGTTGAGGCCATTGCCCTAGCCTGGCACTAGGGTCCGTTAAATATTAAAAGATTTGCCTGTTGAGGCCATTGCCCTAGCCTGACACTAGGGTCAGTTAAATATTAAAAGATTTGCCCGTTGAGGCCATTGCCCTAGCCTGGCACTAGGGTCAGTTATATATTAAAAGATTTGCCCGTTGAGGCTATTGCCCTAGCCTGGCACTAGGGTCAGTTAAAGATTAAAAGAATTTGCCCGTTGAGGCCATTGCCCTAGCCTAGCACTAGGGTCAGTTAAGTGATTTACAGTTTTCATATTATATGTTAAAATGTTATTGCTTGTTTACGAGAAGCATGATAGAAAAGCATGATCCGTAGGTTTATCTGTGATTTTAATGTTATATTAATATTGCCTGATCGTAATATAACATTTGATAAACTGGACTTTCATGCGCATGTGATTGTGGGTGTTTCCCTTTCCCCAGCTGTAATGGTACCCGCCGCTACGCCAAGGATGGGAAGCATCTCACTGAGTCTATTTGACTCACTCCCTCTGCTTCAATGTTTCAGATATAGGGATCGGGCAGGCATCAACGTCCGGACAGTGATACGGACATCAGACCATCCTTACGCACTTGTTCGCGTGGGTGGACTCCTTTTGGTTATTTTGATTTATTTTGTTGTACATATTTTAAAGTTGTAAGTGTTGTAAATATTTACAGCTTTTGACGTACGTTCACTCTAGAATTGTCGGCTTCACATGTACTTAAAGACAGGGTCCAGTTGGGGATAAACTAGGATATATGTTTGAGTATATAAACTTCTGCATGTGAATAGGATAGATCGTACGCATTGAGGCGTACGGTCAATATGATATGGATATATATTATGTGTGCTTGCTGCATGTGAATAGGATAGATCGTACGTATTGAGACGCACGGTCAATATGATATTAATATTTACATTATGAGTGCTGATAAATATATCTATACACTAGATTGAACTGAAGCGGTATTAAGCGAACCGCGGATTGCAGGTTAATTAGGCCACCAGTGAGGTGTGGCCAGTAGTATGATATATATATATATATATATATTGGTTGTATAGCAGGGTAGTTATAGTCATGTTTACAGGATAAGGCTTACGGGTTTAGAGGTAAAAATCTATTCCAGTGCCGGTCACTTACTCCCGATTTGGGGTCGTGACAAGAAAAATGAATATCACGTTTTCGAAACACTCATCGGCGATAACTGATTAAAAAAAGAAAAATGAATATCAAGATTTCAGAACACTCATCGGCGAAAATTGATTAAAAAAAGAAATATGAATATCATGTTTTGGAAAACACTCATCGGCTAAAACTGATTAAAAAAAGAAAAAAGAATATCAAGTTTTCGAAACACTCATCAGCGAAAACTTACTAAAAAAAGAAAAATGAATATCCAGTTTTCGAAACACTATTCGACCAAAACTGATTAAAAAAATTAAAATAAATATAAATTTTCGAAACACTCATCGGTGAAAACTGATTAAAAAAGGAAAATGAATATCAAGTTTTCGAAACACTCATCAGCAAACAATGATTAAAAAAAGAAAAATGAATATCATGTTTTCGAAACACTCATCGAGGAAAATTGTTTAAAAAAAAGAAAAATGAATATTACGTTTTAGAAACACTAATCGATTAAAACTAATTAAATAAAGAAGAATGAATATCACGTTTTCGAAACACTCATCGGCGAAAACTGACTAAGAAAAAGAAAAATGAATATCAAGTTTTCGAAACACTAATCGGCTAAAACTGATTAAAAAAAAGAAAAATGAATATCAAGTTTTCAGAACACTCATCGGAGAAAATTGATTAAAAAAAGAAAAATAAATATCATGTTTTCAAAAACACTCATCAGCTAAAACTAATTAAAAAAATAAAAATGAATATCAAGTTTTCGAAACACTAATCGGCGAAAATTGATTAAGAAAAAGAAAATTGAATATCAAGTTTTCAAAACACTAATCGGCGAAAATTGATTAAAAAAAGAAAAATGAATATCTTGTTTCGGAAAACACTCATCGGCTAAAACTCATTAAAAAAAGAAAAATGAATATCAAGTTTTCGAAACACTCATCAGCAAAAACTTACTAAAAAAAGAAAAATGAATATCCAATTTTCGAAACATTATTCGACCAAAACTGATTAAAAAAATAAAAATGAATATAAATTTTCGAAACACTCATCGGCGAAAACTGATTAAAAAAGGAAAATGAATATCAAGTTTTCGAAACACTTATCGGCACAAACTGATTAAAAAAAGAAAAATGAATATCAAGTTTTCGAAACACTCATCTACGAAAACTGATTAAAAAAAATAAAAATGAATATCAAGTTTTCGAAACACTCATCGGCGAAAACTGATTAAAAAAAGAAAATAAATATCAAGTTTTCGAAACACTCATCGGTGAAAACTGATTAGAAAAAGAAAAATGAATATCAAGTTTTCGAAACACTCATCGATGAAAAACTAATTAAATGAATAAAAATGAATATCACGTTTTCGAAACACTCATCGGCTAAAACTGATTAAGAAAAAGAAAAATGAATATCATGTTTTCGAAACACTCGTCGGGGAAAACTGTTTTAAAAAATGAATATTACGTTTTCGAAACACTAATCGATGAAAACTAATTAAATAAAGAAAAATGAATATCAAGTTTTCGAAACACTCATCGGCGAAAACTGATTAAGAAAAAGAAAAATGAATATCAAGTTTTCGAAACACTCATCGGCTAAAACTGATTAAAAAAAAAGAAAAATGAATATCAAGTTTTCAGAACACTCATCGGTGAAAATTGATTAAAAAAAGAAAAATGAATATCAAGTTTTCGAAAACACTCATCGGCTAAAACTGATTAAAAATTAAAAATTACTATCAAGTTTTCAAAAAACTTATCGGCGAAAACGGATTAAAAAAAAATGAATATCAAGTTTTCAAAACACTCATCGGCGAAACCTGATTAAAAAAAAAAGAAAAATGAATATCAAGTTTTCAGAACACTCATCGGCGAAAACTGATTAAAAAAAGAAAAATGAATATCATGTTTTCAAAATACTCATCGGCTACAACTGATAAAGAAAAAAGAAAAATGAATATCAAGTTTTTGAAACACTCATCAGCGAAAACTTACTAACAAAAAGAAAAATGAATATCCAGTTTTCGAAACACTATTCGACCAAAACTGATTAAAAAAATAAAAATGAATATAAATTTTCGAAACTCTCATCGGCGAAAACTGATTAAAAAAAGAAAAATGAATATCAAGTTTTCGAAACACTCATTTACGAAAACTGATTAAAGAAAATAAAAAAGAATATCAAGTTTTCGAAACACTCATCGGCGAAAACTGATTAAAAAAGAAAATAAATATCAAGTTTTTGAAACACTTATCGGTGAAAACTGATTAAAAAAAGAAAAATGAATATCAAGTTTTCGAAACACTCATCGGTGGAAAACTAATTAAATAAAGAAAAATGAATATCACGTGTTCGAAACACTTATCGGCTAAAACTGATTAAGAAAAAGAAAAATGAATATCATGTTTTCGAAACACTCGTCGGGGAAGAGCATAAAGAATAGGATATTGATCACATGAGAAATTTTTATAAAAATCTTTTTTGGTCTTTCCGGATGAGAGATTCTGAAAGACCCTCAAACTTTTCTTGAAAATACTAGGGATAACCATTGGAAGGCAAATTTCATGAAAACTCTTTCTCAATTTGTCTCATTCCAATTGGTTAAACCCTAACCATTTACGAAAACCTTAGGCGTCATTTTCTAAGAAATAAACTTGAATTAATTTTTAAAAAAAACCGCAGGGTGCCTAAGAAAACTAACTCATGTGACCAATACCCTACCAAACAATAGTCCTTTTACAAGTAAGTTGCATAAGGATGGTAAATGTAGTTGAGAAATCACTCGCTTGGAGTGATTAAAGTTAAGTACACATCGAAAAGCACTAGAGAGTGCTAGAGTGCCAAGGGAGTATACAGGTAAACCTAGGGGTTACCGGTTAAGGGGCCATAGGGTGATTATGGACCCGGAAGTATTAGACCGGAGCAGGTCTAGAAGTGGAAATGGGCATAGACCTTCGGGTACCGTCCAGAGATAAGAAAATGAGTGCTATTGCGATAGATAGCTCTCGAACGAGATAACGTAAGAGATAAACCCCAAAGAGACTCGTGGAGGCCCGAGGGGAGAGAAAGTAGACATGGATAAGTAGTCTCATAAGGGGGGAAGAGCGGAAGCCTATAGGACCCCATAGGATAAGAGTCAAGTAGGAGGTGGAGAACCAACTACTACCGTAAGTGCATGTATAGTACACCGATTGTAGTGGACATAGCTAGGTAAACTAGTTCCATAGGTTGGTGAACCGTAAATCCGTTAGTCTGAAGCCGTGTATGGGTGGAGACTGAGTGGACAAACCAAACGTATAAATGGCCATGTGGGTGCCATAAAAGGAAAATTTACCGTAAGGACGATTAATCGAGAAGGAGAATTTAGTGAGTAACGAGAACTGAGATATACTCGAAGAAAGAGTACCACACGTAGGTACGAAATGGAAAAGAAGAGAGTGAATACGGGAACGGAGTTGGGTAAGCATCTGAGGATGTGAGCCAAAATGATAAAATAGGTATGCTACTGTTGGGGGCGATTGGAACCCAACGGGTAACACACTTGCAAGAGGCGGTATATGTTCGTGAACATATGCCACACCGTAAGAAAGGAAAGAGTCAAACCGTGGGAGCGTATCCCGTTTGGTTAACGGATCAAACATTCCAAGTAGGAATACAGGATCTAAGTGAATTGAGGAGTCCGAGTGGGCCAAGTTGGGGTAAAAGCCAATGGAAATCCAATGAGTAGAGTTAGCATAGGATGTGCAACTCTAAGTGAACTAACCTAAGGATGGTATAGATCCACAGTCATAGTCGTGTTAAGCAATGTCTTCGGATGTGAAAACCGAACCGAGCCTGAGACAGAGTAATGAGTATGATGGTAAGGAGGAGACTGATGAGTTTCCATTATAAACAGAAATGACTACAAGTAGTAGTCAGAGAAGTGTCTATGTCAGTCAAGCATAGGATGTCGACAGGGAGTAACCTGAAGTGGTTGTGGAAAGCACTAAGGGTAAGTAGAAGCCGAAAAAGAAAGGGAAACGCGAATCATAAAGGAAAGACCCTTTACCGTTTGGTGGAGAAACGGTAAGCGTAACACATAGTTGTGCTAGTTTCATGGCATTTAGCTTCGTTAGGACACGAGTAGAGTAAACCGAGTCGGTAGTGAGTGTAACAACCTCGGAAGGGTTGGGTACACTGATAGCACGGAGTATAAACACCTGCGTAGGGTGTATGCCGTGTATGCGGTAAATCTAAATGTATAGTAGAGGGTGTAGTAAGATGTAAACGGAGTTTTCTGGAGAAGTCGTTTACAAAGAAGGTCCTCGGGACCTATATGATATCGGGGGTAGGATCGAGTCAATTTTATTTGTGAGGGTCTTTTGGTACTAGAAACCAACCTCATCGATTATTATCTGAAAAGTGTGGTTTTGTATGTAAATCCTTAAAGAAAATAAACATAGGTGACTTTGTTTTGAACCAAGAGTCTGAATTAGAAACCACGTGAAAATCTAGATTGCCTAACAAGAAGTAAAATGAACAAGTAGTGGTCCATAGGGGTCATTTATGGCACAACGCGGGAATCGAGTCTATCACGGATGGTCCGGGTAGATTGAGTCTCTTGTCTTGAGTCAAACTCCCAGAAATACAAAGTATATGAGTACACCACATTGTGGCTATTGCCTTGGGTAAACCGAGGTCAGATGAGTCGCCGGCTATACTCCAAGTGAAGTCTTGGGGTCAGATTATTGTTCCAAGTAAAGTCTTGGGGCCAGGGGTTCCTAGAATGATCAACTAGGTTCCTATATCGCTCACGTGAGATATTGCCTTCGGGCCAGATTCTCTCCTAACGGAGATATGCCTTCGGGCCAGTTTATGATTACGGTTATTTGAACATGGACATCCACATGAAGTTATATATTAAACTGTGGTATGACGTATGTATGAATTTAAACGTATGTAAAACCATGCTTTAAATTCTTTATTGTGAATATGATATATGCTAATTGCCTGACCACTTAATATATGGAAACTCAAAATCTGTTATATGCGTATGTGATTGTGATTGGTCCCCTTCCCCCAGATGTAGTGGTACCCGCTACTACACCAGGGATGGGAGAGCCTCTCACTGAATCCGTTTGACTCACCCCAATGTTAAATATTACAGACACGGGTGGTATAGGCATCGGGAGCGCTTCCACTTCATCTCAGGGAGGCGGATAGACTTAGAGACCGCACGCATTGTTCGCGTGGGTAGTATTGATATATGTATTTTGTCAGGATATATATATGTATCTGATTCTTTTGGTATAGCATTGTTTTGTACAGTTGCTATATATATACATGTATATGTCACACTCTAGAATTGTCAACTTCATACAGATTAAAGATTGATCTTGTGGTTGGGAATATAGGTTATGATATGTTGAATATCATGTATATATATATAAATGAATGTGACTTCCGCATGTGAATAGGATAGATCACACGCACTGAGCGTGTGGTCAATATGTAAATTTATATATATGTGACTGAATACTTGATGTATGAAAATACAGCTTCCGCATGTGAATAGGTTAGGTCACACGCATTGAGGCGCGTGATCAATATGTAAATTATATGCAGGTGTGTGATTGAATATATATACTTGACTGTACACAGGAATTCTGCATGTGAATAGGATAGATCACCCGCTTTGAAGCGCGTGATCAATATGTATATTATATGTACGTGTGATTGACTACGTGTATATGTATAGACTGAAGCGGCGTTGAGCGAGCCATGGATTGCGTGCTACTTAGGTCACCGGTTAGGGATGACCATATATACTCTATATTGTTTGTATTAGAAACGGGTAGTTATCCATATATAAAAGTGTCAATCAGAGATTTGAGGCTTACGGGATAGGAGAAATCCTACCTCCCGTGCTGGTCACGGACGTCCGATAGGGGGTCGTGACAAACTTGGTATCAGAGCCTGGTTACTTTAAATTGTATGAAGCCATAGGTATGACCGGGTGTCGGTTTACCCCTCTTTCTGTACCCGGGCACAACGTGGGAGTAAAAAGGCACTTGTGGAAGTACCCAAGAAAATTGTGTCAGCCTTTCTTTCTACTCTCTTTGATATGAAATATCATTAATATATGTGCACTTATTAGGTGTGGTCCTTGTGCAGTATAGGGATGCCACCTATCACGAGACAGATTAGGGGTGGAGGGAGAACTCCTGCTGAAATTGATCGAGAATCAGTTCGGGAGGAGGGAATGCCCACCCGAGGCCGAGGTAGAGGCCGTACTCGAGGCCGAGGTAGGGGTCGTGCTCGAGGTCGAGGAAGAGTACAAGTGAGAGGGGAAGAGAGGAGACCGTCACCGGAACCTCAACCCCAAGTAGAGACAGGTGCACCTTCCGTGGCAGAAATGCTCACGACAGGATTTCAGGAACTAAGTGAAGAGATGACGAGGCAAATACAGAGGGAGGTACGCCGGTTAGTAGTCGGCGAGGAAGAACAAGAGAGGGTTCCTTGCAATCAAGAGATGGAGGTTGTTGAGGAAGAGGATAGGGAATGGCAACAACCACAGGAAGTGCCTCGTGAACCATGGGCAGCACCCCGAGAGCTGCCAATTTCAAAATTTCTGAAGCTTCATCCACCCACTTTCTGCGGAACTAGTGAGAAAGAGGATCCGCAGTACTTTATCAGAGATGTGGTCAGAATTGGGCGCATGCTGAGGTGCTCAGGCCATGAATTAGTGGAATTAGCTTCATTCCAGCTGAGGGGAGCGGCTAGAGTATGGATAGAGTCTGTACAGACGAGGTATTCACGTAGAGTGGCACCGATGACCTGGGAAGATTTTCAGAGGGAATTCCTGGGTCGGTTTCTATTTGAAGGCACCAAAGATGCAAAGCGTCAGCAATTCGAGGAATTGTGGATGACGCCTAACATGACCGTGACGGAGTATGAATTACTTTTTACGGAACTGGCTCAATTCTCACCTGAGTTAGTTCCTGATGAAGAGGCGAGGATCAAGAGATTCATACACCGACTCACGGAGCCATTGTTTATTGCTTTGCTACCTCAGAGGAGACAGTTTGAGACTTTAGCTCAAGCAGCATACTGTGCTAGAATGATTGAAACCAGGAAGAGGTATGGGACATCTGTTGATCCCAAAGTCAAGTTAATAACAGGCAGTGACAACCAAGGGGGTGGAAGTAAGAAAAGGAAGACAACAGGTGGAAGTGCAGGATACTCAGGGTCCGTTGGAGGACAATCCTCAACTACCACTCATGAAACAGGTGCAAGAAATAATTCTCAAGGGGGTGGAAATGCCGGAAAAACAAGACCCCAGTGTGCGACTTGTGGCAGGTATCATTTTGGGGTGTGTCGGAGACTGACAGGGGGATGCTACCACTGCGGCCAGGTGGGCCATATGGCTAGAGAGTGTCCTAAGAGAAAAGAGGGTACAAGTGTGAGGAGCAATCCGACGCCGGGAAGTACACCTATTCCAGCCCCACCCGTAAGAACCGTACCACCATAACCAGCAAGTACAGGTGTAGCTAGAGGTCGTGGTGCAGGATCTAGTGGCCGAGGGCCAGGGGCGGCAGGTGGAGGACAAGCGCGAGTATTTGCACTTTCTCAACAGGATGCTCATGCATCAAATGCAGTCGTGACAGGCACTCTTATTGTCTGCTCTCTTGAAGCACGAGTTTTATTTGATTCCGGCTCCACTCATTCCTATGTGTCGCATGCATTTGCCTCTAAATTCAACGAAAGTCCATCTAGAATGGAAGAAATAGTACTGGCCTCTACTCCAATGGGAGAATCGGTACAAGTAGAGTATGTGCACAAGTCTTGCATTGTGGAGGTCGATGGTCATGAGACTATGGTAGACCTTCGGTTGTTGTGTATGATTAATCTTGATGTGATCCTCGGAATGCATTGGTTGTCGTCTTGCCATGTGGTTGTGGACTACAGGGCTAAATGTATAAAATTTAATATGCCAAACGAGGAGCCTTTTGTGATACGGGGTGATGGAGCTGCACCGTATCCAAGCTTAATCTCGGCTTTGAAGGCATCCAAATTACTCGCAAAGGGATGCAAAGGGTATTTGGCATTCGTCCAAGATACTACGAAAGAAGTAATTTTACCGACTCAAGTATCGGTGGTGCGAGAGTTCTTGGATGTATTTCCAGAAGAATTGCCAGGGTTGCCGCCCGATCGTGAGATTGAATTTGGAATTGAGCTACAACCTGGTACCCAGCCTATCTCCACACCACCTTACCGTATGGCTCCGAAAGAGCTGAAGGAACTACATACACAATTGCAAGAATTTCTTGAAAATGGTTTTATAAGACCCAGTTTCTCTCCTTGGGGTGCACCGGTCCTTTTTGTAAAGAAGAAGGACGGATCCTTGCGGTTGTGTATCGATTACCGAAAGTTAAACAAGGTGACGATCCGCAATCAATACCCATTGCCGAGGATATATGACCTATTTGATCAGTTGCAGGGCGCAAAGCGATTTTCTAAGATTGATTTGCGATCTGGGTATCACCAATTAAAGATTCGAGAATCAGATATACCTAAGACCGCATTCCGGACCCGATACGGACATTACGAGTTCTTGGTGATGTCTTTGGCATTAACTAATGCTCCTGCAACGTTCATGGACATGATGAACATGGTCTTTAAACCATTTCTGGACCGATTTGTCATTGTCTTCATTGACGACATCTTGGTTTATTCAAAGAATTCTGAGGAACATGCGGAACACTTGAGATTAGCATTACAGAAGCTGAGAGAAGAGAAATTGTATGCCAAGTTCTCCTAGTGTGAATTCTGGCTTGACCGAGTTGCCTTTTTGGGTCACGTGGTATCATCAGAGGGAATCCACGTTGATCCAAGTATGGTAGAGGCAGTGAAGAATTGGTCCCAGCCTACCTCTGTTACTGAAATTCGCAGTTTCTTGGGTTTGGCTGGATATTATAGAAGATTTGTGCAGGACTTCTCTAAGGTTGCTGCACCTATGACTAGATTGACTCAGAAAGGAGTGAAGTTTGTATGGGATGACAAGTGTGAGCAGAGTTTTCAGAAGCTGAAGGGCAGCCTCACTACCGCCCCGGTGCTGGCATTACCTGAAGGCACAGGAGGGTATGTGGGATATTGTGATGCGTCAAGAATCGGGTTAGGGTGTGTCTTGATGCAACATGGCAAGGTGATTGCGTATGCATCGCGACAACTGAGGAAACATGAGAAGAATTACCCGACTCACGACCTCGAGATGGCTTCCGTAGTATTCGCTTTAAAAATATGGAAACATTACTTATATGGTGAGACTTGTGAAATCTATACAGACCACAAAAGCCTCAAATACATTTTCGAGCAGAAAGACTTGAACTTGAGACAACGTCGATGGTTGGAGTTGTTGAAACACTACGACTGCACGATCTTGTATCATCCAGGAAAGGCTATTGTGGTAGCCGATGCTCTGAGTCGGAAGTCCATGGGCAGTCTTGCTCATATAAGTGAAGAAAGAAGACCGTTAATTAGAGAACTGCACGAGCTAGAGCAAACGGGGAATCAGTTTGAGATTGGAAGTTCTAACTCGATATTAGCCCATTTGCAAGCTAAGTCCTCTTTGGTACAAGAGGTGAAGGCTAGACAAGATGAAGATAACGACCTCAAGCAAATCAGGGAATCTGTAACTAAAGGGAAAGGGAACGACGTCTGGTTCTCTATAGATGATTTTGGGATACTTCGGTTGGAGGGACGGTTGTGTGTCCCTATGGTTGATAACTTGAAAAAAAGAATTCTTGAAGAAGCACACCGGACAGCGTATACAATCCATCTGGGAGCTAATAAAATGTATCATGACCTGAAGCAGTTGTATTGGTGGAATGGCATGAAAAAGGATGTCGCAAACTATGTAGCCAGGTGTTTAGTGTGCCAGCAAGTCAAGGCTGAACACCAGAAGCCCGCCGGAACATTACAACAGATAGAGATACCTGAGTGGAAATGGGAGAGGACAACGATGGATTTTGTAACAGGGTTGCCAAGATCACAACGAGGATTTGATTCGGTCTGGGTAATAGTGGATCGCATGACTAAGTCTGCACACTTTCTGCCAGTTAAGACCACTTACGGAGTGAGTCAATATGCACAGATTTACCTTTCAGAAATCGTTAGATTGCACGGTGTGCCAGTGTCCATAATATCTGATAGAGGGCCACAGTTCACTTCCAGGTTTTGGAAGTCATTGCAGGTAGTGTTGGGAACTAGATTTGATCTGAGTACTGCGTTCCACCCATAGACCGACGGGCAATTAGAAAGAACCATTCAGATTCTTGAGGACATGCTTCGGGCGTGTATTATGGATTTCGACGGAAGTTGGGAAAGGTATTTACCTTTGGCTGAGTTTGCGTACAATAACAGTTATCAAGCAAGTATTCAAATGGCACCTTTCGAGGCTCTGTACAGTCGTAGGTGCAGGTCCCCGATTGGGTGGTTCGAGGTCGGAGAAGCTAGCCTAGTCGGCTCGGACCTGTTACAAGATGCCTTGCAGAAGGTAAAGTGTATAAGGGAGAGATTGCTGACGGCTCAGAGTAGGCAAAAGTCTTATGCAGACAATTGAAGGAGAGAACTGGAGTTTGTCGTTGGTGAGCAGGTGTTCTTGAGAGTATCACCGATGAGAGGCGTGATGCGGTTCGGTAAGAAGGGGAAGTTGAGTCCTCGGTATATCGGACCGTTTGAAATCTTAGAACGAGTTGAGAATGTAGCGTATCGGTTGGAATTGCCTACGGAATTGGAGGGGGTACACCCTGTCTTTCATATATCGATGCTTCGGAAGTAACTTCCCAATCCCTTGCACGTGATCCAATCGCAAGACGTGCAACTAACCGAAAATATGACGTATGAAGAGGAGCCAGTGGAAATTTTAGATCGGCAGTTGAAGAAACTCAGAACGAAGGAGATTCCATTGGTTAAAGTTCTGTGGAGAAACCACTCGACCGAAGAAGCTACATGGGAGGTCGAGGGTGAAATGCGCAGAACGTATCCTCATCTATTTCGAGACTAAGGTTAGTATTTTGTTTGAAACTCAGGGACCGAATTTCTTAAGGGGGGAAGATTGTAATACCCGAGAATATTTCAACTAGTGTCATTAGTTAAATTAAAGTAATAAATTTAAAAGCGGAAAATGAAAAAAAATATATATATATATATATAGACACCTATCCTATTACTTATTATGTTGTAAATACAAAGTATTTTAGATCCTAAATTTTCTTTCATATTTTTTTATTTACTAATATACCAGATTTCTTTTTCTTTTTGTAATATATATATATATATATATATATATATATATTATATAAGTAAAGGATTAGGAAAAGAAAGAAAAAGAGAAACCGTGAGAGAGGAGAGAGGGCCAACGCGTGAGGGAAGAGACGGAGGAAAGAGGAAGAACGCGAGAGGGAGGGCATCACGAACGGAAAAACGCGGAGGAGGTGAGCCACGCATGGTGGTGGCCGGACCTACGCGAGACGGAAGCCGGAGTCGCGTCCACCGGAGCTGGTCGTCGATGTTGAGCTGAAGGAGAGAGAGAGCTACGGGTTAGAGAGAGAAAGCAAAGGGAGAGAGCTTTCTCGCCAGAAAACGCCGTCTCTTCATCGGGGAAGGTGGCTGGGAGTCTCCTCTACTCCATATCGTCCTTCTAACCGGTTGAATCGAGGTGAGAAGTCCCGAAACTCTCAAACCCCAATTTTATCAAATTTAGGGATTTTTGGAAAGACCCCAATTGATTCAATCTGAGTATTCTGGGTCCTAAATTGAAGTATTTGCATGTTAGGAAGTGAGTTGGAAGCTTAGGAACCGGAACCAAATTGATGGAATTTATCCGGGTTGGAAAAATTGTAGGAAAATGTGGTTGTTAAGGTTTAAGGGTGTTGTGGACTGATTGGGGGTGCATTAATAGGTGGAAATTGTGATTTTGTATTTGTTAAAATTATTGGAATGTACGAGGGATTAAAACCCGAGTAATTCCCGTCTCACCCGGAACCCGGTTCGGGGAAAAAGAGACAATTTTCTAAATTTACGCGTATCCGGATATGTGTATTCATGTGTAGGTAAAGTGTTGAAAGTTATTTTAGTAAATGGAAGTCTTGGACAAGTAGAATTTATGCCTCTCTTGAGCCATAAATTCAGGACTTGGGTAATGGAAACTTCACATGGACACATAGAGGTGGAATTGGGTAACTTTGCATTCCCAAATCAAGGCTTCTGAATAGTGTGATTAAGCAAGGGTTGGAAACGAATAGAAGCATGCTGGGTGTTCCGAAAACTAGTTGAGGGAATTTCGAGCCAACAACTAGTCTATGGAATTAATTAGAGAGAACATGAGCATTAACGTTACATGTACACGATAGTGGCTGAATTTTCAAGTTTCTAAATCTCTCAAGTATATGTGTATAGGGCACCATACGGTGAGTGGACCTTCGGGCACACCGAGAGCCAATCAGAGGGGCCAAACAGGTGAGGGGCTTTCCTATCCTTGTCCCATAGGGTTGACTGCGGATATGGATATATGGTTTGCTTTCTTGCCTATTTGTAGGAATTATATATTAGGTAACATGCTATTGTTGTTCCTAAATTACAATATATGTGAAAACGTGCTATATGTGTGTATGTGAATTGTAAAAGCGATGGTGGCTCAAGGAGCCTTATATGAAAGAAGGTCCTCGGGACCTATATGATATCGGGGGTAGGATCGAGTCAATTTTATTTGTGAGGGTCTTGTGGTACTAGAAACCAACCTCATCGATTATTAGCTGAAAAGTGTGGTTTTGTATGTAAATCCTTAAAGAAAATAAACATAGGTGACTTTGTTTTGAACCAAGAGTCCAAATTAGAAACCACTTGGAAATCTAGATTGCCTAACAAGAAGTAAAATGAACAAGTAGTGGTCCATAGGGGTCATTTATGGCACAACGCGGGAATCGAGTCTATCACGGATGGTCCGGGTAGATTGAGTCTCTTGTCTTGAGTCAAACTCACAGAAATACAAAGTATATGAGTACACCACATTGTGGCTATTGCCTTGGGTAAACCGAGGTTAGATGAGTTGTCGGCTATACTCCAAGTGAAGTCTTGGGGTCAGATTATTGTTCCAAGTAAAGTCTTGGGGCCAAGGGTTCCTAGAATGATCAACTAGGTTTCTATATCACTCACGTGAGATATTGCCTTCGGGCCAGATTCTCTCTTAACGGAGATATGCCTTCGGGCCAGTTTATGATTACGGTTATTTGAACATGGACATCCACATGAAGTTATATATTAAACTGTGATATGACGTATGTATGAATTTAAACGTATGTAAAACCATGCTTTAAATTCTTTATTGTGAATATGATATATGCTAATTGCCTGACCACTTAATATATGGAAACTCAAAATCTGTTATATGCGTATGTGATTGTGATTGGTCCCATTCCCCCAGTTGTAGTGGTACCCGCTACTACACCAGGGATGGGAGAGCCTCTCACTGAGTCCGTTTGACTCACCCCAATGTTAAATATTACAGACACAAGTGGTATAGGCATCGGGAGCGCTTCCACTTCATCTCAGGGAGGCGGACAGACTTAGAGACCGCACGCATTGTTCGCGTGGGTAGTATTGATATATGTATTTTGTCAGGATATATATATGTATCTGATTCTTTTGGTATAGCATTGTTTTGTACAGTTGCTATATATATACATGTATATGTCACACTCTAGAACTGTCGGCTTCATACAGATTAAAGATTGATCTTGTGGTTGGGAATATAGGTTATGATATGCTGAATATCATGTGTGTATATATATATATATATGAATGTGACTTCCGCATGTGAATAGGATAGATCACACGCACTGAGCGTGTGGTCAATATGTAAATTTATATATATATGTGTGACTGAATACTTGATGTATGAAAATACAGCTTCCGCATGTGAATAGGATAGGTCACACGCATTGAGGCGCGTGATCAATATGTAAATTATATGCAGGTGTGTGATTGAATATATATACTTGACTGTACACAGGAATTCTGCATGTGAATAGGATAAATCACCCGCCCTGAAGCGCGTGATCAATATGTATATTATATGTACGTGTGATTGACTATGTGTATGTGTATAGACTGAAGCGGCGTTGAGCAAGCCGTGGATTGCGTGCTACTTAGGTCACCGGTTAGGGATGACCATATACTCTATATTGTTTGTATTAGAAACGGGTAGTTATGCATATATAAAAGTGTCAATCAGGGATTTGAGGCTTACGGGATAGGAGAAATCCTACCTCCCGTGCCGGTCACGGACGCCCAATTGGGGGTCGTGACAGAAAAAAAGAAAAATTACTATTAAGTTTTTGAAACACTTATCGGCGAAAACTGATTAAAAAACGAAAAATGAATATCAAGTTTTCATAACACTCATCGGCGAAACCTGAGTAAAAAAAAGAAAAATAAATATCAAGTTTTCAGAACACTCATCGGCGAAAACTAATTAAAAAAAGAAAAATAATTATCAAGTTTTCGAAAAGACTCCTCGGCTAAAACTGATTAAAAAAAAATGAATATTAAGTTTTCGAAACACTGATCGGCAAAAACTGATTAAAAAAAGAACAATGAATATCAAGTTTTCGAAACACTCATCGGCAAAAACAGATTAAAAAAAGAAAAATAAATATTAAGTTTTCGAAACACTCATCGGCGAAAACAGATTAAAAAAAGAAAAAGAATATCAAGTTTTCAGAACACTTATCGGCGAAAATTGATTAAAAAAATATATGAATATCAAGTTTTCGAAAACACTTATCGGTTAAAACTGATTAAAAAAAGAAAAATAAATATCAAGTTTTCGAAACACTCATCGGCAAAAACTGATTAAAAAACGAAAAATGAATATTAAGTTTTCGAAACACTAATCAGCAAAAACTTACTAAAAAAAGAAAAATGAATATCCAATTTTCAAAACAGTTATCGACCAAAACTGATTAAAAAAATAAAAATGAATATAAACTTTTCGAAACAGTTATCGACCAAAACTGATTAAAAAAATAAAAATGAATATAAACTTTTCGAAACACTCATTGGCGAAAACTGATTAATAAAGCAAAATGAATATCAAGTTTTGGAAACACTCATCGGCGAAAACTGATTAAAAAAAGAAAAATGAATATCAAGTTTCCGAAATACTCATCTACGAAAGCTGATTAAAGAAAATAAAAATGGATATCAAGTTTTCGAAACCACTCATCGGCGAAAACTGATTAAAAAAAGAAAAATGAATATCAAATTTTCGAAACACTCATCGGCGAAAACTTATTAAAAAAAGAAAAATGAATATCAAGTTTTTGAAACACTAATCGACGAAAACTGATTATAAAAAATAAAAACGAATATCAACTTTTCGAAACACTAATCGGCGAAAACTGATTAAAAAAGGAAAATGAATATCAAGTTTTCGAAACACTAATCGGGGAAAACTATTTTAAAAAAAGAAAAATGAATATCAAGTTTTCGAAACACTCATCGGCGAAAACTATTTAAAAAAAAAGAAAAATGAATATTACGTTTTCAAAACACTCATCGGCGAAAACTGATTAAAAAAAAGAAAAATGAATAACAAGTTTTCAGAACACTAATCGGCGAAAACTGATTAAAAAAAGAAAAATGAATATCAAGTTTTCGAAACACTCATCGGCGAAAATAATGTCAAAAAAAAAAGAAAAATGAATATTACGTTTTCGAACATTCAACGGCCAAAACTGATTAAGAAATGAAAAATTACTATCAAGTTTTCGAAACACTTGTGGGCAAAAACTGATTAAAAATAAATAAATATTAAGTTTTTGAAACACTTATCGGCGAAAACTGATTTAGAAAAAAAAATGAATATTAAGTTTTCGAAACACTCATCGGTGAAAACTAATTAAATAAAGAAAAATGAATACCACGTTTTCGAAACAATCATGGGCGAAAACTAATTAAGAAAAAGAAAAATGAATATCAAGTTTTCGAAACACTCATCGGCGAAAACTATTTAAAAAGGAAAAAATAAAAATTACTATCAAGTTTTCGAAACACTTTTCGGGGAAAACTGATTAAAAAAAGAATAATAAATATTAAGTTTTTGAAACACTTATCGGCGAAAACTGATTAAAAAAAGAAAAATGAATATCAAGTTTTCATAACACTCATCAGCGAAATCTGAGTAAAAAAAAAAGAAAAAAGAATATCAATTTTTCAGAACACTTATTGGCGAAAACTGATTAAAAAAAGAAAAATAATTATCAAATTTTCGAAAACACTCCTCTGCTAAAACTGATTAAAAAAAATGAATATCAAGTTTTCGAAACACTCATCGGCAAAAACTTATTAAAAAACGAAAAATGAATATCAAGTTTTCGAAACACTCATCGGCAAAAACAGATTAAAAAAAGAAAAATAAATATTAAGTTTTCGAAACACTCATCGGCGAAAACTGATTAAAAAAAAGAAAATGAATATCAAGTTTTCAAAACACTCATCAGCGAAAATTGATTAAAAAAAGAAATATGAATATCAAGTTTTCGAAAACACTCATCGGCTAAAACTGATTAAAAAAAGAAAAATAAATATCAAGTTTTCGAAACACTCATCGGTGAAAAATGATTTAAAAAAATGAATATCAAGTTTTGGAAACACTCATCGGCAAAAATTGATTAAAAAAAGAAAAAATGAATATCAAGTTTTCGAAACACTCATCGGCGAAAGCTTATTAAAGAAAAAAAATGGATATCAAGTTTTCGAAACCACTCATCGGCGAAAACTGATTAAAAAAAGAAAAATGAATATCAAATTTTCGAAACACTCATCGGCGAAAACTTATAAAAAAAGAAAAATGAATATCAAGTTTTTGAAACACTCATCGACGAAAACTGATTTAAAAAGGAAAAAGAATATCAAGTTTTCGAAACACTAATCAGGGAAAACTATATAAAAAAACAGAAAAATGAATATTAAATTTTCGAAAGACTCATCGGCAAAAACTATTTAAAAAGAAAAAGAAAAATGAATATTACGTTTCCAAAGCACTCATCGGCGAAAACTTACTAAAAAAAGAAAAATGAATATCCAATTTTCGAAATAGTTATCGACCAAAACTGATTAAAAAAATAAAAATGAATATAAAGTTTTCGAAACACTCATCGGCGAAAACTTATTAAAAAAGCAAAATGAATATCAAGTTTTCGAAACACTTGTCGCCGAAAACTGATTAAAAAAAAATGAATATCAAGTTTTCATAACACTCATCGGCGAAACCTGAGTAAAAAAAGAAAAATGAATATCAAGTTTTCAAAACACTCATCGACGAAAACTGATTAACAAAAGAAAAATAATTATCAAGTTTTCGAAATCACTAATCGGCGAAACGGATTAAAAAAAGAAAAATGAATATCAAGTTTTCGAAACACTCATCGGCGAAAACTTATTAAAAAAAGAAAAATGAATATCAGGTTTTTGAAACACTCAACGACGAAAACTGATTAAAAAAAATAAAAATGAATATCAAGTTTTCGAAACACTAATCGGCGAAAACTGATTAAAAAAGGAAAATGAATATCAAGTTTTCGAAAGATTTATCGGGTAAAACTATTTAAAAAAACAAAAGAAAAATGAATATCAAGTTTTTGAAACACTTATCGGCGAAAACTATTTAAAAAGAAAAAGAAAAATAAATATTGCGTTTTCAAAACACTCATCGGCGAAAACTGATAAAAAAAGGAAAAATGAATATCAAGTTTTCAGAACATTCATCGGCGAAAACCTATTAAAAAAAGAAAAATGAATATCAAGTTTTCGAAACACTTATCGGCGAAAACACTTTAAAAAAGAAAAATGAATATTACGTTTTCGAAACATTCAACGGCGAAAACTGATTAAAAAATAAAAAATTATTATCAAGTTTTCGAAACACTTATCGGCGAAAATTGATTAAAAAAACAAAGATAGATATTAAGTTTTTGAAACACTTATCGGCGAAAACTGATTAAAAAAAAGAAAATTGAATATCAAGTTTTCAAAACACTCATCAGCGAAAACTGATTAAAAAAGGAAAATGAATATCAAGTTTTTGAAACACTCATCGGTGAAAACTTGTCACGACCCCAATTTTAGGAGTACGTGACCGGCACGGGGTTAGAATTTCGTCCCTAAACCCGTAAGCCTTCCCTATGACCATATAATATAACTACCCTGTTTCACACTCAACAAACAATATGCACATAATAGGTAGTGGCCACACCATCCTTTGTGGCCTAGGTAACCTGCAATCCACGGCTCTCATTGCCGCTTCAGCCCATTTCAAGTAGGTATATTCAACCAATCACACAATCAATCACACATAGTTATATATATATATACAGTGATCAAACCACAAGGGAATGATCTATCCTATTCACACGCAACATATATATAACCTGTTCAACCAATCTTATATACATACACATTCACAGTTATGTATATACGTGATCACACGCCTCAATGCGTGTAATCTATCCTATTCGCATGCAAGAATATATATTTCCACACATCCATGTACAACTTCACACGTATGTATATATCCATATCATATTGGTTGTACGTCTCAATACGTACAACCTATCCTATTCACATGCGTTGGAACGTATATATTATATATAAACAAATAATTGACTTCCCAACACCCAGAATCCTATCTATAAGTTCATGTGAAGCCGACAATGCTAGATAACATATATAATTCAAAAGCTGTAAATATTTACATCCCATTTACAACTTAGAATATATATATATATATTTACAACTCAAAATATGAAATATGAATAACCAAAACAAAACCACCCACGCGAACGAAACGTTACAAGTGGTGAGATGTCCGTGTCACTGCCCGGACGTCGACGCCTGTCCAATACCTGTATCTGAAATGTTTAAAAAAAGAGGAGTGAGTCTTAACCACTTGACTCAGTGAGGAGAATCCCATCCTCGGCTAAGTGGCGGGTACCACAGCAGCTGGGGAGAGGGAAACACTCACATCCACACGCGCATGAAATTTCTGGTTTAACATGTGTTATACAGTGACCAGGCAACATTTATATAACATTACACGTAGATAAACCTAATATCATGCATTCTCTAGCATACTCCTCATAAACATTCACCATTTACATGATAAACTAAATGCAATAAATCACACAACTGACCCTAGAACCAAGCTAGGGCAATGGCCTCCACGGCAATTATATATATATTTTTAACTGACCCTAGTGCCAGGCTAGGGCAATAGCCTCAACGGGCGATTATCTTTAGTTTTAACTGACCCTAGTGCCAGGCTAGGGCAATGGCCTCAACGGGCGATTATCTTTAGTTTTAACTGACCCTAGTGCCAGGCTAGGGCAATGGCCTCAACGGGCGATTATCTTTAGTTTTAACTGACCCTAGTGCCAGGCTAGGGCAATGGCCTCAACGGGCGATTATCTTTTGTTCGACTCTATTCACTTTCCAAGCCATACCTTGGAGTTTTGACTCTATCTACCCTGTATAAAATTTTCTATTGCTCTTAACTAGTGAAAACTCACTAAGACTTTCTAACTCATTATGAAATTTGCCTATTCTTTAATTAGTACCCAGCCCTTGTTTCGTAAATCCCTAATTCTAAGGAGATCCTAAATTCATTTAAAACAAGATACGTCGACGTTTTGAGAAAACGAGTTTAGTTTCTTGAGTGTGTTTCTAGTTATTAAGACAAGCCAGAACTCAATTCATATCAATATCCTACTCCTTTTATCCGTACTATTAGGCGTGTCCCGTGTCATCACGTGAACACCCTTCAGTACTATACTATCACGAGTAATATTCGCAAACACAAGTATATTCAAATAAATCCTTTTTAGGATCAACAATAGCATGTCAATTTCTAATAATTTCTACAATCAAGAAATCAATCAAACCACCTTTACACGTCCACATCCAACCCTGGGGCAAGGATGGGAAAACCCCTCACCTGGACGGCTTCCCGGCTCCAATTCTGGAGTCACTCCCGCTCCAGATGACTCGCGGTTACCTATCGAATATACGTACGTCATTAACATTTATATTCTATGCAACATGTATGCATATGAAATGCTTATGCCATATGAATGTGTTTAACTTTGCCAAGAATCACATTCTTGGTCTAAATTTCTCTTTTTCTCTTTATGCCATTTTTCAAGTGTCTCACACTTGTTCTCATTACCTTTTTACCCCTTCTTTGAACATTCATTGAAATTTATATTTAAATTTCCAACCTCCCTTCAACTTATATTTCCCAAGTTATCCATTTACCAACAAATGTGCATATGTGACTTTTCTCATTCCTTTATTAATTTAATAACCTATGAAAATCATAATTTCCAATGGCCCATACTTACCAATTTCCAACTCCACTTATAACTTATTATCACATATACACACATGTGGGTCAATATACTCAAAAGTTGAAATTTGCCCCAACTAAGGAATTTCACTAACTAAATAATTCTCCGGCGTCTATCACGGGCTAACCAACTTCCTAATTCACCTCCTAATCCCAAATTGGTTATATGAACTAGAATTTATCTCCTTCATCAATAATCTAGTTTCCAATTAAAGCCAAATTATTCATTCTTCAACCCCTTGTCTATTCTAATAATTTATACCATTATAAAATAATAATTCAACACTCCAATCGGCTCTAATACTATCCATCCAACATTTCAAATCACTTTAAATCCTATTGGAAACTCATTAGTCTAGGTTTTTCCACATTAATAACTTCCAACATCAATTTATCAATATGATTACTCCCACATACTACCAATCAACCCAACAACATCCAATTGAAGCTTAGAATGACCAAATGTATCAATTTGGAATTTTTCCATAAATCCCTAAATTGATAAATTTGGGGTTTGAGTGATTGGGGACTCCTTACCTCGATTCGATCGGATTGAGTGATGCTACGGGGTAGAGTAAGCCTCCGGTCACCTTCCCCGAGCTCGGAACGGCGGATTCCGGCGAGATTCCGGCCAACTTGGCTCCTTTCCAAGATTTTCGTCCCCTCCCAAACGGACCCGCCACCGGCCACCTTCAGCCTCCACAGCACCGCCGTCTACAGCTCTTCACGGTGACGATGTCGAGCCCCTCAGCCTCCAGCTCCCTTGTGCCCGGCGTCGTCTTCTTCTTCCTCTCGGTTCCAACGTGAATAGTGGTCCTCCTCTTCTCCTTTTCTGCTTCTCGGGTGCTGCTGGAGAAGGTGTATGAGGATCAAAATTTTTTAAATGGGGGTCACGTGCGTGACCCCCCTCCCCCTTTGCCAACATACATATTAAATTTTTTTTTTAAAATATGTGTCCCCTCCCCCCTTTTTCTGCCAAGAATTAATATATATATATTATATGTATATATTTACCTCACTTGTCACATATATCCATATATATAATTATTTTATATATCATTTATTTATTCAAAAATCGACTTTGGGGTTAATAGCTTACACCCAATATTTCCCGTTAAGTCCAAATTTTAATCCAAATAAAATTTCATTTATTTAAAATTTTCTCCCTTTCCTTCCAAATTAAAATAAAAATTAATTTAGGACCTTAACGTTGACTGGAAAATATCCGGGTATTACAATCTTCCCCCCTTAAGAAATTCGGTCCCCGAATTTCAATCACATACTAACCTTAGTCCTCAAATAGATGAGGATACGTCCTGCGCATATCAGCCTCGACTTGCCACGTAGCTTCCTCGGTCGAGTGATTTCTCCACAGAACTTTCACCAATGGTATTTCTTTCGATCTCAACTTCTTCAATTGACGATCTAAGATTTCCACTGGTATCTCCTCATAAGTCAAATCTTCGGTTAGTTGTACTTCTTGGGTTGGATCACATGAGAAGGATCTGGCAAGTACTTGCGAAGCATTGATACATGAAACACCGGATGAACTCCTTCTAGTTCCGCCGGCAATTGAAGGCGGTAGGCAACCTTCCCTACACGTGCTAAAATCTCGAATGGCCCAATGTATCTCGGACTTAGCTTGCCCTTCTTGCCAAATCTCATTACGCCTCTCATTGGTGAAATTTTCAAGAATACCTGCTCACCCACAGCAAACTCTAACTCCCTTCTACGGTTGTCAGCATACGACTTCTGTCTACTTTGAGCCGTCGCAAGCCTTTCTCTGATTATCTTTACCTTGTCCAAAGCTTCTTGAACAAGTTCCGGGCCAACTAACTTGGACTCTCCGACTTCAAACCACCCAATAGGGGATCTACACCTCCGGCCATATAAAGCCTCAAATGGTGCCATCTGTATACTGGATTGGTAGCTATTATTGTAGGCAAACTCAGCTAACGATAGATACCTTTCCCAACTCCCGCCGAAATCCATAACACACGCCCTAAGCATGTCCTCTAACACCTGAATGGTTCTCTCAGATTGCCCATCAGTCTGGGGATGAAATGCGGTACTCAGATCGACCCTAGTCCCCAATGCCTCCTGCAATGCTCTCCAAAACCGAGAGGTAAACTGTGGCCCCCTGTCAGAGATAATCGACACCGGAACTCCGTGTAACCTCACTATCTCTGATATGTACAACTGGGCATACTGACCCACTCCGTAAGTGGTCTTAACCGGCAGGAAATGAGCGGACTTGGTCATCCGATCGACTATAACCCAAACTGAATCAAAACCCCTCTGTGATCGCGGCAATCCTGACACGAAATCCATTGTAATCCTCTCCCACTTCCACTCTGGGATTTCTATCTGCTGTAGTGTTCCGGCGGGCTTCTGGTGTTCAGCCTTAACTTGCTGACACACTAAACATCTTGATACATAGTTTGCCACATCTCTCTTCATACCATTCCACCAGTATAATTCTTTAAGATCCTGATACATTTTGTTACCTCCGGGATGGATTGTATAAGCTGTCCTGTGTGCCTCATCAAGAATCTTTCCTTTTAAACCATTTACCATAGGTACACACAACCGTCCCTCCAACCGGAGTATGCCATTCTCATCTATCGAGAATCGAGTATCATTCTGATTCTCCTTAATCACTGCCTCTCGAATCTGGTTAAGGTCGGGGTCCTGATCTTGCTTGGACTTCACTTCCTCAATAAGAGTTGACTTCGCTTGAATATGAGCTAAGAACAAATTGAAATCCCCAATTTCAAACTGAGTTCCATACTGCTCTAGTTCATGCAACTCCCGAATTAATGGTTTCCGGATTTCGCTTATATGGGCCAAGCTACCCATTGACTTCCGGCTCAGAGCATCTGCTACAACATTGCCTTGCCAGGATGATAAAGAATTGTACAATCATAATCCTTTATCAATTCATCCACCTGCGTTGTCTCAGATTTAAGTCTTTTGTTCAAATATGTACTTGAGGCTCTTGTGGTCTGTGTAAATTTCACAAGTTTCTCCATATAGGTAATGCCTCCATATTTTTAAGGCAAATACCACTGCTGCCATCTCAAGATCATGAGTCGGGTAGTTCTTCTCATGCTTCCGGAGTTGCCTAGACGCATAAGCAATTACTTTCCCATGTTGCATAAGAACACACCCTAACCCAATCCGTGAAGCATCACAGTAAACCACATATCCTCCAGTACCTTCAGGAAGTGCTAAGACTGGTGCTGTGGTGAGACTCTCCTTCAATTTCTGAAAACTTTCTTCACACTTGTCACTCCATTCAATTTACCCCTTTCTGAGTTAGCTTTGTAAGAGGTGCAGCGATCTTGAAAAATCCTGCACAAACCTCCTGTAGTACCCAGCCAAACCCAAGAAACTGCGTATCTCTGTGACTGAGGTGGTTGGGAACCAATTCTTCACCGCCTCCACCTTACTTGGATCAACGTGGATTCCCTCTGATGATACCACGTGACCCAAAAAAGGCGACTCTATCCAGCCAAAATTCACACTTTGAGAACTTAGCATACAACTTTTCTTCTCTGAGCTTTTGTAATGCCATTCTCAAGTGGGTTGCGTGCTCCTCCGCGTTTTTAGAATAGATTAGAATGTCATCTATAAAAACAATGACAAACTTATCTAGGAATGCTTGAAAACCCGTTCATCAATCCATGAAAGCTGCTGGTGCATTAGTAAGACCGAACGACATAACTAGAAATTCATAGTGGCCGTATCGGGTTCGAAATGCAGTCTTGGGTACATCTTCACTTCTGATCTTCAACTGATGATACCCAGACTTCAAATCAATCTTGGAAAACCGCTTGGCACCTTGCAGTTGATCAAACAAATCATCGATTCTTGGAAGCGGGTATTGATTGCGAACCGTTACCTTATTCAACTTCCGGTAATCAATACACAATCTCAAAGTGCCATCCTTCTTCTTCACAAATAATACCGGAGCACCCCACGGCGAAAAACTTGGCCGAATAAAGCCTTTATCAAGCAACTCTTGCAATTGAGCGTGTAACTCCTTCAATTCTTTAGGAGCCATTCGATATGGTGGTGTAGAAATAGGTAGAGTACCGGGTTGCAATTCAATTTCGAACTCAATTTCCCGATCGGGAGGCAACCCCGGCAACTCTTCTGGAAATACATCTAAGAATTCCCGCACCACTGGTACTTGATCCGGTGAAGCTACTTCCTTCGTAGTGTCTTTCACGAATGCCAAATACCCCTTACACCCTTTTTCAAGTAACTTGGAAGCTTGCATTGCCGAAATCAAGCTTGGCCGTGATGCACCACCATCACACCATATCACAAATGGTTCTTCACCAGGCATATTGAACTTTAAGCACTTGGCCCTACAGTCAACCACTGCATGACAAGATGCCAACCAGTCCATGCCCAAAATAACATCTAGATCCACCATATGTAGCAAGCGGAGATCTATCATTGTCTCATGACCCTCGACTTTCAACCACACCGACTCATAAACATATTTGACTTGAACTGAGTTACCCATCGGAGTAGAGACTTTTTCTGTCTCTTTTAACTTGGTTGGGCGTTCTCTAACTTCCGTGCAAATGCATGTGACATGTATGAATGTGTAGACCCAGAGTCAAATAATACAAAGGCCTTGAGAGAGCATACGGTAAGTGTACCTGTTACCACAGTGTTGGAAGCATGCGCATCCTGCCTGGACAAAGCAAATACACGTGCCTGTCCTCCTCCCGGTGCACCTGTACCTCTACCACCTGCTCCTGTGCCTCTGCCTCTGCCCACGCCAGAAGTATTAATCTGAGGGGGTACCGTCCTTACCGGTGGAGCTGGAATCGGTGTCGTTCTTGGAGTTAAATTACTCCTTACACTTGTACCTTCCCTTCTTTTGGGACACTCCCTAGATAGGTGGCCCATTTCGCACATGTATAAACACGCTCCCACCAGTTTCCGGCATACACCGAAATGATACCTGCCACATGTTGCACATTGCTGCCTCTGGCTACCACTCTGACCACTACCTTGGGATCCTCTGCCCATCCTGCCTATTGTTCCTCCAAGTACCTGTGGCGGTAGTAGTAGTTTGTCCACCTGCTTGTCCCACAAAAGTTGAGACTACGCCCGAGCTTCCTGTCACCTTTGTTTCTTCTTCCACCCTTGACTTTCACTGCTCATCAACAGCTTGTTCTTGGGATTTGCCGACGTCCCAAATTTTCTTCTATTCTCTATCACTCTGGCACAATCAGCAGCCTGTGCTAGAGTCTCAAAATGATCACACTGGGGTAGCAGTACCATGAACAATGGCTCAACCAATCTATGGATGAACCGCTTAATTAATTCCCTCTCATTTGGAACCAATTCAGGAGCATATTGAGCTAACTCCGTGTACTGTAGCTCAAACTCTGTCACTGTCATGTTAGGCGTCATCCACAAATCTTCAAACTGTTGACGCTTAGCATATTTAGTTCCCTCAGATAGAAACCGACCTAGGAATTCCCTCTGAAAATCTTCCCAGGTCATAGGTGCAATTCTCTGAGCATATCTCTTCCTTACTGACTCAAACCATATTCTTGCAGCGCCTCTCAACTGAAACGAGGCAAGTTCTACCATTTCTCCACCCGAACACCTCAACAACTCTCCAATTCTAATTACATCACGAATGAAGTGTTGAGGGTCCTCTTTTATTTCGGTTCCGCAAAAGGTAGGCGGATTCAACTTCAGAAATTTTGTAATTGGCAACTCTCTTGGGCCGCCCCTCGGTCTTCTAGGCACCTCCCCCATTGCCATCTTCTCTTGGCCCTTCACCTCTTTCTTCTACTTCTCCTACCCCTTGTCCCTCGGGTAGTACCGGTTCTTCCACTTCGCCGACCACTAGTCGACGGACCTCTTGTTGAATCTGGCGGGTGATTTCAGCTCTCAGCTCCTGAAATCCCACAGTCCAGCATTTCGGCCACCGACGGAGCACCCGTCTCTACCTGTGGCTCTGAGGGTTGTTCTACTGGTGTCTCTCTCCCTCTTGCTCTTCCACGGCCACGAGCACGACCTCTTGCTCGGCCTCTAGGAGGTATTCTCTCCTCCCTAACTGATTCCTCATCAGCTCTGGCAGTAACTCTACCACCCCTCCTACCTCGTCTGGTAGTTGGCGGCATCCCTATACTGCACAAGAACGTCACCTGATGAGTATTCATACAATTATGACAACATAAGAAGGAATGAAAGAAAAGCTTACTCAAACTGTCCTGGGTACTCCCACAAGTGACTTTTACTCCCACTTTGTGCCCGGGTACACAAAGAAGGGTAAACCGACACCCGGTCATACCAATGGCTTCACATGACTTAAAGAAACAACCAGGCTCTGATACCAACTTTGTCACGTCCCCAATTTTAGGAGTACGTGACCGGCACGGGGTTAGAATTTCGTCCCTAAACCCGTAAGCCTTCCCTATGACCATATAATATAACTACACCCTGTTTCACAGCTCAACAAACAATATGCACATAATAGGTAGTGGCCACACCATCCTTTGTGGCCTAGGTAACCTGCAATCCACGCTCTCATTGCCCGCTTCAACCCATTTCAAGTAGGTATATTCAACCAATCACACAAGCAATCACACATAGTTATATATATATATACAGTGATCAAACCACAAGGGAATGATCTATCCTATTCACAACGCAACATATATATAACCTGTTCAAACCAATCTATATACATACACATTCACAGTTATGTATATACGTGATCACACGCCCTCAATGCGTGTAATCTATCCTATTCGCATGCAAGAATATATATTTCCACACATCCATGTACAACTTCACACGTATGTATATATCCATATCATATTGGTTGTACGTCTCAATACGTACAACCTATCCTATTCACATGCGTTGGAACGTATATATATATATAAACAAATAATTGACTTCCAACACCCAGAATCCTATCTATAAGTTCATGTGAAGCCGACAATGCTAGATAACATATATAATTCAAAAGCTGTAAATATTTACATCCCATTTACAACTTAGAATATATATATAATATTTACAACTCAAAATATGAAATATGAATAACCAAAACAAAACCACCCACGCGAACGAAACGTTACAAGTGGTGAGATGTCCGTGTCACTGCCCGGACGTCGACGCCTGTCCAATACCTGTATCTGAAATGTTTAAAAAAGAGGAGTGAGCTTAACCACTTGACTCAGTGAGGAGAATCCCATCCTCGGCTAAGTGGCGGGTACCACAGCAGCTGGGGAGAGGAAACACTCACATCCACACGCGCATGAAATTTCTGGTTTAACATGTGTTATACAGTGACCAGGCAACATTTATATAACATTACACGTAGATAAACCTAATATCATGCATTCTCTAGCATACTCCTCATAAACATTCACCATTTACATGATAAACTAAATGCAATAAATCACACAACTGACCCTAGAACCAAGCTAGGGCAATGGCTCCACGGCAATTATATATATATTTTTAACTGACCCTAGTGCCAGGCTAGGGCAATAGCCTCAACGGGCGATTATCTTTAGTTTTAACTGACCCTAGTGCCAGGCTAGGGCAATGGCCTCAACGGGCGATTATCTTTAGTTTTAACTGACCCTAGTGCCAGGCTAGGGCAATGGCCCTCAACGGCGATTATCTTTAGTTTTAACTGACCCTAGTGCCAGGCTAGGGCAATGGCCTCAACGGGCGATTATCTTTTGTTCGACTCTATTCACTTTCCAAGCCATACCTTGGAGTTTGACTCTATCTACCCTGTATAAATTTCTATTGCTCTTAACTAGTGAAAACTCACTAAGACTTTCTAACTCATTATGAAATTTGCCTATTCTTTAATTAGTACCCAGCCCTTGTTTCGTAAATCCCTAATTCTAAGGAGATCCTAAATTCATTTAAACAAGATACGTCGACGTTTTGAGAAAACGAGTTTAGTTTCTTGAGTGTGTTTCTAGTTATTAAGACAGCCAGAACTCAATTCATATCAATATCCTACTCCTTTTATCCGTACTATTAGGCGTGTCCCGTGTCATCACGTGAACACCCTTCAGTACTATACTATCACGAGTAATATTCGCAAACACAAGTATATTCAAATAATCCTTTTAGGATCAACAATAGCATGTCAATTTCTAATAATTTCTACAATCAAGAAATCAATCAAACCACCTTTACACGTCCACATCCAACCCTGGGCAAGGATGGAAAACCCCTCACCTGGACGGCTTCCCCGGCTCCAATTCTGGAGTCACTCCCGCTCCAGATGACTCGCGGTTACCTATCGAATATACGTACGTCATTAACATTTATATTCTATGCAACATGTATGCATATGAAATGCTTATGCCATATGAATGTGTTTAACTTTGCCAAGAATCACATTCTTGGTCTAAATTTCTCTTTTTCTCTTTATGCCATTTTTCAAGTGTCTCACACTTGTTCTCATTACCTTTTTACCCCTTCTTTGAACATTCATTGAAATTTATATTTAAATTTCCAACCTCCCTTCAACTTATATTTCCCAAGTTATCCATTTACCAACAAATGTGCATATGTGACTTTTCCTCATTCCTTTATTAATTTAATAACCTATGAAAATCATAATTTCCAATGGCCCATACTTACCAATTTCCAACTCCACTTATAACTTATTATCACATATACACACATGTGGGTCAATATACTCAAAAGTTGAAATTTGCCCCAACTAAGGAATTTCACTAACTAAATAATTCTCCGGCGTCTATCACGGGCTAACCAACTTCCTATTCACCTCCTAATCCCAAATTGGTTATATGAACTAGAATTTATCTCCTTCATCATAATCTAGTTTCCAATTAAAGCCAAATTATTCATTCTTCAACCCCTTGTCTATTCTAATAATTTATACCATTATAAATAATAATTCAACACTCCAATCGGCTCTAATACTATCCATCAACATTTCAAATCACTTTAAATCCTATTGGAAACTCATTAGTCTAGGTTTTTTCCACATTAATAACTTCCAACATCAATTTATCAATATGATTACTCCCACATACTACCAATCAACCCAACAACATCCAATTGAAGCTTAGAATGACCAAATGTATCAATTTGGAATTTTTTCCATAAATCCCTAAATTGATAATTTGGGGTTTGAGTGATTGGGGACTCCTTACCTCGATTCGATCGGATTGAGTGATGCTACGGGGTAGAGTAAGCTCCGGTCACCTTCCCCGAGCTCGGAACGGCGGATTCCGGCGAGATTCCGGCCAACTTGGCTCCTTTCCAAGATTTTCGTCCCCTCCCAAACGACCCGCCACCGGCCACCTTCAGCCTCCACAGCACCGCCGTCTACAGCTCTTCACGGTGACGATGTCGAGCCCCTCAGCCTCCAGCTCCCTTGTGCCCGGCTGTCTTCTTCTTCTCCTCTCGGTTCCAACGTGAATAGTGGTCCTCCTCTTCTCCTTTTCTGCTTCTCGGGTGCTGCTGGAGAAGGTGTATGAGGATCAAAAATTTTTTAAATGGGGGTCACGTGCGTGACCCCCCTCCCCCTTTGCCAACATACATATTAAATTTTTTTTTTAAAATATGTGTCCCCTCCCCCCTTTTTCTGCCAAGAATTAATATATATATATTATATGTATATATTTACCTCACTTGTCACATATATCCATATATATAATTATTTTATATATCATTTATTTATTCAAAAATCGACTTTGGGGTTAATAGCTTACACCCAATATTTCCCTTAAGTCCAAATTTTAATCCAAATAAAATTTCATTTATTTAAAATTTTCTCCCTTTCCTTCCAAATTAAAATAAAAATTAATTTAGGACCTTAACGTTGACTGGAAAATATCCGGGTATTACAAAACTGATTTAAAAAAGAAAAATGAATATCAAATTTTGGAAACACTAATCGGCGAAAAATGATTAAAAAAGAAAAATGAATATCAAATTTTCGAAACACTTATCTACGAAAGCTGATTAAAGAAAATAAAAATTGATATCAAGTTTTTGAAACCACTCATCGGCAAAAACTGATTAAAACAAAATGAATATCAACTTTTCGGAAACACTCATCGGGAAAAACTAATTAAAAAAAAGAAAAATAAATATTAAATTTCGAAACACTCATCGGCGAAATCTGATTAAAAGAAAGAAAAATGAATATCAAGTTTTTAGAATACTCATCCGCTAAAACTGATTAAAAAAAGAAAAATTAATATCAAGTTTTCGAAACACTCATCGGCAAAACTAATTAAAAGAAGAAAAATAAATATCAAGTTTTCGAAACACTCATCAACGAAAACTTACTAAAAAAAGAAAAATGAATATCGAGTTTTCGAAACACTCATCTACGAAAGCTTATTAAAGAAAAAAAATGGATATCAAGTTTTCGAACCACTCATCGGCGAAAACTAATTAAAAAAAAAAATGAATATCAAGTTTTCGAAACCACTCATCGGCGAAAACTGATTAAAAAAAGAAAAATGAATGTCAAGTTTTCGAAACACTCATCGGCGAAAACTTATTAAAAAAAGAAAAATGAATATCAAGTTTTTGAAACACTCATCGACGAAAACTTATTAAAAAAAATTAAAATGAATATCAAGTTTTCGAAACACTAATCTGCGAAAACTGATTAAAAAAGGAAAATGAATATCAAGTTTTCGAAACACTCATCGGGGAAAACTATTTAAAAAAAACAAAAATGAATATCAAGTTTTCGAAACACTCATCGGCAAAAACTATTTAAAAAGAAAAAGAAAAATGAATATTACGTTTTCCAAGCACTTATCGGCGAAAACTGATTAAAAAAAGAAAAATGAATATCAAGTTTTCGAAACACTTATCGGCGAAAATTGATTAAAAAAACAAAAATAAATATTAAGTTTTTGAAACACTTATCGGCGAAAACTGATTAAAAAAAAAAGAAAATTGAATATCAAGTTTTCAAAACACTCATAGGCGAAAACTGATTAAAAAACGAAAAATGAATATTAAGTTTTCGAAACACTAATCAGCGAAAACTAATCAGCGAAAACTTACTAAAAAAAGAAAAATGAATATCTAATTTTCGAAACAGTTATCGACCAAAACTGATTAAAAAAATAAAAATGAATATAAACTTTTCGAAACACTCATCGGCGAAAACTGATTAAAAAAGCAAAATGAATATCAAGTTTTCGAAACACTCATCGGTGAAAACTCATTTAAAAAGAAAAATGAATATCTAGTTTTGGAAACACTCATCGGCGAAAACTGATTAAAAAAAGAAAAATGAATATCAAATTTTCGAAACACTACTCTACGAAAGCTGATTAAAGAAAATAAAAATTGATATCAAGTTTTCCACTCATCGGCGAAAACTGATTAAAAAAAGAAAAATGAATACAAGTTTTCGAAACACTCATCGGCAAAACAAATTAGAAAAAGAAAAATGAATATCAAGTTTTCGAAACACTCATTGGCGAAAACTTATGAAAAAGTGAAAAATGAATATCAAGTTTTCGAAACATTTATCGGCGAAAACTGATTAAAAAAATAAAAAATGAATATCATGTTTTCAGAATACTCATCGGAGAAAATTTATTAAAAAAAGAAAAATGAATATCAAGTTTTCGAAAACACTCATCGGCAAAAACTAATTAAAAATAAGAAAAATGAATATTAATTTTCGAAACACTCATCGGCGAAATCTGATTAAAAGAAAGAAAAATGAATATCAAGTTTTTAGAACACTTATCGGCTAAAACTGATTAAAAAAAGAAAAATAAATATCAAGTTTTCGAAACACTCATCGGCAAAACTAATTAAAAAATGAAAAATGAAAATCAAGTTTTCGAAACACTCATCAACGAAAACTTACTAAAAAAAGAAAAAAGAATATCCAGTTTTCGAAACACTATTCGACCAAAACTGATTAGAAAAATAAAAATGAATATAATTTCGAAACACTCATCGGCGAAAACTGATTAAGGAAGGAAATGAATATCAAGTTTTCGAAACACTCATCTGCGAAAACTGATTAAAAAAGAAAATGAATATCAAGTTTTCGAAACACTCATCGGTGAAAAACTAACTAAATAAAGAAAAATGAATATCACGTTTTCGAAACACTCATCGGCTAAAACTGATTAAGAAAAAGAAAAATGAATATCATGTTTTCGAAACACTTATCGGCGAAAACTGATTAAAAAAAGAAAACTAAATATTAAGTTTTTGAAACACTTATCGGCGAAAACTGATTTAGAAAAGAAATGAATATCAAGTTTTCGAAAAACTCATCGGTGAAAACTAATTAAATAAAGAAAAATGAATAACACGTTTTTGAAACACTCGTCGGCGAAAACTGATTAAGAAAAAGAAAAATGAATATCAAGTTTTCGAAACACTCATCGGGGAAAACTATTTAAAAAGAAAAAAAGAATAATTACTATCAAGTTTTCGAAACACTTATCGGCGAAAACTGATTAGAAAAAAGAAAAATAAATATTAAGATTTTGAAACACTTATCGGCGAAAAATGATTAAAAAAAGAAAAATGAATATGATGTTTTCATAACACTCATCGGTGAAACCTGAGTAAAAAAAAAGAAAAATGAATATCAAGTTTTCATAACACTCATCGGCGAAAACTGATTAAAAAAAGAAAAATAATTATCAAGTTTTTGAAAACACTCCTCGGCTAAAACTAATTAAAAAAAGAAAAATAAATATTAAGTTTTCGAAACACTGATCGGCAAAAACTGATTAAAAAAAGATGTCACGACCCCAAATCGGGAGTACGTGACCGTCACGGGAATAGATTTTTACCTCTAAACCCGTAAGCTTTATCCTGTAAACATGTTTATAACTACCCTGCTATACAATCAATATATATATATCATACTAGTGGCCACACCTCACTGTGGCCTAATTAACCTGCAATCCACGGTTCGCTCAATACCGCTTCAGCTCAATCCAGTATATAGATATATTTGTCAGCACTCATAATGTAAATATTAATATCATATTGACCGTACGCTCAATACGTACGATCTATCCTATTCACATGCAGCAAGCACACATAATATATATCCATATCATATGGACCGTACGCCTCAATGTGTACGATCTATCCTATTCACATGCAGAAATTTATATACTCAAACATATATCCTAGTCTTCCCCAAACTGGACCCTGTCTTTAAGTACATGTGAAGCCGACAATTCTAGAGTGAACGTACGTCAAAAGCTGTAAATATTTACAACACTTACAACTTTAAAATATGTACAACAAATAAATCAAAATAACCAAAAGGAGTCCACCCACGCGAACAAGTGCGTAAGGATGGTCTGATGTCCGTATCACTGTCCGGACGTTGATGCCTGCCCGATCCCTATATCTGAAACATTGAAGCAGAGGGAGTGAGTCAAATAGACTCAGTGAGATGCTTCCCATCCTTGGCGTAGCGGCGGGGTACCATTACAGCTGGGGAAAGGGAAACACCCACAATCACATGCGCATGAAAGTCCAGTTTATCAAATGTTATATTACGATCAGGCATATTAATATAACATTAAAATCACAGATAACCTACGGATCATGCTTTTCTATCATGCTTCTCGTAAACAAGCAATAACATTTTAACATATAATATGAAAACTGTAAATCACTTAACTGACCCTAGTGCTAGGCTAGGGCAATGGCCTCAACGGGCAAATTCTTTTAATCTTTAACTGACCCTAGTGCCAGGCTAGGGCAATAGCCTCAACGGGCAAATCTTTTAATATATAACTGACCCTAGTGACAGGCTAGGGCAATGGCCTCAACGGGAAAATGCTTTATTACTCTTTAACTGACCCTAGTGCCAGGCTAGGACAATGGCCTCAACGGGCAATTGTTTTAACTTGTTTCTCTTCCCAAGCTTTCAGCTGAGATCCTGACTCTATCTACCCATTACGATCCTAAACTGACTTTACCTAGGTAGTGTGGACATCCATACGACTCACTAATCAATTAAGAGATCGTATAAATGCTCATATTGTTCCCAAACCCTTGGTTTAGATCATAACCTAGCTCTAAGGTCTTTCCTAAGTTCAATTACCATAAAACGTCGACGTTAGCAACACTTTCGTTATGATTTCTTAGGTGAGTTTCTAATTAATATGGTAAACCAAACCTTGGACTCAATCAACAACTTACCCCCTTGCTTGTACTGTTCGGCGTATCTCATGTCACCACATGGATACCCACCAGTACCTCTTACCTCTAGTCAAACACACATATACAGATACTTTCATATATAATAGTTTAGGAACAACAATAGCATGGTAACCACTAAATAATTCTTACAAATAGGCAAGTAGGCAAACCACATATCCACATCCTCAATCAACCCTGTAGGGCAAGGATGGGAAACCCCTCACCTGGACGGCTTCCCTGCGCTAGTCCTGGAGTAACTCCCGCTCCGGACGAGTCGTGGTTCCTAACGAATGCATTCATGTGGTTAACATCTGAAAATATATGTAATTCATATGCATGTGACATGCTCGTACCTAAAAATGCATCTAGACGTCGCCAAGAACCGACTTCTTGGTCTTATCCGTCTTCCCTCTCTTCCATGAGAGTCTCTAGTGCTACATACTTGGTTTCGTATAATTATCGCTCACCTTGAATTAATTTTAGAGCCTTGGATTTGAGTTACTAACCTCGATATGCTTCTAAATTATCCTACTTAAGGTTTTCTAATAATTACGAAGGAATTAAATTGCCATTTTAAATTTTGGACTTTATTGTTCCGCAAGTGTCCATCCTTGAGAAACAAGAAAGTACCTAAATAATTCTTGATGCTGATAACATTTTTAGAATATTCTAGGGTGTTTAAGATTGAAAAGAAGAGGTTTGGAGCCCTCAATATCACCCTTAAAGTGTAATTGGGCAATCCGAGCAGGGACCCGGCACGTTAACGTCAAGGTTCAACCTTAGTATCCTCGGGTCAGCTCTTCACGGGTCTTGTTCAGCTAATATTTCAGCAATATACTTTCAGTAATTCCAATACAAACCTATTTACTCAAATCCAAGCTCAATCCTAATTTTCAACAATTTCCCCAAATTAGGAATAATTATAATTTCAACCCCAAATCCTTTCAAATTCGAATTCGGCTAATCCGAGGATATAATCTCGATTCTTACCTCAACTAGGTGTTCAAGAACACCTCCTAGGTCTCAATCTACCCTTAAAACGACACAATCGAAGGTGGATCGAAGAAATCCCTAAAAATGAAGAAATTGGGGTTACCAACCTTTGATTCGATTGGTGGAAGGTGTAGGAGACGTCGTACCCGAACCCCGGTGACTTTTCCGGCGTCGGCTAGCTCTCCCCGGTCACTTTTCCGACGCACCCCAACTCTCCTTCTTCTTCTCCTTCCACGCCTCTTCTTCTCTCCTTTTCGTTTTTCTTTTCTTTCTTTCTCTGTTTACTTTCTCTCTCTTTCTCTCTTTTTAATTCTTCTTTACTTTCTTTTTTCTTTTAAAACAAACCAAACCCACGGCGTTACCCCACCCCAATTTATTAAATTAATCAAATAACTAATTAATTAATAAAAGTAATATAATTAATTATAAAACTAATTAAAAAAAGAAAAATAAATATCAAGTTTTCGAAACACTCATCAACGAAAACTTACTAAAAAAAGAAAAATGAATATCGAGTTTTCGAAACACTCATCTACGAAAGCTTATTAAAGAAAAAAAATGGATATCAAGTTTTCGAAACCACTCATCGGCGAAAACTAATTAAAAAAAGAAAAATGAATATCAAGTTTTTCGGAAACCACTCATCGGCGAAAACTGATAAAAAAGAAAAATGAATGTCAAGTTTTCGAAACACTCATCGGCGAAAACTTATTAAAAAAAGAAAAATGAATATCAAGTTTTTGAAACACTCATCGACGAAAACTTATTAAAAAAATAAAAATGATTATCAAGTTTTCGAAACACTAATCGGCGAAAACTGATTTAAAAAGGAAAAAGAATATCAAGTTTTCGAAACACTCATCGGGAAAAACTATTTAAAAAAAAAAGAAAAATAAATATCAAGTTTTCGAAACACTCATCGGCGAAAACTATTTAAAAAGAAAAAGAAAAATGAATATTACGTTTTCCAAGCATTCATCGGCGAAAACTGATTAAAAAAAAGAAAAATGAATATCAAGTTTTCAGAACACTCATCGGCGAAAACTGATTAAAAAAAGAAAAATGAATATCAAGTTTTCGAAACACTTATCGGCGAAAACAATTTAAAAAAAAGAAAAGAAAAATGAATATTACGTTTTCGGAACATTCAACGGCGAAAACTGATTAAAAAATGAAAAATTACTATCAAGTTTTCGAATCACTTATCGGCGAAAATTGATTAAAAAAACAAAAATAAATATTAAGTTTTTGAAACACTTATCGGCGAAAACTGATTAAAAAAAAGAAAATTGAATATTAAGTTTTCAAAACACTCATCGGCGAGAACTGATTAAAAAACGAAAAATGAAAATTAAGTTTTCGAAACAATAATCAGCGAAAACTTACTAAAAAAAGAAAAATAAATATCCAATTTTCGAAACAGTTATCGACCAAAATTGAATAAAAAAATAAAAATGAATATAAAGTTTTCGAAACACTCATCGGCGAAAATTGATTAAAAAAGCAAAATGAATATCAAGTTTTCGAAACACTTATCGGTGAAAACTAATTTAAAAAAAAAATGAATATCAAGTTTTGGAAACACTCATCGGCGAAAACTGATTAAAAAAAGAAAAATGAATATCAAATTTTCGAAACACTAATCTACGAAAGCTGATTAAAGAAAATAAAAATTGATATCAAGTTTTCGAAACCACTCATCGGCGAAAACTGATTAAAAAAGAAAAATGAATATCAAGTTTTCGAAACACTCATCGGCAAAACTAATTAAAAAAAGAAAAATGAATATCAAGTTTTCGAAACACTCATTAGCGAAAACTTACGAAAATGAGAAAAATGAATATCAAGTTTTCGAAACACTTATCGGCGAAAACTGATTAAAAAAAAAGAAAAATGAATATCATGTTTTCAGAACACTCATCGGCGAAAATTTATTAAAAAAAGAAAAATGAATATCAAGTTTTCGAAAACACTCATCGGCAAAAACTGATTAAAAAAATAAAAATGAATATTAATTTTCGAAGCACTCATCGGCGAAATCTGATTTAAAGAAAGAAAAATGAATATCAAGTTTTTAGAACACTTATCGGCTAAAACTGATTAAAAAAAGAAAAATAAATATCAAGTTTTCGAAACACTCATCGGCAAAACTAATGAAAAATGAATATCAAGTTTTCGAAACACTCATCAACAAAAACTTACTAAAAAAAGAAAAATGAATATCCAGTTTTCGAAACACTATTCGACCAAAACTTGATTAGAAAAATATAAATGAATATAAATTTTCGAAACACTCATCGGCGAAAACTGATTAAAAAAGGAAAATGAATATCAAGTTTTCGAAACACTCATCGGTGAAAAACTAACTAAATAAAGAAAAATGAATATCACGTTTTCGAAAATACTCATCGGCTAAAACTGATTAAGAAAAAGAAAAATGAATATCATGTTTTCGAAACACTCATCGGGGAAAACTATTTAAAAAAAATGAATATTACGTTTTCGAAACACTCATCGATGAAAACAAATTAAATAAAGAAAAATGAATATCACGTTATCGAAACACTCATTGGCGAAAACTGATTAAGAAAAAGAAAAATTAATATCAAGTTTTTCGAAACACTAATCTGCAAAAACTGATTAAAAAAAGAAAAATGAATATCAAATTTTTCAGAACACTAATCGGCGAAAATTGATTAAAAAAAGAAAAATGATTAAGAAGTTTTCGAAAACATTTATCGGCTAAAACTGATTAAAAAAGAAAAATGAATATCAAGTTTTCAAAACACTCATCGGCAAAAACTGATTAAAAAAAGAAAAATAAATATCACGTTTTCGAAAAACTAATCGGCGAAAAATGATTTAGAAAAAGAAAAATGAATATCAAGTTTTTGAAACACTAATTGGTGAAACACTCATTGGCGAAAACTGATTAAGAAAAAGAAAAATCAATATCAAGTTTTCGAAACACTAATCGGGGAAAACTATTTTAAAAAGAATGAATATCAAGTTTTCGAGACACTAATCGGCGAAAACTGATTAAAAAAAAGAAAAATGAATATCAAGTTTTCAGAACACTCATCGGCGAAAAGTGATTAAAAAAAGAAAAATGAATATCAAGTTTTCGAAACACTAATCGGCGAAAACTATTTAAAAAAAAGAAAAATGAATATTACGTTTACGAAACACTCAACGGCAAAAACTGATTAAAAAATGAAAAATTATCAAGTTTTCGAAACACTTATCGGCGAAAATTGATTAAAATAATAAATATTAAGTTTTTGAAACACTTATCGGCGAAAACTAATTAAAAAAATGAATATCAAGTTTTCAAAACACTCATCGGCGAAACCTGATTAAAAAAGAAAAAGAAAAATGAATATCAAGTTTTCAGAACACTCATCGGCGCAAACTTATTAAAAAAAGAAAAATAATTATCAAGTTTTCGAAAACACTCATCGGCGAAAACTAATTAAAAAAAAGAAAAATGAATATCAAGTTTTTGAAACACTCATCGGCAAAAACTAATTAAAAAAAGAAAAATGAATATCAAGTTTTCAAAACACTTATCAGCGAAAACTTACTAAAAAAAGGAAAATGAATATCCAGTTTTCGAAACACTAATCGACGAAAACTAATTAAAAAAACAGAAATGAATATAAAATTTTCGAAACACTTATCGACGAAAACTGATTAAAAAAATGAAAAATAAATATCAAATTTACGAATCACTCATCGGCAAAAACTGATTAAAAAAATGAAAAATAAATATGAAGTTTTCGAAAACACTCATCGGCTAAAACTAATTAAAAAAATAAAAATGAATATCAAGTTTTTGAAACACTCATCGGCAAAAACTGATTAAAAAAAGAAAAATGAATATCACGTTTTCGAAACACTCATCGATGAAAACTAATTAAATAAAGAAAAATGAATATCAAGTTTTTGAAACACTCAACAACGAAAACTGATTGAAAAATGAAAAATTACTATCAAGTTTTCGAAATACTCATCGGCGAAAACTGATTAAGAAAAAGAAAAATGAATATCAAGTTTTCGAAACCCTCATCGGCAAAAACTAACTAAAAAAAGAAAATTGAATATTACGTTTTCGAAACACTCAACGGCGAAAACTGATTAAAAAATGAAAAATTACTATCAAGTTTTCGAAACACTCATTGGCGAAAACTAATTAAAACACAGAAAAATGAATATCAAGTTTTCGAAACACTCATCGGCAAAAACTAACTAAAAAAAATGAATATCAAGTTTTCGAAACACTCATTTGCGAAGACTTACTAAAAATAGAAAAATGAATATCAAGTTTTCAAAAAACTCATCAACAAAAACTGATTAAAAAAAGAAAAATAAATATTAAGTTTTCGAAACACTTATAGGCGAAAACTGATTAAAAAAAAGAAAAATGAATATCAAGTTTTCAGAACACTCATCGACAAAAATTTATTAAAAAAATGAATATCATGTTTTCGAAAACACTCATCGACAAAAACTGATTAAAAAAAGAAAAAATAAATATTATGTTTTCGAGACACTCATCGGCGAAAACTGATTAAAAAAATGAAATATCAATATCAAATTTTCAGAACACTCATTGGCGAAAATTAATTAAAAAAAAAAGAAAAAAGAATATCATGTCTTAGAAAACATTCATCGGCTAAAACTGATTAAAAAAGAAAAATGAATATCAAGTTTTCGAAACACTCATCGGCAAAAAATTATTAAAACAAAAAAAATAAATATCAAGTTTTCGAAACACTCATTAGCGAAAACTTACTAAAAAATGAAATATGAATATCCAGTTTTCGAAATACTATTCGACCTAAACTGATTAAAAAGTAAAAATGAATATAAATGTTGAAAACACTCATCGGCGACAACTGATTAAAAAAGGAAAATGAATATCAAGTTTTCGAAACACTTATCGGCGAAAACTGATTAAAAAAAGAAAAATGAATATCAAGTTTTTGAAACACTTATCTACGAAAACTGATTAAAGAAAATAAAAATGAATATCAAGTTTTCGAAACACTCATCGGCGAAAACTGATTAAAAAAAGAAAATAAATATCAAGTTTTTCAAACACTCATCAGTGAAAACTGATTAAAAAAGGAAAAATGAATATCAAGTTTTCGAAACAGAAAAACTAATTAAATAAAGAAAAATGAATACCACGATTTCGAAACACTAATCGGCTAAAACTGATTAAGAAAAAGAAAAATGAATATCATGTTTTCGAAATACTCATCGGAGAAAACTATTTTTAAAAAAGAAAAAGAAAAATGAAAATTACGTTTTCGAAACAATCATCGATGAAAACTAATTAAATAAAGAAAATTGAATATCACGTTTTCGAAAACACTCATCGGCGAAAACTGATTAAAAAAAGAAAAATGAATATCAAGTTTTCGAAACACTCATCGGCAAAAACTAATTAAAAAAAAAGTAAAATGAATCTCAAGTTTTCGAAACACTCATCGGCGAAAACTGATTAAAAATGAAAAATAAATATCAAGTTTTTGAAACACTCATCGACAAAAACTGATTAAAAAAAAAGAAAATAAATATCAAGTTTTCGAAACACTCATTAGTGAAAACTTACCTAAAAAAGAAAAATGAATATCAATTTTTCGAAACAATCATTGGGGCAAAATGATTAAAAAAAGAAAAATGAATATCAAGTTTTCGAAACACTCATCGGCGAAAAGTAATTAAATAAAGAAAAATGAATATCACATTTTCGAAACACTAATCGACGAAAACTGATTAAAAAAAATTAAAATGAATATCAAGTTTTCGAAACACTCATCGCCCAAAACTGATTAAGAAAAAGAAAAATGAATATCAAGTTTTCGAAACACTAATCGGAGAAAACTATTTTTTTTAAAAAAAAGAAAAATTAATATTACGTTTTCAAAACACTCATCAGCAAAAACTTATTAAAAAAAGAAAAGTGAATATCAAGTTTTCAGAACACTCATCGGCGAAAACTTTATAAAAAGAGAAAACATGAATATCAAGTTTTCACACCACACATCGGCGAAAACTGATTAAAAAAAGAAAAATAATTATCAAGTTTTCGAAAACACTCATCGGCAAAAAGTAATTAATAAAAGAAAAATGAATATCAAGTTTTCGAAACACTCATTGGTGAAAATTAATTAAATAGAGAAAAATGAATATCATGTTTTCGAAAGGCTAATCGGATAAAACTGATTAAGAAAAACAAAAATGAATATCATGTTTTCGAAACACTAATCGGGGAAAACTATTTAAAAAAAAAGAAAAATGAATATTACATTTTCGAAACACTCATCGATGAAAACTAATTTAATAAAGAAAAATGAATATCACGTTTTCGAAACACTCACCAGCAAAAATTGATTAAGAAAAAGAAAAATGAATATCATGTTTTCGAAACACTAATCGGCGAAAACTGATTAAAAAAAATGAATATCAAGTTTTCAGAACACTCATCGGCGAAAATTGATTAAAAATAAATAAATATGCAGTTTTCGAAAAGACTCATCGGCTAAAACTGATTAAAAAAAGAAAAATGAATATGAAGTTTTCGAAACACTCATCGGCAAAAACTAATTAAAAAAAGAAAAATGAATATCAAGATTTCGAAACACTCATCGACAAAAACTGATTAAAAAAAGAAAAATAAATATCAAGTTTTCGAAACACTCATTAGCGAAAACGTACCTAAAAAAATGAATATCACGTTTTCGAAACACTAATCGGCGAAAACTGATTAAGAAAAAGAAAAATAAATATCAAGTTTTCAAAACACTAATCGGCGAAAACTGATTAAGAAAAAGAAAAATGAGTATCAAGTTTTCGAAACACTCATCGGAGAAAACTATTTAGAAAAAAAATGAATATTAAGTTTTCAAAACACTAGTCGGCGAAAACTGATTAAAAAAAATAAATATCAAGTTTTCAAAACACTAATCGGCAAAAACTAATTAAAAAAAGAAAAATGAATATTAAGTTTTCAGAACAGTCATCGGCGAAAATTGATTAAGAAAAAAAAATAATTATGAAGTTTTCGAAAAACTAATCGGCGAAAACTGATTTAAAAAAGGAAAATGAATATCAAGTTTTCGAAAACACTCATCGGCGAAAACTGATTAAAAATAGAAAAATGAATATCAAGTTTTTGAAACACTCATTGGTGAAAACTAATTAAATAAAGAAAAATGAATATCACGCTTTCAAAACACTCATCAGCGAAAACTGATTAAAAAAAGATAAATGAATATCAAGTTTTCGAAACACTCATCGGCAAAAACTAATTAAAAAAAAGAAAACTGAATATCAAGTTTTCGAAACACTCATCAGCGAAAACTTACTAAAAAAGGAAAATGAATATTCCGTTTGCGAAACACTAATCGACGAAAACTGATTAAAAAAATAAAAATGAATATAAAGTTTTCGAAACACTCATCGGCGAAAAACTGATTAAAAAAATGAAAAATAAATATCAAGTTTTCGAAACACTGAACGGCGAAAACTGATTAAAAATGAAAAATTATTATCAAGTTTTCGAAACACTTATCGGCGAAAAGTGATTAAAAAAAAGAAAAATAAATATTAAGTTTTTGAAATAATTATCGGTGAAAACTGATTAAAAAAGAAAAATGAATATCAAGTTTCCAAAACACTCATTGGCGGAACCTGATTAAAAAAAGAAGAATGAATATCAAGTTTTCAGAACACTCATTGGCGAAAACTGATTAAAAAAAGAAAAATAATTATCAAGTTTTCGAAAACATTCATCGGCGAAAACTGATTAAAAGAAGAAAAAAGAATATCAACTTTTCGAAACACTCATTGGCAAACACTGATTAAAAAAAGAAAAATAAATATCACGTTTTCGAAACAATCATCGGCGAAAACTGATTAAGAAAATAAAAAATTACTATCAAGTTTTCGAAACACTCATCGGCGAAAACTGATTAAGAAAAAGAAAAATGAATATCAAATTTTTGAAACATTTATCGGCGAAACCTGATTAAAAAAAAAAGAAAAATCAATATCAAGTTTTCAGAACACTCATCGGCGAAAACTGATTAAAAAAAGAAAAATAATTATCAAGTTTTCGAAAACACTCATCCGCAAAAACTGATTAAAAAAAGAAAAATGAATATCAAGTTTTCGAAACACTAAACGGCAAAAACTAATTAAAAAAAGAAAAATGAATATTAAGTTTTCGAAGCACTCATCAGCGAAAACTTACTAAAAAAAGGAAAATGAATACCCCGTTTTCGAAAAACTAATCGACGAAAACTTATTAAAAAAATAAAATTGAATATAAAGTTTTCGAAACACTAATCGGCGAAAACATATTAAAAAATGAAAAATAAATATCAAGTTTTCGAAACACTCATCAACAAAAACTGATTAAAAATAATAATAAATATCAAGTTTTCAAAACACTCATCGGCGAAAATTGATTAAAAAAAAGAAAAATGAATATCAAGTTTTCAGAACACTAATCGGCGAAAATTGATTAAAAAAAGAAAAATGAATATCAAGTTTTCGAAAATACTCATCGGCGAAAACTATTTAAAAAAAAAAAGAGAAATGAATATTACGTTTTCGAAACACTCAACGGCAAAAACTCATTAAAAAAATGAAAAATTACTATCAAGTTTTCGAAACACTCATCGGCGAAAACTGATTAAGAAAAAGAAAAATAAATATCAAGTTTTCGAAACACTCATTGGAGAAAACTATTTAGAAAAAAGAAAAAAGAATATTACGTTTTCAAAACACTCATCAGCGAAAACTGATTAAAAAAAATAAAAATGAATATCAAGTTTTCAGAACACTTATCGGCTAAAACTGATTAAAAAAGGAAAAATAAATATCAAGTTTTCGAAACACTCATCGGCGAAAACTGAATAAAAAAAAAGAAAAATTAATATCAAGTTTTCGAAACACACATCGGGGAAAACTATTAAAAAAAACAGAAAAATGAATTTTACGTTTTCGAAACAATTATCGGCGGAACCAGATTAAAAAAAAGAAAAATGAAGATCAAGTTTTCAGAACACTTATCGGCGAAAACTGATTAAAAAAAGAAAAATAATTATCAAGTTTTTGAAAACACTCATCGGCGAAAACTGATTAAAAAAAGAAAACTGAATATCAAGTTTTCGAAACATTCATCAGCAAAAACTAATTAAAAAAAGAAAAATAAATATCACGTTTTCGAAACACTCATCGACGCAAACTGATTAAGAAAATGAAAAATTACTATCAAGTTTTCGAAACACTCATCGGCGAAAAATGATTAAGAAAAAAATGAATATCAAGTTTTCGAAACACTTATCGGAGAAAACTATTTAAAAAAAGAAAAATGAATATTACGGTTTCGAAACACTAATCGATGAAAACTATTTAAGAAAAGAAAAATGAATATCACATTTTCGAAACACTTATCGCGAAAATTGATTAAAAAAAAGAAAAATGAATATCAAGTTTTCAGAACACTCATCGGTGAAAATTGATTAAAAAAAGAATTCCAAGTTTTCGAAACACTTATCGGCGAAAACTGATTAAAAAAAAGAAAAATAAATATCATGTTTTTGAAACACTGATCGGTGAAAACTGATTAAAAAAAGAAAAATGAATATCAAGTTTTCAAAACACTCATCGGCGAAACCTGATTAAAAATAGAAAAATAAATATCAAGTTTTAAGAACACTTATCGGCGAAAACTGATTAAAAAAATAAAAATGAATATCAAGTTTTCAAAAACACTCATCGGCGAAAATTATTTAGAAAAAAGAAAAATGAATAATACGTTTTCGAAACAATCAACGGCGAAAACTGATTAAAAAATGAAAAATTACTATCAAGTTTTCGAAACACTTATCGGCGAAAACTAATTAAAAAAAAGAAAAATAAAAATTAAGTTTTTGAAACACTTATCGGCAAAAACTGATTAAAAAAAAGAAAAATGAATATCAAGTTTTCAAAACACTCATCGGCGAATACTGATTAAAAAAAAAAGAAAAATTAATATCAAGTTTTTAGAACACTCATCGGCGAAAACTGATTAAAAAATGAATTTCAAGTTTTCAAAACACTTATCGGCGAAAAATGATTAAAAAAAAGAAAAATAAATATCAAGTTTTTGAAACATTTATCGGCGAAAACTGATTAAAAAAAGAAAAAAGAATATCAAGTTTTCAAAACACTTATCGGTGAAACTTGATTAAAAAAAAAGAAAAATGAATATCAAGTTTTCACAACACTCATTGGCAAAAACTGATTAAAAAAATAAAAATAATTATCATGTTTTCGAAAACACTCATCGGCGAAAACTTATTAAAAAAAGAAAAATGAATATCAAGTTTTCGAAACACTCATTGCCAAAAACTAATAAAAAAAAAAGAAAAATGAATATCAAGTTTTCGAAACACCCATCGACGAAAACTAATTTAAAAAAGAAAATTGAATATCAAATTTACGAAACACTAATCGGCGAAAAATGATTAGAAAACGAAAAATGAATATAAAGTTTTCGAAACACTCATCGATTAAATGATGACGTGGCGTGCTTATATGGCACAACCTCTCTCCTACATGTCATATTTTAAAGACGTGGCATGACACATCACTGCCACGTCACCCCAGATGATGATGATAATGATACCGATGAAGGAGAGAGATGATGATGTGGCAATCTTGGGTGACGTGACAGTGATTTGTCATGCCACGTCATCATTTAACGGCAAAAAGTTAACGGTGTTACGCTCGATGACCAAAATCGACAAAAAAAACCTTTGAGGACCAACATTAAACTTTTGAAACATTGAGGGCTAACATTAAACTTCATGCAAACATTGAGGACCAAAATAGACCTTTAGCCAATAAAGAAAAATGAATTTCACGTTTTCGAAACACTCATCGGCGAAAACTGATTAAGAAAAAGAAAAATCAATATCAAGTTTTCGAAACACTCATTGGCGAATACTGATTAAAAAAAAGAAAAATGAATATCAAGTTTTCAGAACACTCATCGGCAAAAACTGATTAAAAAAAGAAAAACGAATTTTACGTTTTCGAAACAATTATCGGCAAAAACTATTTAAAAAAAAAAAAAAAAAACAATATTACGTTTTCGAAACACTCAACGGCAAAAACTGATTAAAAAAATGAAAAATTACTATCAAGTTTTCGAAACACTTATCGACGAAAACTGATTAAAAACAAATAAATATCAAGTTTTGGAAATACTTATCGGCAAAAACTGATTAAATAAAAAAATGAATATCACGTTTTCGAAACATTCATCGGCGAAAACAGATTAAGAAAAAGAAAAATGAATATCAAGTTTTTGAAACACTTATCGGTGAAAACAAATTAAATAAAGAAAAATGAATATCACGTTTTCGAAACACTCATCGGCGAAAACTGATTAAGAAAAAGAAAAATGAATATCAAGTTTTCGAAACACTCATCGGGGAAAACTATTTAAAAAAAAAGAAAAATGAATATTACGTTTTTGAAACACTCAATGGCGAAAACTGATTAAAAAATGAAAAATTACTATCAAGTTTTTGAAACACTTATCGGCGAAAACTGATTAAAAAAAAGAAAAATAAATATCAAAATTTTAAAACACTTATCGACGAAAATTGATTAAAAAAGAAAAAAGAATATCAAGTTTTCAAAACACTTATCGGCGAAACCTGATTAAAAAAAAAGAAAAATGAATATCAAATTTTCAGAACACTCATCGGTGAAAACTGATTAAAAAAAGAAAAATAATTATCAAGTTTTCAAAAACACTCATCGGCGAAAACTGATTAAAAAAATGAATATCAAGTTTTCGAAACACTCATAGAAAAAAACTAATTAAAAAAAGAAAAATGAATATCAAGTGTCACGACCCCTGCTTAGAGGACCGTGATCGGCACAGACACAGGGAATATCCCTGTACCTGCAAGCCTTATCACCTAATTGACAGAATATCTATTATTGAAAATACATGCACATGCAGTATAATACCATGGCTACACCGAAATGGTGGCCTATCCTAGGCAAGCAAATCCACGGCCAGTGCCGCTTCAGGATATGGATATAGGAAAACACACATAATATATATAACCTGTGTACTGGCTACACATCCGAAGATGCTGCCTATCCTATTCACATGCAACAAATATATGTATATATATACATTTCGAAAACAAAAGTTTCCCTGTATCGCAGTAAAATAAACCTTGATTTTTAAGGTGTGTGAAGCTGACAGTTCTAGATTTTGTAATACAATCTAATTGGGTACGTCTACCCTTTACTTTATGCTACATGATAAAGTAAATTAAATTACAATTTATTCACTCACGTGAACAAGTTGTGAGTCTTGGAACGTTTTGTTCGTTCCTCGCTCTACCGAGACTTCTTCCACCTGTACTTAACCTGTCTCTGTGTAGTAAAAATGAGGTGTGAGTCTTAATTAACCACGCGACTCAGTGAGAACTCTCCCATCCCCGGCGCAAGGTGGGTACCATAGCATTGGGTTTGGGAGTCATACACAACCACATGCAAAAATAAATAGTTACTGTTGTTAGCATACATTCTAGGTGATCACACAACAACAGAAATTTCACCCAAACACTCACATGCATTTAATAACTGTAAACATGCAGCAGTTTATTCCACGTCATCAATCAGCAAGTAAACATGTAACATATAGTGCCGGCTTTTACTTACTGGTCTTCTCATGTTTCAGTATGTCTGAATCAAACAAGACGTGTGGTGACGTAATCCTGTACGTTACCACTACGCTGCACAATCAGCAATTTTATGCAAACACAGGCAATTTGTACATACACACAGATGCTAAACATACATCTACTTAATCTCCCCAACTCTAGGGTATCTACTAGCCACTACGTGGCTTTTCTACTTCAAACCCGTGCACTCGGGCTACTGGCCACAATGTGGCAAATATGCTTAACCCATTCACTCGGGTACTGGTCACCTCATGACAATTCTGTTAATCAAACAATACTTAACACATTCACTTGGGTACTAGTCACCTCGTGACAATTCTACTAATCAAACACAATTAACTTCTATCTATCAAACAACTGATACGTAGCCACCACGTGGCACGTCCTGACCCCTTGCTGCGGGGCAATAGCTTGAGCCCACTCGTCCATTACCCAACCAGGCCACATGGCAGGCACGACACGACGTCTCGAAGCATGGCCACTGACACACCCTGGACCAACTCCACAGGATGATTTCTCTTTTACTAGGTTAGGCTCATGGTTCACCTGTAGGTTCCTCCCGTGTCTCCTTACCTTAGTCTCACATATTAATAGGATTCTTTGTATCTTTCCCGAAGGATCAACAATTCTTCTCCTTGTCAATATGGACAAGTATCATCAACATGATATAACTCATATACCCGTCCAGATGCACTCTCTGAGCCTCAAGCTATCGTCATAGTAATATAAATCCTTTCTGACCCTATTACCAGGATAAGGCAATGACCATCGTCATGGTGATTATAAAACTGAGGTCTCAAGTGCCATCTAACGTTGTTCTAGTCGATGTCTCACATCGCTAGCATAACCAAATCCAAAACCCACCAATAACTCCCTTTGCATGATTATAATTTGAGCCACCGTCGTGGAAAAGATTTAATAAAATGCTCATCATGCCTCCGGAGTGTATGAGTTGGATTTGTAACACACCAATCATAGCAAACAATTATACTCTACTCCTATGTTTTCCTATCCAAGCTACTTTCCACAACCTATTTCTAGTTCTTTCATTCTTTTAGCATTTTATACCTCTAGCTAATACATACCAGACAAGCAGAGAATGTACATACTCATGTAATCCACACAAGCATACAACCCTAGGAGCAGAGCTGGAAGAACCCTCACCTTGGCCAACCTTCCATGCAATCCTCTCCTGTAACTTTAGTCTCCTCGGAGTTCATGTTGCACTCAATCGTGTGTCGTTATTCCTATAAGAACAACATTTACTTCATTAAGGTTATTACTTAGCTTAACTTGTTATTTATTTCTCCATTACTCTCACATGTAGTCCATGGTTGCCACAGAGTCAAGCTCTTGGTCTTATCGGACCTCTCTATCCCGACTTATGCGTATCCTTCCTCGGACACTTGACTTACTCGAATATAACACTCTACTTGAGTGTTTCACGTACTTGGATTTGAGTACTAGACCTCTATCTAACTTGTATTCGCATCTAAGGAAGCTTATCTAGCTTGGTTGGAAGGAATCCTAATTCTAGGAAGGTCTAAGCATTTTAATTCAACTTGTGTTTCTACTTGGGTTCTAAGAAATCTAGTTTCTAAACCTCAATATACCACCAATTTATCCTACTTGGGTTCTAAGAAATCTAGTTTCTAAACCTCAATATACCTCTAATTTATCCCACTTAAGGTTTCCTAAGGCTTTGTTTGGGAATTAAGAGCGGAAGGGAAGGGGAGAGATTAGAGGAGAATGGAAGGGAGGGGAAGGGAAGGTTAATCTTCCATATGTCCTCCCCTTGTTTGGGTGTTGATACCTCCTCTAAAATACTCCAATTTGGAGCATCTTGAATTTGTGAAGGGAAAGGATAATGGAAGGTTAAGGATTGATCTTCCATTATCTTCCCCTCCAATTTTCATCTTCCCAAACAAGGGGAAGATATCTTATTAGTCTCCCCTTCCCTCCCCTTCTCCTCCTTAATCCCAAATCCAAACATACCCTAAAGGTTGAGAAAGGATAAGATTGAAATTCACGAAGTTAGACTTAATTTGTTCCGCAAGTTTCCATCCTTGAGAAACAAGAAGGTACCTAAAATAATTCTTAATAAATATTCATAATTATCCTCGGGTGTTTAAGATCGAAGAGAGGAGCTTTAAAACACTCAACGTCACCCTTAAGTGTATTTGAGCAAATCGAGCAGGGACCCGGCACGTTAACATCAAAGTTCAACCTTAATAACCTCGGGCCAGCTCTTCACGGGTTTTGTTCAGCTAATATTTACACAATATAATTTTAATAATATCAATCCAAGCCTATTTACTCAAATCCAAGCTCAATCCTAATTATCAACAATTTTCCCCAATTTGGAAATAATTATAATTTCAACCCCAAATCCTTCCAAATTCGAATTTGAGCAAATCCGAGAACAAAATCTCAATTCCTACCCCAACTAAGTGTTCAAAAACACTTTCTAGGTCTCAATCTACCCTCGAAATAACTCAACCGAAGGTGACGAAGAAATCCCTAAAATGTTTGACCAAAAAAAGAAGAAGAAATCCCTAAAATGAAGAAATTGGGGGTTTCGAATAAAATTGGGGTTACCAACCTTTGATTCGATTGGTGGAAGGTGTAGGAGACGTCGTACCCGAGCTCCGGTGACTTTTCCGGTGAACCCCAACCCTTCTTCTTCTTCTTCTTCCTCACGCCTCTCCTCTCTCTCTCTTCTTTCTCACTCTTGTTTCCTTATTTCTTTCTTTGATCCGTCTCTCTCTCCTTCCCCTTATTCTTTTTATTTCTTTCCTTTATATATATATATATATATATATATATATATATATATATATTTTTAATTCTTCTTCTTCTATACCTACTTCCACGGCACCCCCCTTTCTAATTAAATAACAACAACAACAATAATAATAAAATAATCATAATAAAAATAAACTAATTAATAATTAAACAAATAGTAGCTAATAATATTTTGATTTAGTTCCCACTCCTATTTATTTTGGGTTTCTAATTTTGTAGGTCCTGAATAATTTCTAAAAAAATATATATTTTACTCATTTCTTTTATCTTTTATTTTACTTGAAATTTCGAAGAATTTCGCGGTTCCTTTCCGGTTTCCTTTAACCTTCATACTTTTCCTATATTCTTTTTGAGGTTTTAATTCCTAGCCCCGGAATAAATCATTCTTAAATCCTCAAAATTTTAAATAAATTATTCTTTAATCCTCGAAAATTTCCGGGGTATTACATTAAGTTTTCAAAACACTCATCAGCGAAAACATACTAAAAAAAGGAAAATGAATATCTAGTTTTCGAAACACTAATCGACGAAAACTGATTAAAAAAATAAAAATGAATATAAAGTTTTCGAAACACTCATCGGCGAAAACTGATTAAAAAATGAAAAATAAATATCAAGTTTTCGAAACACTCATCGGCAAAAACTGATTAAAAAAGAAAAATAAATATCAAGTTTTTGAAACACTCATTAGCGAAAACTTACCTAAAAAATAAAAATGAATATCACGTTTTTGAAACACTAATCGGCGAAAACTGATTAAGAAAAAGAAAAATGAATATCAAGTTTTCGAAACACTCATCGATGAAAATTAATTAAATAAAGAAAAATGAATATCAAGTTTTCGAAACACTCATCGGCAAAAACTATTTAAAAAAAACAAAAAAGAATATTACGTTTTTGAAACACTCAACGGTGAAATCTGATTAAAAAATGAAAAATTACTATCAAGTTTTCGAAACACTTATCAGCAAAAACTGATTAAAAATAAATAAATATCAAGTTTTTGAAACACTTATCGGCAAAAAATGATTAAATAAAAAAAATGAATATCACGTTTTCGAAACACTCATCGGCGAAAACTAGTTAAGAAAAAGAAAAATGAATATCAAGTTTTTGAAACACTTATCGATGAAAACAAATTAAATAAAGAAAAATGAATATCACGTTTTCGAAACACTCATCGGCGAAAACTGATTAAGAAAAAAAAATGAATATCAAGTTTTCGAAACACTCATCAGGGAAAACTATTTAAAAAAAAAGAAAAATGAATTTTACGTTTTCGAAACACTCATCGGCGAAAACTGATTAAAAAAAGAAAAATGAATATCATGTTTTCAAAACTCTCATCGGCGAATACTGATTAAGAAAAAGAAAAAGAAATATCAAGTTTTCAGAACTCTCATCGGCGAAAACTGATTAAAAAAAGAAAAATGAATTTCAAGTTTTCAAAACACTCATTGGCAAAAACTATTTAAAAAAAAGAAAAAATAATATTACGTTTTCGAAACATTCAACGGCGAAAACTGATTAAAAAATGAAAAATTACTATCAAGTTTTCGAAACACTTATCGGCGAAAACTGATTAAAAAAAATATCAAGTTTTTGAAACACTTATCGGCGAAAAATGATTAAAAAAGAGAAAAATGAATATCAAGTTTTCGAAACACTCATCGGCGAAACCTGATTAAAAAAAGAAAAATAAATATCAAGTTTTCAAAACACTCATCGGCAAAAAGTGATTAAAAAAAATAATTATCAAGTTTTCGAAAACACTCATCGGCGAACACCGATTAAAAAAAGAAAAATGATTATCAAGTTTTTGAAACACTCATCGGCAAAAACTAAATAAAAAAAGAAAAATGAATATCAAGTTTTCGAAACACTCGTTAGCGAAAACTTACTAAAAAAAGAAAAATGAATATCAAGTTTTCAAAACACTCATCGATGAAAATTGATTAAAAAAAGAAAAATGAATATCAAGTTTTCGAAACACTCATCGACGAAAACTGATTAAAAATAGAATAATGAATATCAAGTTTTCGAAACACTCATCGAAGAAAAATGATTAAAAAAGAATAATGAATATCAAGTTTTCAAAACACTCATCGATGAAAACTAATTAAATAAAGAAAAATGAATATCACGTTTTCGAAACACTCATCAGCGAAAACTGATTGAGAAAAAGAAAAATGAATATCAAGTTTTCGAAACACTTATTGGCGAAAACTGATTAAAAAAAAGAAAAAAGAATATCAAGTTTTCAGAACATTTATCGGCGAAAATTGATTAAAAAAAGAAAAATGAATATCAAATTTTCGAAAACACTCATCGGCTAAAACTGATTAAAAAAAGAAAAATGAATATCAAGTTTTCGAAACACTCATTGGCAAAAACTGATTAAAAAAAAGAAAAAAGAATATCAAGTTTTCAGAACACTAATCGGCGAAATTTGATTTTAAAAAAAATGAATATCAAGTTTTTGAAAACACTCAAAGACTAAAACTGATTAAAAAAAAGAAAAATGAATATCAAGTTTTTTCGAAACACTCATCGGCAAAAACTGATTAAAAAAAAGAAAAATGAATATCAAGTTTTCAGAACACTCATCGTCGAAAATTAATTAAAAAAATAAAAATGAATATCAAGTTTTCGAAAACACTAATCAGCTAAAACTGATTAAAAAAAGAAAAATGAATATCAAGTTTTCGAAACACTTATCGGCAAAAACTGATTAAAAAAAGAAAAATGAATATCAAGTCTTCGAAACACTCATCAACGAAAACTTACTAAAAAATGAAAAATTAATATTCAGTTTTCGAAACACTAATCGACGAAAACTCATTAAAAAAATAAAAATGAATATAAAGTTTTCGAAACACTCATCGGCGAAAACTGTGTTACCCGGGAAATTTTTTCGAAGTTTAAAATGAAATGAAAAGGGGAAGAAAAGAAGTAGAAAATAATTTTTTGGATTTAATTTAGGACCTAAGAAATTGAAAACCTGAATTAAATATGAAAAAGGGGAGTAGAAAATATTTTTGGGATATAAGAGAAAATAAAAATTTAATTGGAAAGAGGAGGATTTAATTTGGGGATATTTTCATCTCTTCTCTATTATAATATAATGATCATTATTATTTAGTTATCATTTATTCATTTATTATTATTATTATTATTATTATTATTATATATATATATATATATATATATATATATATATATATATATTATTTTAATTAATTATTTTAGAAATGGGAAGTGGGGTGCCGTGGGTTTGGTGATAAAGGAATGAAGGAGGATGAGAAAGAATAGAGAGAAAGAAGAAAGGGAAAGAAGAGAGAGAGAGAAAGGTGGCGTGAAGGAGAAGGAGAAGAAGAGGTGGGGTGCACCGGAAAAGTGACCGGGGAGAGCTAGCCGACGTCGGAAAAGTCACCGGGGCTCGGGTACGACGTCTCCTACACCTTCCACCAATCGGATCAAAGGTTGGTAACCCCAATTTCATTCGAAAACCCCAAATTTCTTCATTTTAGGGATTTCTTCAATCCACCTTCGATTGGGTTGTTTCGAGGGTAGCTTGAGACCTAGGTAGTGTTCTTGAATACTTAGTTGGGTTAATAATCGAGGCTATACCCTCGGGTTTAGCCGAATTCGAATTTGAAAGGGTTTGGGGTTTAAAATTCTAAATATTCCCAATTTGGAGATTCATTCATAAATTTGTGGTGCGGGGTGATGGTGCTGCACCATATCCGAGTTTAATTTCAGCAATGAAAGCTTCCAAGCTATTCGAGAAAGGGTGTAAAGGATATCTGGCTTTTGTGAGGGATACTACGAAAGAAGTACCTCCTACGGATCAGGTACCGGTGGTTCGGGAATTTCTTGATGTATTTCCTGACGAATTAAATAAAGAAAAATGAATATCACGTTTTCTAAACACTAATCGGCGAAAACTGATTAAGAAAAAGAAAAATGAATATCAAGTTTTCGAAACACTCATCGGAGAAAAATGATCAAAAAAAGTAAAATGAATATCAAGTTTTCGAAAAATTCATAGACGAAAACTAATTAAATAAAGAAAAATGAATATCATGTTTTTGAAACACTCATCGGCGAAAACTGATTAAGAAAAAGAAAAATGAATATCAAGTTTTCGACACACTCATCGGCGAAAACTGATTAAAAAAAGAAAAATGAATATCAAGTTTTCAGAACACTCATCGGTGAAAACTGATTAAAAAAAAATGAATATCAAGTTTTCGAAACACTCATTAGCGAAAACTTACTAAAAAAAGAAAAATTAATATCAAGTTTTCGAAACACTCATCGACGAAAACTCATTAAAACAAGAAAAATGAATATCAAGTTTTCGAAACATTCATCGGCGAAAAATGATTAAAAAAAGAAAAATTAATATTATGTTTTAGAAACACTCATCGATGAAAACTAATTAAATAAAGAAAAATGAATATCACGTTTTCGAAACATTCATTGGCGAAAACTGATTAAGAAAAAGAAAAATGAATATCAAGTTTTCGACACACTCATCGGCGAAAACTGATTAAAAAAAAGAAAAATGAATATCAAGTTTTCAGAACACTCTTCGGCGAAAACTGATTAAAAAAAATGAATATCAAGTTTTCGAAACACTTATCGGCGAAAACTATTTAAAAAAAAAATAAAAATCAATGTTACGTTTTCGAAACACTCAACGGTGAATACTGATTAAAAAATGAAAAATTACTATCAAGTTTTCGAAACACTTATCGGCGAAAACTGATTAAAAAAAGAAAAATAAATATCAAGTTTTTGAAACACTTATCGGCGAAAACTGATTAAAAAAAAATAATTAGCAAGTTTTCAAAAACACTCTTCGACGAAAACTGATTAAAAAAATAAAAAAGAATATCAAGTTTTCGAAACGCTTATCAAGAAAAACTGATTAAAAAAAGAAAAATGAATATGAATTTTTCGAAAAACTCATTAGCGAAAACTTACTATAAAAAGAAAAATGAATATCAAGTTTTCGAAATACTCATCAACGAAAACTGATTCAAAAAAGAAAAATGAATATCAAGTTCTCGAAACACTTATCGGCGAAAAATGATTAAGAAAAGAAAAATGAATATCATGTTTTCGAAACACTCATCGATGAAAACTAATTAAATAAAGAAAAATAAATATCACGTTTTCGAAACACTCATCGGCGGAAACTGATTAAGAAAAAGAAAAATGAATATCAAGTTTTCGAAACACTCATCGGCAAAAACTAATTAAAAAAGGAAAAATGAATATCAAGTTTTCAGAACACTCATTGGCGAAAATTGATTAAAAAATGAAAAATGAATATCAAGTTTTTGAAAACACTTATCGGCTAAAACTTATTAGAAAAAGAAAAATGAATATCAAGTTTTCGAAACACTCATGGACAAAAACTGATAAATAAAAATGAATATCAAATTTTCGAAACACTCATCGGCAAAAACTTATTAAAAAAAAGAAAAATAAATATCAAGTTTTCGAAACACTCATCGGTGAAAACTGATTAAAAAAAAGAAAAATGAATATCAAGTTTTCGAAACACTCATTGGCGAAAACTGACTGAAAAGAAAAAAAAATGAATATCAAGTTTTCAGAAAACTCATCGGCGAAAATTGATTAAAAAATAAAAAATGAATATCAAGTTTTCGAAAACACATCGGCTAAAACTTATTAAAAAAAGAAAAATGAATATCAAGTTTTCGAAACACTCATCGACAAAAACTGATTAAAACAAGAAAAATGAATATCAAGTTTTCGAAACACTCATCGATGAAAATTAATTAAATAAAGAAAAATGAATATCACATTTTCGAAAACACTCATCGGCTAAAACTTATTAAAAAAAGAAAAATGAATATCAAGTTTCCGAAACACTCATCGACAAAAACTGATTAAAAAAATAAAAATGAATATAAAGTTTTCGAAACACTCATCGGCAAAAACTTATTAAAAAAAGAAAAATGAATATCATGTTTTCGAAACACTTTCGGCAAAAACTGATTAAAAAAAGAAAAAATGAATATCAAGTTTTTGAAACACTCATCAGCGAAAACTTACTAAAAAAATAAAAATGAATATCCAGTTTTCGAAACACTAATCGACGAAAACTCATTAAAAAAATAAAAATGAATATAAAGTTTTCGAAACACTCATCGGCAAAAACTGATTAAAAAAGGTAAATGAATATAATGTTTTCGAAACACTCATCTGTGAAAACTATTTAAAAAAAGAAAAACAAATATAAAGTTTTCGAAACAATCATCAGCGAAAACTTACTAAAAAAAGAAAAATGAATATCCAGTTTTAGAAACACTAATCGACGAAAACTGATTAAAAAAATTAAAATGAATATAAAGTTTTGGAAACACTTATCGGCGAAAACTGATTAAAAAAATGAAAAATAAATATCAAGTTTTCGAAACACTCATCGACAAAAAAAGATTAAAAAAAAGAAATATAAATATCAAGTTTTCGAAACACTCATTAGCGAAAACTTGTCTAAAAAAGAAAAATGAATATCACGTTTTCAAAACACTTATCGGCGAAAACTGATTAAGAAAAAGAAAAATGAATATTAAGTTTTCGAAACACTCATCGGGGAAAAATGATTAAAAAAAGAAAAATGAATATCAAGTTTTCAAAACATTCATCGATGAAAACTAATTAAATAAAGAAAAATGAATATCAAGTTTTCGAAACACTCATCGGCAAAAACTGATTAAAAAAAGAAAAATGAATATCAAGTTTTCGAAACACTTATCAGCAAAAACTGATTAAAAAAAGAAAAATGAATATCCAGTTTTCGAAACACTAATCGACGAAAACTTACTAAAAAAAGAAAAATGAATATAAAGTTTTCGAAACACTTATCGGCGAAAACTGATTAAAAAAGAAAAATGAATATCAAGTTTTCGAAACACTCATCTGTGAAAACTATTTAAAAAAAGAAAAACAAATATAAATTTTTCGAAACACTCATCAGCGAAAACTTACTAAAAATAGGAAAATGAATATCCAGTTTTCGAAACACTAATCGACGAAAACTGATTAAAAAAATTAAAATGAATATAAAGTTTTCGAAACACCTATCGACGAAAACTGATTAAAAAAATGAAAAATAAATATTAAGTTTTCGAAACACTCATCGACAAAAATAGATTAAAAAAAAGAAAAATAAACATCAAGTTTTCGAAACACTCATTAGCGAAAACTTACCTTAAAAAGAAAAATGAATATTGTCACGACCCCCTATCGGGCATCCGTGACCGGCACGGGAGGTAGGATTTCTTCTATCCCGTAAGCCTCTAATCCCTGATTGACATTCTTATATATATGCATAACTACCCATTTCTATTACAACCAATATATAGTATATATGGTCATCCCTATCCGGTGACCTAAGTAGCAGGCAATCCACGGCTCGCTCAACGCCGCTTCAGTCTATACATATACACATAGTCAATCACACGTACATATAATATACATATTGATCACGCGCTTCAGGACGGGTGATCTATCCTATTCACATGCAGAATTCCTGTGTACAGTCAAGCATATATATTCAATCACGCACCTGCATAAAATATACATATTGATCACACACCTCAATGTGTGTGACCTATCCTATTCACATGCGGAAGCCGTATTTTCACACAATCAAGTATTCAGTCACACACATATATAAATTTACATATTGACCACACGCTCAGTGCGTGTGATCTATCCTATTCACATGCGGAAGTCACATTCATATATATATATATACACATGATATTCATCGTATCATAACCTATGATCCCAACAACCAGAACAATCTTTAACCTGTATGAAGCCGACAATTCTAGAGTGTGACATATACATATATGCATATAGCAACTGTACAAAATAATGCTATACGAAAATGAATCATATACATATATATCCTGTCAAAATACATATAACTGTACTACCCACGCGAACAATGCGTGCGGCCTCTAAGTCTGTCCGCCTCCCTGAGATGAAGTGGAAGCGCTCCCGATGCCTATACCACCTGTGTCTATAACATGTAACATTGGGGTGAGTCAAACAGACTCGGTGAGTGGCTTTCCCATCCCTGGTGTAGTAGCGGGTACCACTACAACTGGGGAAGAGGAGCCAATCACAAACACATACGCATCTAACGGGTTTAAATTTTCATATATTAGGTGGTCAGGCAATTAACATATATCATATTCACAATATAGAATTTCTAGCATGGTTTCACATACGTTCAAATTCATAGATACATCATATCACGATTTAACATATAATTCAAAGTGGTCACCCATATTCAATTAACCATAATCATAAACTGGCCCGAAGGCATATCTCCGTTAGGAGAGAATCTGGCCCGAAGGCAATATCTCCGTTAGGAGAGAATCTGGCCCGAAGGCAATATCTCACGTGAGCAATATGGGAACCTAGTTGATCATTCTAGGAACCCCTGGTCCCAAGACTTTACTTGGAACAATAGTCTGACCCCAAGACTTCACTTGGAGCATAGCCGGCGACTCATCTGACCTTGGTTTACCCAAGGCAATAGCCACAATGTGGTGTACTCATATACTTTGGATTTCTGAGAGTTGACTCAAGATGATAGACTCAATCTACCCGGACCGTCCATGATGGACTCGGTTCCCGCGTTGTGCAATAAATGACCCCTATGGACCACTACTTGTTCATTTTACCTCTAGTTAGGCATCCTAGATTTCCAAGTGGTTTCTAATTCGGACTCTTGATTCAAAACAAAGTCACCTATGTTTATTCCCTTTAAAGATTTACTTATAAACCACACTTTTCAGGTAATGATCGATGAGGTTTGTTTCTAGTACCACAAGACCCTAACAAATAAAATTGACTCGATCCTACCCCCAATATCATCTAGGTCCCGAGGACCTTCTTTCCATATAAGGCTCCCTGAGCCACCATTGCTTTTACAATTCACATACACACATATAGCACGTTTTCACATATACTGTAATTTAGGAACAACAATAGCATGTTATCTAACATGTAATTCCTACAAATAGGCAAGAAGGCAAACCATATATCCATATCCGCAGTCAACCCTATAGGACAAGGATAGGAAAGCCCCTCACCTGATTGGCCCCTCTGATCGGCTCTCGGTGCGCCCGAAAGTCCACTCACAGTATGGTGCCCTATACACATATACTTGAGAGATTCGGAAACTTGCAATTTCAACCACTATCGTGTACATGTAACGCTAATGCTCATGTTCTTTCTAATTAATTCCATAGGCTAGTTGTTGGCTTGGAATGCCCTCAACTAGTTTTCGGAACACCTAGCATGCTTCTATTCGTGTTCAGCCCTTTCTTAATCACACTATTCGGAAGCTTTGACTTGGGAATGCAAGGTTACCCAATTCCACCTCTATGTGTCCATATGAACTTCCATTACCCAAGTCTTGAATTTATGACTCAAGAGAGTCATAAATTCTAGTTGTCTAAAATTTCCATTTACCGAATTAACTTTCAATACTTTACCTACACACGAATACACATATCCGGATACGCGTAAAATTAGGAAAGTGTCTCTTTTTTCCTCGAACCGGGTTCCGGGTGAGACGGGAATTACTCGGGTTTTAATCCCTCATACATTATAATAATTTTAACAATTATAGAATCACAATTTCCACCTATTATAATGCACCCCCAATCAGTCCACAACACCCTTAAACCTTAACAACCACATTTTCCTACACTTTTCCAACCCGGATAAATTCCATCAAATTAATTCCGGTTCCTAAGCTTGCAACTCACTTCCTAGCATGCATATACTTCAATTTAGGACCCAGAATACTCAGATTGAATCATTTGGGGTCTTTCCAAAAATCCCTAAAATTGATAAAATTGGGGTTTGAGAGTTTTGGGACTTCTCACCTCGATTCAACTGGTTAGAAGGACGATATGGAGTAGAGGAGACTCCCAGCTAACTTCCCCGGTGAAGAGACGGCGTTTTCCGGCGAGAGAGCTCTCTCCCTCTTGTTTCTCTCTCTAGCCTGAACTCTCTCTGTCTCTCTAGCACAACGAAGGCGACTACGGCTCCGGCCACCACCGTGCTCAGCCCGTGCGTTTTCCGTCCGTTCAAAGCCCCACCCCTCTCTCTCGCGTTTTCCTTTCCCGTTTCTCCCTCTCGTTGACGTTGCTTTCTTTGCTTCTCTCCTCCTTCACGGTTCTTTCCCTTTCTTTTCCTTATACTTCACTTATAATATATATATATATATATATATTATAATAAATTAATATATAAATATATATATATATTACAAAAAGAAAAGAAATTCTGATTTCTTTTTTCTTTACTCTTACTTTATTCTTTTTCCTTTTTACATATATTTATATAATTAATTAACATATACATATCAAAAGAAAATAAATCTGATTTATTAATAAATAAAAAGAAATATAGAAATATTAGGATTTAAAAAAATTTTATATCTACAACAGAATAAGTGATAGGCTAGTGTATTTTTCATCTCATTTTCCTCTTTTAAATTAATTGATTTGATTTAATTTAATTAATGACGCTAGTTAAAATATTCTCGTGTATTACAATCTTCCCCCCTTAAGAAATTCGGTCCTTGAATTTCAAACAAAACACTAACCTTAGTCATTGAAATAGATCAGGATACGTCCTGCGCATTTCACCCTCGACCTCCCATGTAGCTTCTTCGGTTGAGTGGTTTCTCCCCAGAACTTTAACCAATGGAATCTCTTTCGTTCTGAGTTTCTTCAACTGCCGATGTAAGATTTCCACTGGCTCCTCTTCGTACGTCATATTTTCGGTTAGTTGCACGTCTTGCGATTGAATCACGTGCGAGGGATCGGGAAGATACTTCCGAAGCATCGATACATGAAAGATAGGGTGTACCCCTTCCAATTCCGTAGGTAATTCCAACCGATACGCAACATTCCCAACTCGTTCTAAGACCTCAAACGGTCCGATATACCGAGGACTCAGCTTCCCCTTCTTACCGAACCGCATTACGCCTTTCATCGGTGATATTCTCAAGAACACCAGATCACCAACGGCAAACTCCAGTTCTCTCCTTCGATTGTCTGCATAAGACTTTTGCCTACTCTGAGCGGTTAGTAACCCCTCCCTTATACACTTTACTTTCTGCAAGGCATCTTGTAGCAATTCTGGGCCGACTAGGCTAGCTTCTCCGACCTCGAACCACCCAATCGGGGATCTGCATCTACGACTGTATAGTGCTTCGAAAGGTGCCATTTGGATACTTGCTTGATAACTGTTATTGTACGCAAACTCAGCCAAGGGTAAATACCTTTTCCAACTTCCGCCGAAATCCATAATACACGCCCGAAGCATGTCCTCAAGAATCTGAATGGTTCTTTCTGATTGCCCGTCAGTCTGTGGGTGGAACGCAGTACTCAGATCAACTCTAGTTCCCAACACTTCCTGCAATGACTTCCAAAACCTAGAAGTGAACTGTGGACCTCTATCAGATATTATGGACACTGGCACACCGTGCAATCTAACGATTTCTGATAGGTAAATCTGTGCATATTGACTCACTCTGTAAGTGGTCTTAACTGGCAGAAAGTGTGCAGATTTAGTCATGCGATCCACTATTACCCAAACCGAATCAAATCCTCGTTGTGATCTTGGCAACCCTGTTACAAAATCCATCGTTATCCTCTCCCATTTCCACTCAGGTATTTCTATCTGTTGTAATGTTCCGGCGGGTTTCTGGTGTTCAGCCTTGACTTGCTGGCACACCAAACACCTGGCTACATAGTTTGTGACATCCTTTTTCATGCCATTCCACCAATACAACTGTTTCAGGTCATGATACATTTTATTAGCTCTCGGATGGATTGTATACGCTGTCCGGTGTGCTTCTTCAAGAATTCTTGCTTTCAAGTTATCAACCATAGGGACACACAACCGTCCCTCCAACCGAAGTATCCCAAAATCATCTATAGAGAATCGGATGTCGTCCCCTTTCCCTTTAGTTATAGTATCCCTGATTTGCTTGAGGTCGGTATCTTCATCTTGCCTAGTCTTCACCTCTTCTACCAAAGAGGACTTAGCTTGCAAATGGGCTAAAAGTGAGTTAGAACTTCCAATCTCAAACTGATTTCCCATTTGCTCTAGCTCGTGCAGTTCTCTAATTAACGGTCTTCTTTCTTCACTTATATGAGCAAGACTGCCCATGGATTTCTGACTCAGAGCATCGGCTACCACATTAGCCTTTCCTGGATGATACAAGATCGTGCAGTCGTAGTCTTTCAACAACTCCAACCATCGACGTTGTCTCAAGTTCAAGTCTTTCTGCTCGAAAATGTATTTGAGGCTTTTGTGGTCTGTATAGATTCCACAAGTCTCACCATATAAGTAATGTCTCCATATTTTTAAAGCGAATACTACGGCAGCCATCTCGAGGTCGTGAGTCGGGTAGTTTTTCTTATGCTTCCTCAGTTGTCGCGATGCATACGCAATCACCTTGCCATGCTGCATCAAGACACACCCTAACCCGATCCTCGACGCATCACAGTATACCACGTACCCTCCTGTGCCTTCAGGTAATGCCAGCACTGGAGCGGTAGTGAGGCTGTCCTTCAGCTTTTGAAAGCTCTGCTCACACTTGTCATCCCATACAAACTTCACTCCTTTCTGAGTCAATTTAGTCATAGGTGCAGTAACCTTAGAGAAGTCCTGCATAAATCTTCTATAATATCCAGCCAAACCCAAGAAACTGCGAATTTCGGTAACAGAGGTAGGCTGGGACCAATTCTTCACGGCCTCTACCTTACTTGGATCAACGTGGATTCCCTCTGATGATACCACATGACCCAAAAAGGCAACTCTGTCAAGCCAGAATTCACACTTAGAGAACTTGGCATACAATTTTTCCTCTCTCAACCTTTGCAATGCTAATCTCAAGTGTTCAGCATGTTCCTCAGAATTCTTTGAATAAACCAAGATGTCGTCAATGAAGACAATGACAAATCGGTCCAAAAATGGTTTAAAGACCCTGTTCATCATGTCCATGAACGCTGCAGGAGCATTAGTTAATCCGAAAGACATCACCAGGAACTCGTAATGTCCGTATCGGGTCCAGAATGCGGTCTTAGGTATGTCTGATTCACGAATCTTTAATTGATGGTACCCAGATCGCAAATCAATCTTGGAAAACCGCTTCGCACCCTGCAACTGATCAAATAGGTCATCTATCCTCGGCAGTGGATATTGATTGCGATTCGTCACCTTGTTTAACTTTCGGTAATCGATACACAACCGCAAAGATCCGTCCTTCTTCTTTACAAAAAGGACTGGTGCACCCGAAGGAGAGAAACTGGGTCTTATAAAACCCTTTTCAAGCAATTCTTGCAATTGTGTATGTAGCTCCTTCAGCTCTTTCGGAGCCATACGGTAAGGTGGTGTGGAGATAGGCTGAGTACCAGGTTGCAGCTCAATTCCAAATTCAATCTCACGATCGGGCGGCAACCTCGACAATTCTTCTGGAAATACATCCAAGAACTCTCGCACTACAGGTACTTGAGTCGGTGAAAGTACTTCTTTCGTGGTATCTTGGACGAATGCCAAGTACCCTTTGCATCCCTTTGCAAGTAACTTGGATGCCTTCAAAGCCGATATCAAGCTTGGATACGGTGCAGCTCCATCACACCGTATCACAAAAGGCTCCTCGTTGGGCATATTGAATTTCAAGCATTTAGCCCTGCAGTCAACAACCGCATGGCAAGACGACAACCAATCCATTCCGAGGATCACATCAAGATCAACCATACACAATAACCGAAGGTCTACCACAGTCTCATGACCATCGACCTCCACAATGCAAGACTTGTGCACATACTCTACTTGTACCGATTCTCCCATTGGTGTAGAGACCAGTACTGTCTCTTCCATTCTAGATGGACTTTTGTTGAATTTAGAGGCAAATGCATGAGACACATAGGAATGAGTGGAGCCGGAATCAAATAAGACTCGTGCTTCAAGAGAGCAGACAATAAGAGTACCTGTCACAATCGCATTTGATGCATGAGCATCCTGCTGAGAAAGTGCAAATACCCGCGCTTGTCCTCTACCTACCGACCCTGGCCCTCGGCCACTAGACCCTGCACCACGGCTTCTAGCTGCACCTGTACTTGCTGCCTGTGGTGGCACGGTTCTCACTGGTGGAGCTGGAATAGGTGTACTCCTCGGCGTCGGATTGCTTCTCACACTTGTACCCTCTTTCTTCTTTGGACACTCTCTAGCCATATGGCCCATCTGGCCGCAATGGTAGCATCCACCGGTCAGTCTCCGACATATACCGAAATGAAATCTGCCGCAAGTCGTACACTGGGGCTTTGTCTTACCGGCATTTCCACCCCCTTGTTCCCTCTGTCCCCCTTGAACATTACCTCTTGTACCTGTTTCATAGGTGGTAGTTGAGGATTGTCCTCCTGCGAACCCTGAATATCCTGCACCTCCACCTGTTATCTTCCTTTTCTTACTTCCACCTCCTTGGTTGTCACTGCCTGTAATTAACTTCACTTTGGGATCAACAGATGTCCCATACCTCTTCCTGGTTTCAATCATCCTAGCACAGTCTGCTGCTTGAGCTAAAGTTTCAAACTGTCTCCTCTGAGGTAGCAAAGCATAAAACAATGGCTCCGTGAATCGGTGTATGAATCTCTTGATCCTCGCCTCTTCATCAGGAACTAACTCAGGTGAGAATTGAGCCAGTTCAGTAAAAAGTAACTCATACTCCGTCACGGTCATGTTAGGCGTCATCCACAATTCCTCGAATTGCTGACGCTTTGCATCTTTAGTGCCTTCAGGTAGAAACCGACCCAGGAATTCTCTCTGAAAATCTTCGGGGGTCATCGGTGCCACTCTACGTGAATACCTCGTCTGTACGGACTCTATCCATACTCTAGCCGCTCCCCTCAGTTGGAATGAAGCTAATTCCACCAATTCATGGCCTGAGCACCTCAACATGCGCCCAATTCTGACCACATCTCTGATAAAGTATTGCGGATCCTCTTTCTCACTAGTTCCGCAAAAAGTGGGTGGATGAAGCTTCAGAAATTTTGAAATTGGCAGCTCTCTGGGTGTTAGCCGTGACTCACAAGGCATTCCCGTGGTTGTTGCCATTCCCTATCCTCTTCCTCAACAGCCTCCATCTCTTGATTGCTAGGAACCCTCTCTTGTTCTTCCTCGCCGACTATCAACCGGCGTACCTCCCTCTGTATTTGCCTCGTCATTTCCTCTCTTAGTTCTTGAAATCCTGCCGTGAGCATTTCCGCCACGGAAGGTGCACCTGTCTCTACTTGAGGTTGAGGTTCCGGTGACTGCCCCCTCTCTTCCCCTCTCACTTGTGCTTTACCTTGACCTCGAGCACGACCTCTACCTCGGCCTCGGGCACGGCCTCTACCTCGGCCTCGGGCACGGCCTCTACCTCGGCCTCGGGTGGGCATTCCCTCCTCCCGAATTGATTCTCGATCAATTTCAGTAGGAGTTCTCCCTCCACCCCTAGTCCGTCTCGTGATAGGTGGCATCCCCATACTGCACAAGGACCACACCTAATAAGTACACATATTCTAATGACATTTCATATCAAAGAGAGTACAAAGAAAGGCTGACACAATTTCCAGGGTACTTCCACAAGTGCCTTTTTACTCCCACGTTGTGCCCGGGTACACAAAGAGGGGTAAACCGACACCCGGTCATACCTATGGCTTCATACAGTTTAAAGTAACCTGCCTCTGATATCAAGTTTGTCACAACCCCCTATCGGGCGTCCGTGACCGGCACGGGAGGTAGGATTTCTCCTATCCCGTAAGCCTCTAATCCCTAATTGATATTCTTATATATGCATAACTACCCATTTCTATTACAAACAATATATAGTATATATGGTCATCCCTATCCAGTGACCTAAGTAGCAGGCAATCCACGGCTCGCTCAACGCCGCTTCAGTCTATACATATACACATAGTCAATCACACGTACATATAATATACATATTGATCACGCGCTTCAAGGCGGGTGATCTATCCTATTCACATGCAGAATTCCTGTGTACAGTCAAGCATATATATTCAATCACACACCTGCATAAAATATACAAATTGATCACACGTCTCAATGCGTGTGACCTATCCTATTCACATGCGGAAGCCGTATTTTCACACAATCAAGTATTCAGTCACACATATATATAAATTTACATATTGACCACACGCTCAGTGCGTGTGATCTATCCTATTCAAATGCGGAAGTCACATTCATATATATATATATATATATATATATATATATATACACATGATATTCATCGTATCATAACCTATGATCCCAACAACCAGACCAATCTTTAACCTGTACGAAGCCGACAATTTTAGAGTGTGACATATACATATATGCATATAGCAACTGTACAAAACAATGCTATACCAAAATGAATCATATACATAAATATCCTGTCAAAATACATATAACTGTACTACCCACGCAAACAATGCGTGCGGCCTCTAAGTCTGTCCGCCCCCCTGAGATGAAGTGGAAGCGCTCCCGATGCCTATACCACCTGTGTCTGTAACATGTACCATTAGGGTGAGTCAAACAGACTCAGTGAGAGGCTTTCCCATCCCTGGTGTAGTAGCAGGTACCACTACAACTGGGGAAGAGCCAATCACAAACACATACGCATATAACGGGTTTAAATTTTCATATATTAGGTGGTTAGGCAATTAACATATATCATATTCACAATATAGAATTTCTAGCATGGTTTCACATACGTTCAAATTCATAGATACATCATATCACGATTTAACATATAATTCCAAGTGGTCATCCGTATTCAATTAACCGTAATCATAAACTGGCCCGAAGGCATATCTTCGTTAGGAGAGAATCTGGCCCGAAGGCAATATCTCCGTTAGGAGAGAATCTGGCCCGAAGGCAATATCTCACGTGAGCAATATGGGAACCTAGTTGATCATTCTAGGAACCCCTGGTCCCAAGACTTTACTTGGAACAATAGTCTGACCCCAAGACTTCACTTAGAGCATAGCCGGCGACTCATCTGACCTCGGTTTACCCAAGGCAATAGCCACAATGTGGTGTACTGATATACTTTGGATTTCTGAGAGTTGACTCAAGATGACAGACTCAATCTGCCTGGACCGTCCGTGATGGACTTGGTTCCCGCGTTGTGCAATAAATGACCCCTATGGACCACTACTTGTTCATTTTACTTCTGGTTAGGCATCCTAGATTTCCAAGTGGTTTCTAATTCGGACTCTTGATTCAAAACAAAGTCACCTATGTTTATTCCCATTAAAGATTTACTTACAAACCACACTTTTTAGGTAATGATCGATGAGGTTTGTTTCTAGTACCACAAGACCCTCACAAATAAAATTGACTCGATCCTACCCCAGATATCATCTAGGTCCCGAGGACCTTCTTTCCATATAAGGCTCCTTGAGCCACCATTGCTTTTACAATTCACATACACACATATAGGACGTTTTCACATATACTGTAATTTAGGAACAACAATAGCATGTTATCTAACAAGTAATTCCTACAAATAGGCAAGAAGGCAAACCATATATCCATATCCGCAGTCAACCCTATAGGACAAGGATAGGAAAGCCCCTCACCTGATTGGCCCCTCTGATCGGCTCTCGGTGCGCCCGAAAGTCCACTCACAGTATGGTGCCCTATACACATATACTTGAGAGATTCAGAAACTTGCAATTTCAACCACTATCGTGTACATGTAACGCTAATGCTCATGTTCTTTCTAATTAATTCCATAGGCTAGTTGTTGGCTTGGAATGCCCTCAACTATTTTTCGGAACACCTAGCATGCTTTTATTCGTGTTCAGCCCTTTCTTAATCACACTATTCGGAAGCTTTGACTTCGGAATGCAAGGTTACCCAATTCCACCTCTATGTGTCCATATGAACTTCCATTACCCAAGTCTTGAATTTATGACTCAAGAGAGTCATAAATTGTACTTGTCTAAAATTTCCATTTACCGAATTAACTTTCAATACTTTACCTACACACGAATACACATATCCAGATACGCGTAAAATTAGGAAAGTGTCTCTTTTTTCCCCGAACCGGGTTCCGGGTGAGACGGGAATTACTCGGGTTTTAATCCCTCATACATTCTAATAATTTTAACAATTATAGAATCACAATTTCCACCTATTAATGCACCCCCAATCAGTCCACAACACCCTTAAACCTTAACAACCACATTTTCCTACACTTTTCCAACCCGGATAAATTCCATCAAATTAATTCCGGTTCCTAAGCTTCCAACTCACTTCCTAGCATGCATATACTTCAATTTAGGACCCAGAATACTCAGATTGAATCATTTGGGGTCTTTCCAAAAATCCCTAAAATCGATAAAATTGGGGTTTGAGAGTTTCGGGACTTCTCACCTCGATTCAACCGGTTAGGACAATATGGAGTAGAGGAGACTCCCAGCTACCTTCCCCGGTGAAGAGACGGCGTTTTCCGGCGAGAGAGCTCTCTCCCTCTTGTTTCTCTCTCTAGCCCGAACTCTCTCTCTCTAGCACAACGAAGGCGACTACGGCTCCGGTGGACGCGACTCCGGCCACCATCGTGCTCAGCCCGTGCATTTTCCGTCCGTTCAAAGCCCCACCCCTCTCTCTTGCGTTTTCCTTTCCCGTTTCTCCCTCTCATTGACGTTGCTTTCTCTGCTTCTCTCCTCCTTCACGGTTCTTTCCCTTTCTTTTCCTTATACTTCACTTATATAATATATATATATATATATTACAAAAAGAAAAGAAATTCTGATTTCTTTTTTCTTTACTCTTACTTTATTCTTTTTCCTTTTACATATATATATATATATATATATATATATATATATATATATTTATATAATTAATTAACATATACATATCAAAAGAAAATAAATCTGATTTATTAATAAATAAAAAGAAATATAGGAATATTAGGATTTAAAATTTTTTTATATCTACAACATAATAAGTGATAGGCTAGTGTATTTTTCATCTCATTTTCCTCTTTTAAATTAATTGATATAATTTAATTACTGACGCTAGTTAAAATATTCTCGGGCATTATAAATATCAAGTTTTCGAAACACTCATCGGGGAAAAATGATTAAAAAAAGTATAATGAATATCAAGTTTTCGAAAAATTCATAGAAGAAAACTAATTAAATAAAGAAAAATGAATATCATGTTTTTGAAACACTCATCGGCAAAAACTGATTAAGAAAAATAAAAATGAATATCAAGTTTTCGGAACACTCATCGGCGAAATGTGATTAAAAAAAATGAATATCAAGTTTTCAGAACACTAATCGGCGAAAACTAATTAAAAAAGAAAAATGAATATCAACTTTTCGAAACACTCATTAGCGAAAACTTACTAAAAAAAGAAAAATGAACATCAATCGACGAAAATTGATTAAAAAAAGAAAAATGAATATCAAGTTTTCGAAACACTCATCGTCGAAAAATGATTAAAAAAAATGAATATCAAGTTTTCGAAACACTCATCGATGAAAACTAATTAAATAAAGAAAAATGAATATCACGTTTTCGAAACACTAAACGGCGAAAACTGATTAAGAAAAAGAAAAATGAATATCAAGTTTTCGAAACACTCATCGACGAAAACTGATTAAAAAAAGAAAAATGAATATCAAGTTTTCAGAACACTCATCGGCGAAAATTGATTAAAAAAAGAAAAATGAATTTCAAGTTTTCGAAAACACTCATCGACGAAAACTGATTAAAAAAAGAAAAATGAATATCAAGTTTTCAGAACACTAATCGGTGAAATTTGATTAAAAAAAGAAAAATGAATATCAAGTTTTCGAAAACACTCATCAGCTAAAACTTACTAAAAGAAGGAAAATGAATATCCAGTTTTCGAAACACTAATCGACGAAAACAGATTAAAAAAATAAAAATGAATATAAAGTTTTCGAAACACTCATCGGCGAAAACTGATTAAAAAAAGAAAAATGAATATGAAGTTTTGGAAACACTTATCAGCGAAAACTGATTAGAAAAAGAAAAAGGAATATCAAGTTTTCGAAACACTCATCTACGAAAATTGATTAAAAAAAATAAAAATGAATATCAAGTTTTCGAAACACTAATCGGCAAAAACTTATTAAAAAAGAGAAAAATGAATATCAAGTTTTCGAAACACTCATCGGTGAAAACTAATTAAATAAAGAAAAATGAATATCACGTTTTCGAAATACACATCGGCGAAAACTGATTAAGAAAAAGAAAAACGAATATAAAGTTTTCGAAACACTCATAAGTGAAAACTAATTAAATAAAGAAAAATGAATATCACGTTTTCGAAACACTCATCGGCGAAAACTGATTAAGAAAAAGAAAAATGAATATCAAGTATTCGAAACACTCATCGGGGAAAACTAATTAAAAAAACAAGAAAAATGAATTTTATGTTTTCGAAATATTTATCGGCGAAAACTGATTAATAAAAAGAAAAATGAATATCAAGTTTTTGTAACACTCATCAGTGAAAATGTAATACCCGAGGATATTTTAACTGACATCATTTATTAAAATAAAAGTGGAAAAATGAGATAAAAATACCCACTATCCTACTACCTATATTTTTTTAAAAAAGAAATATAAATTAAAGTAAACCCTAATTATATATTTTTATATATTTATTTTTCTTAATTATTATTATATATATCAGATTGGGTTCTTTTATGATAGGTATGTATATTAATGTATTATATATTTATATATATTTTATAAGATAGAAATAAGGTAACGAAATAGAAAAGAAAGGGAAAGTAGGCGTGAGAAAGAAGTAGAGATACGAGAGACACACGAGAGGGAGAGAGAGCTTGAGGCGTCAACGGGAAGGAGCTCACGGAAGGGGAGCTGCGTGCGCGAGCTGTGGTGGCCGGACGTGTGAGGAAGCCGGCTGGAGTTCGTCGCCGTCACGGTGTGCTGGAAGAGAGGAGAGAGAGTTCAGGCTAGAGAGAGAAACAAGAGGGAGAGAGCTTTCTCGCCGGAAAACTCGTCGGAAAACGCCGTTTCTTCACCGGGGAAGGTAGCTGGGAGTCTCCTCTACTCCATATTGTCCTTCTAACCAGTTGAATCGAGGTGAGAAGTCCCGAAACTCTCAAACCCCAATTTTATCAATTTTAGGGATTTTTGGAAAGACCCCAATTGATTCAATCTGAGTATTCTGGGTCCTAAATTGAAGTATTTGCATGCTAGGAAGTGAGTTGGAGGCTTAGGAACCGGAACCAAATTGATAGAATTTATCCGGGTTGGAAAAAGTGTAGGAAAATGTGGTTGTTAAGGTTTAAAGGTGTTGTGGACTGATTTGGGGTGCATGAATGGGTGGAAATTGTGAATATATAATTGTTAAAATTATTGGAATGTACGAGGGATTAAAACCCGAGTAATTCCCGTCTCACCCGGAACCCGGTTCGAGGAAAAAGAGACAATTTTCTAATTTTACGCGTATCCGGATATGTGTATTCATGTGCAGGTAATGGGTTGAAAGTTAATTCGGTAAATAGAAATTTTAGACAACTAGAATTTACGACTCTCTTGAGCCATAAATTCAAGACTTGGGTAATGGGAATTTTATATGGACACATAGAGGTGAAATTGGGTAACCTTGCATTCCCAACTCAAGGCTTCCGAATAGTGTGATTAAGAAAGGGCTGGACACGAATAGAAACATGCTAGGTGTCCTAAAACTAGTTGAGGGCATTTCCAAGCCAACAACTAGTCTATGGAAAATTATAGAGAACATGAGCACTAGCGTTGCATGTACACGATAGTGGTTGCATTTTCAAGCTTCTGAATCTCTCAAATATATATGTATAGGACACCATACAGTGAGCGGACCTTCGGGCACACCGAGAGCCAATATGAGGGGCCAACCAGGTGAGGGGCTTTCCTATCCTTGTCCTATAGGGTTGACTGCGGATATGGATATATGGTTTGCCTTCTTGCCTACTTGTAGGAATCATATTTTAGATAACATGCTATTGTTGTTCCTAAATTATAGTATATGTGAAAACGTGCTATATGTGTGTATGTGAAATGTAAAGGCGATGGGGGCTCAAGGAGCCTTATATGAAAAAGAAGGTCCTCGGGACCTATATAAGATTGGGGGTAGGATCGAGTCAATTTTGTTGTGAGGGTCTTGTGGTACTAGAAACCAACGAAAAGTGTGGGGGTGTATGTAAGCTCTTAAAGAAAATGAGCATAGGTGACCTTGTTTTAAATCGAGGGATCCCGGGTTAGAAAACCACTTGGAAATTTAAAATTTCCTAAGAAGAAGCAAAATAAATAAGTAGTGGTCCATAGGGGTTATTTATGGTACAACGCGGGAACCGAGTCCGTCATGGATGGTCCGGGTAGATTGAGTCTCTTGTCTTGAGTCAAACTCATAGAGATACAAGTATTTGAGTACACCACATTGTGGCAATTGCCTTGGGTAAACCGAGGTCAGATGAGTCGCCGGCTATGCTCCAAGTGAAGTCTTGGGGTCAGATTATTGTTTCAAGTATAGTCATGGGACCAGGGGTTCCTAGAATGATCAACTAGGTTCCCATATTGCTCACGTGAGATACTGCCTTCGGGCCAGATTCTCTCCTAACAGAGATATGCCTTCGGGCCAGTTTATGATTACGGTTAATTGAATTCGGGTGACCACTTGGAAAATGAATATCAAGTGAATATTTCAAGTTTTCAAAACACTCATTCGCGAAAACTGATTAAAAAAAGAAAAAAGAATATCAAGTTATCAGAACACTAATCGGCGAAAACTGATTAAAAAAAGAAAAATGAATATTAAGTTTTCGAGAACACTAATCGGCGAAAACTGATTAAAAAAAAAAATGAATATGAAGTTTTCGAAACACTCATCGGCAAAAACTGATTAAAAAAAAATGAATATCAAGTTTTCGAAACACTCATCAGCAAAAACTTACTAAAAAAAGAAAAATGAATATCCAGTTTTCGAAACACTCATCGGCGAAAACTAATTAAAAAAATTAAAAGGAATATAAAGTTTTCGAAACACTCATCGGTGAAAACTGATTAAAAATAGAAAAAGAATATCAAGTTTTCGAAACACTTATCGATGAAAACTGATTAAAAAAAGAAAAATGAATATCAAGTTTTTGAAGCACTCATGAGCGAAGACTTATTAAAAAAGGAAAAATGAATATTACGTTTTCGAAACACTCATCGGCGAAAAATGATTAAAAAATGAAAAATGACTATCAAGTTTTGGAAACACTCATCGACGAAAACTGATTAAAAAAAATAAAAATGAATATAAAGTTTTCGAAACCCTCATCGGCGAAAACTTATTAAAAAAGGAAAATGAATATCAAGTTTTCGAAACACTCATCAGCAAAAACAGATTATAAAAAGGAAAAATAAATATCAAGTTTTTGAAACACTCATCGGCGAAAACTGATTAAAAAATAGAAAAATGATTATCAAGTTTTCAAAACACTCATCGGTGAAAACTTATTAAAAAAAATTTTGAGGATTTAAGAATGATTTATTCCGGGGCTAGGAATTAAAACCTTAGAAAAAAATAAAATAAAATAAAATATATGTGAAAGTTAAAAGAAACTGGAAAGAAATTTTTTCGAGGTTTAAAATAAAATGAAAGGGAAAGAAAAGAAGTAGAAAATAATTTTCAGAATTTAATTCAGGACCTAAGAAATTGGGACATTAGTGAAAAGAAATAGAAATTGATAGAGTGAAAGGAAATAAGAATAGATAGTCAAGGGAAAAGAGTTATTTTCCCCTAACTAACATTTTTAACCCTCCTCCCATCATCATCACCCATCCCATTCGACATTCTCACACACACTTGGCCAAGGGAGAACTCTCAAACCCTAAGAGAGCCAAAGTGGAGGAGTCTTGAAGGTTGAAGGTGAAGGGTGGCCGGAATCCGGCGGCCGGTGACCGAAGTAGCACTCAAGGGACCCTCTCAACCTCCATCTTCTTCATTAAGGTAGCATTAGCTCTCTAACCCCATTTTCAACTTTGAACTCATTTTCTTGATTTTGAAGATTTTGTGAAAAACCACTTGATTTCTACAACCATGGGGGATAAAACTTGCATTCTTACTATTTACAACATTTCTATTGGATGTATTTTTTATGAGTGTGCTGGAGTTTGTTGGTTGTTGATTTAGAGATTATGAGTCATCATGTTCTTCACTTTCTTGAGATTAAAGACTTGATTTGATGTTGTTGGATGTTGTTTGAGCTTAGATTGATGGTGTTTATGGAAGGAAAAGGTTGTGGAAACCTAAGAAACTAAAACTCATCATTCAAATATACATTTTAAGGATTGAATCATTGGATTCATGGAAGGAAAGAAGAAAAAATCGGGTTTAATTTAGACAAATTCGTAGAGCATGTTTACAGCCATAAACTGAATTGTTTTGAATCTGACCTTGCTCTGTTTAAACGTTTTTTCTGAATTCGTTTCTTGATGGATTTGCATGATTCCAAATCCATATGAACGCTAACATCATAAGCTTTCTAAATTTTATTTTTCCAAAATATTCCAACGGTTAGCTCGTCTGGAAATTGCCTCGAAAGTCAGCAGTTCTGTTTTCTAAACTGATGCGGAATTTTTGTATAATTGGCTACTATTTTTAAATTACTGCTCTTAAATGGCTCAAATCCTTTCTGTAATGAATTGATAATTAGAATATTTTATCTCTAAGCTTGATTTAGAAAGAAGAATCAAATAATTTCGTTAAGTATGGAAGGAGATATGACCATTTCAATGAAGCTTGCCAAATGTTGCATGCTGTTTTGAATCTGATCTTGCTCTGTTTAAATGTGTTTTCTGAATTCGTTACTTAATGGATTTGAGTGATTCCAAAGCCATATGAAAGCTAACATCCTAAGCTTTCTAAGTTGTATTTTTACTAAAAAGTCCAACGGTTAGATGTTCTGGAAAGTTTCTCGAAAGTTAGCGGTTCTGTTTTACACACTACCAAGCTAAGTTTCTAGTTTTTGAAAAGTTGTTATTTCTTCCTTAATTTGAATGATTCCTTTTCCTTCAACTAAAATGAGTTTAACCAACTTTTAAGTGTCATTTTAAAGATCAAACAACATCCTAGATAAAAAATTGTTGGTTTGTTTGGGTTCCAAATGAATTGCTTACACTTTTTAAATGAAATGAGAGATTGTCCAATGGTTGGATTTTTTTTTTTATGTGTGGACCCATGGTGAAAATGAGAAGTTTCCATATTTGGCAAAATCCTTCGTTGAAGGAGCTTGGAGAGTGAGCAAGTGGCAAGACTTGTTTACTTGAGCATAAATTGTTTTTAACTTAAAAAGAACTCTAAATGATGACCTTAGCTTAATAAGGGGTTTTGGGTTAGCCTTGAATGTAGTTTTAAGTTGCTATGTAATTATGAATTTAGAATATGGTGGAAATGATTATATGTGATAGGACTTATGTGGTGAAATAGAAGTTGATGTATGAAAATTGATATGGATTGAATTGGTTGTATGTGATAGGATTCAAGTACTTCCTTGGAGACAAGAGTGCTCAAAGGAAATGTTAAGTAAAGTGACCAAGGTGAGGGTTCTTCCATCTCTGCTCCTAGGGTTGTATGCTCATGTGGATTACATGGGTATGTATATTCTCTGCTTGCCTGGTATGTGTTAACTAGGGATACAGAATGCTAAAAGAATGAAAGAACTAGAAAATAGGTTGTGGAAAGTAGTTTGGATAGGAAGACATAGGAGTAGAGTTTAATTGTTTGCTATGATTGATGTGTTACAAATCCAACTCTTACACTCCGGAGGCACGATGAGTTTTTTATTAAATCTTTTCCACGACGGTGGCAAGAGTCCTTGTACGGAAGGACTAAGCTTTTATTTTGAAAACTTGTCACGACGATGACTTAGATTATAATCATGCAAAAGGAGTTATTGGTGGGTTTCGGATTTGGTTATGCTAGCGATGTGAGACATCGACTAGAACAACGTCAGATGGCACTTGAGACCTTAGTTTTATAATCACCATGACGATGGTCATTGCCCTATCCTGGCAATAGGGTCAGAAAGGTTTTATATTGCTATGACGATAGCTTGAGGCTCAGAGAGTGCATCTGGACGGGTCTATGAGTTATATCCTATTGAGGATACTTGTACATATTAATAAGGAGAAGAATTGTTGATCCTTCGGGAAGGATACAAAGAATCCTATTAATATGTGAGACTAAGGTAAGGAGACATGGGAGGAACCTACGGGTAAACTGTGAGCCCAACCTAGTAAAAGAGAAATCATCTTGTGGAGTTAGTCCAGGGTGTGACAGTGGCCATGCTTCGAGACGTCGTGTCGTGCCCGCCATGTGGCCTGGTTGGGTAATGGACGAGTGGGCTCAAGCTATTGCCCCGCAGCAAGGGGTCAGGACATGCCACGTGGTGGCTACGTATCAGTTGTTTGATAGATAGAAGTTGATTGTGTTTGATTAATATAATTGTCATGAGGTGACCAGTACCCAAGTGAATGAGTTAAGCATTGTTTAATTAACATAATTTTCACGAGGTGACCAGTACCCAAGTGGATGGGTTAGGTATGCTTTGCCACGTGGTGGCCAGCAACCCGAGTGCACGGGTTCGAAGTTGGAAAGCCATGTAGTGGATAGTAGATACCCCAGAGTTGGGGAGATTAAGTAGATGTATGTTTAGTATCTTTGTGTATGTATAAATTATCTGTGTTTGCATATAATTGTTGATTGCGCAGCGTAGTGGTAACGTACAGGATTACGCAACCACACGTCTTGTTTGATTCAGACATGCTGAAACGTGAGAAGACCGGTAGGTAAATGCCGGCACTATATGTTACATGTTTACTTGCTGATTGATGACGTGGAATAAACTGCTGCATGTTTATAGTTATTAAATGCATGTGAGTGTTTGGGGTGAAATTTCTGTTGTTGTGTGATCACCAAGAATGTATGCTAATAACAGTAACTAGTTGTTTTTGCATGTGGTTGTGTATGACTCCCAAACCCAGCGCTATGGTACCCACCTTGCGCCGGGGATGGGAGAGTCCTCACTGAGTCGCGTGGTTAAGACTCACACCTCATTTTTACTACACAGAGATAGGTTAAGTACAGGTGGAAGAAGTCTCGGTGGAACGAGGGTTGAGCAACACTTTCCAAGACCCACAACTTGTTCATGTGGGTGAATAAAGTGCAATTGTAATTTAATTTACTTTATTGTTGTATCATGAAGTAAAGGGTAGACGTACCCAATTAGATTGTATTACTAAATCTAGAAGTGTCAGCTTCACACACCTTAAAGATCAGGATTTATTTTACTGCGGTATAGGGAAAATTTGTTTTCAATATATATATATATATATATATATGTATATACATATATCTGTTGCATGTGAATAGGATAGGCAGCATCTTCGGATGTGTAGCCGGTACACAGGTTATATATTATGTGTGTTTTCCTAGATCTATATCCTGAAGCGGCACTGGCCGTGGATTTGCTTGCCTAGGATAGGCCACCATTTCGATGTAGCCATGGTATTATAATGCATGTGAATGTATTTTTCAATAATAGTTATTCTATCAATTAGGTGATAAGGCTTACAAGCATAGGGGTATTCCCTGTGTCTGTGACGGTCACGGTCCTCTAAACGGGGGTCGTGACAATTAAGTTTTCAGAACACTCATCGGCGAAAACTGATTAAAAAACGAAAAATTAATATCAAGTTTTCGAAAACACTCATCGGCGAAAACTGATTAAAAAAAGAAAAATGAATATCAAGTTTTCGAAACACTCATCGATGAAAACTATTTAAATAAAGAAAAATGAATAACATGTTTTCGAAACACTCATCGGCGAAAACTGGTTAAGAAAGGAAAATGAATGTCAAGTACTCGAAACACTCATCGGTGAAAATTGATTAAAAAAAGAAAAATGAATATCAAGTTGTCAGAACACTTATCGGCGAAAACTGATTAAAAAAAAGAAAAATGAATATCAAGTTTTCGAAACACTAATCGGTGAAAACTAATTAAAAAAAGAAAAATGAATATCACGTTTTCGAAACGCTCGTCGACGAAAACTGATTAAGTAAAAGAAAAATGAATATCAAGTTTTCGAAACACTCATTGGCGAAAACTATTTAAAAGAAAGAAAAATGAATATTACGTTTTCGAAACACTCATCGGCGAAAACTGATTAAGAAAAAGAAAAATAAATATCAAGTTTTCGAAACACACATCGGCGAAAACTGATTAAAAAAAGAAAAATGAATATCAACTTTTCAAAACACTCATCGGCAAAAACTGATTAGAAAAAGAAAAAAGAATATCAAGTTTTCAAAACACTCATCGGCGAAAACTGATTAAAAAAGGAAAATGAATATCACGTTTTCGAAACACTCATCGGCAAAAACTGACTAGAAAAAGAAAAATGAATATCAAGTTTTCGAAACACTCATCGACGAAAACTGATTAAAAAAATAAAAACGAATATAAAGTTTTCGAAACACTCATCGGCGAAAAATGATTAAAAAAAGAAAAACGAATATCAAGTTTTCGAAACACTCATCGATGATGACTAATTAAATAAAGAAAAATGAATATCACGTTTTCGAAACATTCATCGGCGAAAACTGATTAAGAAAAAGAAAAATGAATATCAAGTTCTCGAAGCACTCATGAGCGAAAACTTATTAAAAAAAGAAAAATGAATATTACGTTTTCGAAACACTCATCGGCGAAAAATGATTAAAAAATAAAAAATGACTATCACGTTTTCGAAACACTCATCGGCGAAAACTGATTAAAAAAAAAGAAAAATGAATACAAAGTTTTCGAAACACTCATCGGCGAAAACTGATTAAAAAAGGAAAATGAATATTAAGTTTTCGAAACATTTATCAGCGAAAACTTACTAAAAAAAGAAAAAAGAATATCCAGTTTTTGTAACACTCATCGGCGAAAACTGATTAAAAAAAATAAAAATGAATATAAAGTTTTCGAAACACTTTTCGGTGAAAACTGATTAAAAATAGAAAAAGAATATCAAGTTTTCGAAACACTCATCGGTGAAAACTGATTAAAAAATGAAAAATGAATATCAAGTTTTCGAAGCACTCATGAGCGAAAACTTATTAAAAAAGAAAAATGAATATCAAGTTTTCGAAACACTAATCGGCAAAAACTGATTAATAAAAGAAAAATGAATATCAAGTATTCGAAACACTTATCGATGAAAACTGATTAAAAAAAATAAAAATGAAGATTAAGTTTTCGAAACATTCATCGGTGAAAACCTATTAAAAAAGAAAAATGAATATCAAGTTTTCGAAACTCTTATCGGTGATAACTAATTAAAAAATAAAAATGAATATCAAGTTTTCGAAACTCTCATCAGCGAAAACTGATTAAAAAAAATGAATATCAAGTTTTCGAAATACTTATCGGCGAAAACTGATAAAAAAAAAGAAAAATAAATATCAAGTTTTCGAAACACTCATTAGCGAAAACTTACTAAAAGAAGAAAAATGAATATCAAGTGTCACGACCCCCACCCGAGGGCATGTGACCGGCACAGACTTAGGGTAGAACCCCCCAGCCTTTAAGCCTATATGTTAATTCTAAAACCTGTCTTTCGATTTGATATTTAAGTGTTCCATTTAATCCATCACAGATTACGATTTAAATCAATTTCACAATACCGATTCAGCAATTTTACAAAGTCTCAAACTCTGCCTCTAGGCTAATGGAGCTGACATCGAAAGGTGAATGAATTTTTACAAATTACAAAGTATTATCAAAGCAAGGACCTACATGAACCAAGTGAAGCTTCGTCTATTGCCACCTTCACTGGACCACGTGGATGCCTTACCTATACCTGTCTCTAAAAAATGTAAAACCACGAGGGGTGAGTCATACGACTCAGTGAGGGGCAAACCCATCCTAGACGTGGTAGAAGGGTACCACCACGAAAGGGACGGGAGTGTCACACATAAGGAATTACATTATCATTTATTAGATAGCAACAAAACATTTCTCTACAACTATTGTAATACCCGAGAATATTTTAACTAGCGTTATTAATTAAATTAAAGGTGAAAAAAAAGAGATAAAAAGGAAAATAAATACACACTATCCTACTACTTGTTTTTTTAAAAAACACAAATTAGTTAAATTGTAAATTTTTTTCTTTTCTTTTTTTTTTATTATATCAGATGCCTTTTTTTTTCTTTTGTAATATATATATATATATATATATATATATATATATATTAATTTAGTATGTATATATATATATATATATATTATAAGTAAAAGAAAAGAAATAAAAGAGAAAAGAGGAAAAAGAGATCAGATCGTGAAAAGGGATAGAAAAAGAAAGGAAAGAGGCGTGAGGGAGAGGGCTCAACGAGAGAACCACGAGAGGGAGAGGGCTGGCCATCGTAGCTCGACGGGAAGGCTCAAGGAGGAAGGGGTCACGCGTGGTGGTGGCCGGACGTCCACCGGAGCCGGAAAACGCCATCGTGGTGGCCAGAGGAGAGAGAGTGACGGGCTAGAGAGAGAAACAAGAGGAAGAGAGCTTTCTCGTCGGAAAACGCCGTCTCTTCACCGGGGAAGGTGGTTGGGAGTCTCCTCTACTCCATATCGTCCCTCTAACCGGTTGAATCGAGGTGAGAAGTCCCGAAACTCTCAAACCCCAATTTTATCAATTTTAGGGATTTTTGGAAAGACCCCAATTGATTCAATCTGAGTGTTCTAGGTCCTAAATTGAAGTATATGCATGTTAGGAAGTGAGTTGGAAGCTTAGGAACCGGAACCAAATTGATGGAATTTATCCGGGTTGGAAAAAGTGTAGGAAAATGTGGTTGTTAAGGTTTAAGGGTGTTGTGTAATGATTTGGGGTGCATTGAAAGGTTGAATGATAATTATATAATTTTTAAAAATTATTGGAATGTACGAGGGATTAAAACCCGAGTAACTCCCATCTCACCCGGAACCCCGTTCGGGGAAAAAGAGACAATTTTCTAATTTTACGCGTATTCGGGTATGTGTATTCATGTGTAGGTGAAGTGTTCAAGGTTAGTTTGATAAATGCAAAGCTTGGACAAGTAGGATTTATGATTCTCTTGAGCCATAAATTCAAGACTTGGGTAATGGAAGTTCATATGGACACATAGAGGTGGAATTGGGTAACCTTGCATTCCCAAGTCAAAGCTTCCGAATAGTGTGATTAAGAAAGGGCTGAACACGAATAGAAACATGCGAGGGTTCCGAAAACTAGTTGAGGGCATTCCAAGCCAACAACTAGTCTATGGAATTAATTAGAAAGAACATGAGCATTAGCATTACATGTATACGATAGTGGTTGAAATTGCAAGTTTCTGAATCTCTCAAGTATATGTGTATAGGGCACCATACTGTGAGTGGACTTTCGGGCGCACCGAGAGCCGATCAGAGGGGCCAAACAGGTGAGGGGCTTTCCTATCCTTGTCCTATAGGGTTGACTGCGGATATGGATATATGGTTTGCCTTCTTGCCTATTTGTAGGAGTTACATGTTAGATAACATGCTATTGTTGTTCCTAAATTACAGTATATGTGAAAACGTGCTATATGTGTGTATGTGAATTGTAAAAGCAATTGTGGGTCAAGGAGCCTTATATGGAAAGAAGGTCCTCGGGACTTATATAAGATCGGGGGTAGGTTCGAGTCAATTCTAATGGGGAGAGTTTTGTGCTACTAGAAACCCACCTTATTAATTATTATCTGAAAAGTGTGGTGGTGTATGCAAATTCTTAAAGGAAATGAAGATAGGTGACTTTGTTTTAAACCGAGAGAATTCCGATCTAGAAAACCGCTTGGAAACTTAGATTTACCTAAGAAGAAGTAAAATGAATAAGTAGTGGTCTATAGGGGTAATTTATGGTACAACGCAGGAACCGAGTCTATCATGAATGGTCCGGGTAGATTGAGTCTGTCATTTTGAATCAAACTCATAGAAATACAAGTATTTGAGTACACCACATTGTGGCTATTGCCTTGGGTAAACCGAGGTCAGATGAGTCGCCGGCTATGCTCCAAGTGAAGTCTTGGGGTCAGATTATTGTTCCAAGTAAAGTCTTGGGACCAGGGGTTCCTAGAATGATCAACTAGGTTCCCATATTGCTCACGTGAGATATTGCCTTCGGGCCAGATTCTCTCCTAACGGAGATATGCCTTCGGGCCAGTTTATGCTTACGGTTAATTGAATACGGGTGACCACTTGGAATTATATGTTGAACTATGATATGATGTATGTGTGAATTTAAATGTATGTAAATCCATACTTTAAATTCTTTATTGTGGATATGATATAAGCTAATTGCCTGACCAATTAATATATGTAAATTTAAACCCGTTATATGCGTATGTGTTTGTGATTGGCTCCTCTTCCCCAGTTGTAGTGGTACCCGCTACTACACCAGGGATGGGAAAGCCTCTCACTGAGTCTGTTTGACTCACCCCAATGTTACATGTTACAGACACAGGTGGTATAGGCATCGGGAGCGCTTCCACTTCATCTCAGGGAGGAGGACAGACTTAGAGACCGCACGCATTGTTCGCGTGGGTAGTATTGATATATGTATTTTGTCAGGATGTATATGTATATGATTCTTTTGGTATAGCATTGTTTTGTACAGTTGCTATATGCATATATGTATATGTCACACTCTAGAACTGTCGGCTTCATACAGGTTAAAGATTGGTCTGGTTGTTGGGATCATAGGTTATGATATGATGAATATCATGTGTATATATATATATGAATGTGACTTCCGCATGTGAATAGGATAGATCACACGCACTGAACGTGTGGTCAATATGTAAATTTATATATATATGTGATTGAATACTTGATTGTGTGAAAATACGGCTTCCGCATGTGAATAGGATAGGTCACACGCATTGAGGCGTGTGATCAATATGTATATTATATGTACGTATGTTTGACTATGTGTATATGTATAGACTGAAGCGGCGTTGAGCGAGCCGTGGATTGCCTGCTACTTATGTCACCGGATAGGGATGACCATATATACTATATATTGTTTGTAATAGAAATGGGTAGTTACGCATATATAAGAATGTCAATCAGGGATTAGAGGCTTACGGGATAGGAGAAATCCTACCTTCCGTGCCGGTTACGGACGCCCGATAGGGGGTCGTGACAACTATCCAAGGTCTATGTACCAATCATACTTACAGATACACACCTTTCAGGAGAGTCATATACACATTCAAGACATAAACCACTCAAGTGGTGTCCATACATCAATTTCAAGAACAATATTTAGATCTAAGCTCAAATGAGAGCAATCCAAGAATCAACAAATAGTTGGAAGTAATGTTGTCCACATAGGGTTAAAATCTGCTTAGGCACCATTTAATGAAAGAAAGCTTTTAGGAATGATAAAGTTTTAAAAGAATTTAGTTTGCAAATCGGTGTCCAAGGTTTTCCAAGTAATACAAGAGAATGAACCCCCGATTTGGTTTTAAAAATGGATAAGAAATGCATTTTTTTAAGGAAGAGGGTTCATATGGTAAAGAAAAAAAATATGAGACCAACATTACCTTTTGACACAAATTCCTTCACACAAACAAACAAGGGGTGAGGTTCAACTAGATGAGAGGGTCCCCCACCTTGACAACTCCATTCATTATATTCTTGAGTGCCCTTGCCTCCAAGGAGTTTCTTTGGTCCCTCATTTCCAAGCTACAATTACCCTTTTGCAAAATGCGCGTTGGTTTCAACTTCTTTGAAGCCAAATCTTAATCTAAATGCATTATAATACAAATACATCAATTTAATATCTAAGTATAAACTGATTCAACCTCATTCACAGTTTTTTTTCTTTTTAACGTTTACTAGTTCAAAAACACTTTCCATTTAAACATGCCATTACAAATTAAACTCTACAACCAATATCCATAACAAGTTTTCTTACACTCATTAATCAATACCAACAGTTGTATTTTAATTTCATAAATTCCAGAGTCATAGAGATTAGCCAGAATTGAGAATTTTCACACAGATTCCCCAAACCAACCCAAAACAAAACACACGATGAACCAATAAGCTTTAAGCAATTCAAACTTCATCCAAATATTTTTCTATAAATTTCTGGAAGTTCTTTAAGATGTATATTAACATATATAAAAATTTTAGAGTCTCAGGTTATCCCAATAATTTATTATAATTCCAAGAAAATACAAACATCAAAAGAAAGTCAAGAATGCAACAGCCACCTTTCGAAGGCCTTTTCTCAGAATCTAACCGTTGGTTTTTCCATTAAAGGTACAAATTGGAAAGCTATGGATGTTAGCTTTCCCTGGGATTTTGAATCACTCATATCGGCCCCGTAACGAAAGAGAAAATACAAATGAATGAACAAAGGTCAGATTCACATCAGCAGAAAAACTCAGCAAACATGTTCAACGGTTTTGAGACTTAAATCTTCACAAAAATGGATGTTCAGAAAGGTGTGATTCTTGAAAAAAATAGGGAAGGGCAAGCACGTTATCTTGCACACGATTTCTCCCCGAAAATCTAAGAAAAGAGGAAGAACACAACCACCCTTTGATTCTAGGCTTCTTGGTTTGGCTAGAGAAGAAATCCTTCTTCTTCCATTTCTCTTGCTCCTCAAGCTCTTTGTCTCTTCATCTCTAACTTCTATTTGCTCTCTGGTTTCTCTCTTCCCACTCTCGGTCTCACTCTCGGCTCTCTCTCGTTCACTCTGCTTCTTTCTCTTTCTCGGTCTTTCTCTCTTTTACTCTCTCTCTTGGTCATGGTAAGAAGAAGAATAGAATGGGTATGTTTTGGGTAAGATATGACTTAATGGGTAAGGAGTTTTGGATGCTTTTTTTTTGTTATTATTTTCATGTGAGACTTAGTAAGAAAGGCTTGAAAAGATAAGGATGTGTGAATCATCATTTTGGATGAGACTCCATGTGCTACGATTGGTGGGTGGGAATAAAAGAAATATATTTTTAATTTATCTATTTATTTTATTTACCAAAGAAGAGTGTAGGGGTCTAGTGAAAACTACTTTTATTTGTTTAGAAACTCTCAAACATTTTCTCTCTCTCTCTCTCTCTCTTGTGTGTCATAGGTAAAAGTGGAGTATAGGATAAAACTAATCTCATACCTATTATTTAATGTTATATTGTCTTCTACAATACATTTTTTTTTAATTTAATTGAATGTGAATACCTTTTTATATATAAAGTTTTTTTTTTCTAAATTAAGCTTTTCTCTAACTTAATTTCTTATTCCTAATTTATTTATTCTCAATTTAATATTTGGTCTTTAATTTAACTATCATGCTATTAACTTTGAATTTCCTTCAATTATTGTTTGTTATTTTATTTAATATTTTCACCGTTAATATTAAATTTCCCAATTTAATATAATTATCTTTCATTTATATAATTTATTCAAATTTACTCTATTTATTGATTAATCTTTTACTTTGACTTAATTAATTCGTCTAATTTTTTTTTTCACTTAAGCATCTTTGGGAGCGGGATATTACAATCTCCCCTTCTTATAGAAATTTCGTCCGCGAAATTTAAATATTTGCTTATCTGAATTTTTATTTGCCTTTACAGATTTAAAATTTTCTCACTTTACAGTTTTTAGGAGTATCATACATAAAATGTATCCAAGAGCTTTAGATATAATTTTGTTTTTCAGCAAAGTTCTATAATTCTTCCACTACCTTGTTTCCAGCTATTCCTAAGTCTCGTTTAGGCTTCCATTGCACACCCTAGTTCTAAATTGCGACTTGAAGTTTTAGAGATAGGTTTAATACAATGTGAGCAACTATGAGTTCCTACAAAAAACACTATCGAGATTTTAAAGAGAAACTTCATGTACTACATACTCCTAATGAAAGTTTATGCATTCAGTTAACTAACTAGGCACACCATATCAGTCCATTAACCAAAATTTAGAAATGTGTACAAACACATTAGACCAAAAATAGTGTTTATGAGTCTAGAACTAGCTTGTTTAACGATTCATTGGATGGTTGATTGGCCCTAGTAATTATATCTCCAAGTCTAGATTGAAAATGTGATCGTTATTTAATAATCCTTTATTTTCCATAATAAAACTTTTTAACTAATGTTATTCTTCCTTTTGGTAAAAGTTATCAGTTATCCAATAGTTTTATTACTTTCTCAGGAACCTTCTCAAAGAAGTTTTGAGATGACAACCTCATTATAATTGTAGAGAGAACACCTCTGTTGAAATCATATTTTAAAATTTCGTTTTGCCTAGCTTAGTACTACCCACTTTCATAATCAAACAAATAGGTAATAGTTAACCAAGACTAAAACACATTTACACACACAAAATTTAAATGAGTTGACAAACAGAATTCAGCCCCTAAATTGCACATTTTACAGTTTTAACACAAGTAAACAGAACTTTTACAAATCAATCCCGATTTTCACTTGAATTCGCAATTGTAAGTGTCAAATGATGAAAAAGAAGCCCATAAATTCACTCACAACAACAATATGATGGCAACAAGGAGTTCAGAAGGTTGTTTTGAATAAAATCTCAGAAAGATAGAATAATTACAATTTAGTCCCTAAATTATTCAAAAATTCATTTTCAAGCAGAAGATGCATGTTGGGAATGGAACAATTAAGGTTGCACGGTAGCAAATACATATTCACAGTAACAGTTTACAGGAACAAATTTTCAAATTTTACAATTTCAGCCACAAGAAAACACAATGCTTGCGAAACAGTCCTTAAAATCGTTACTTATGTGAAAAGTGTCATTTTTAGGGCCGATTAAATGAGAAAATCAACTTATAACTTTCAAAACAATGTTTAAGCATTCTTTATAACAGTTATATCAGAAACGTTTCCAGAAAAATCCAATTTACAAAGTTTACAGCAAAACTTTTAAAACTATTCAGTTCAATCCTTGCAAAGTCTAGAATGGCTTTTCATTCATCTACCCTTTCATACAAACTCTACCATTTAATTTAATCATGCCTCAGACTTAGAAACACACAAATTTTGCAAGATTTCCATCCATTTGTTCATCACAGCACCCATTCCTCATTTTATGACAAAGTGAGTGCCATTTAGTTCACTAACCCCTATGTTAACAATTAAGTTCCATAATTCTGTCTAATTTGGTTCCCATTACTTACACTGACATACACATAACACCTTCAAAACATTTAAACGCAGAATTCATGCTTTCACACCAAAACAGCCAAAAACCAACACAATCATAGTATAGGTTCCATGGAAGTTCCTTTGGAAAATACATCTTCATTGGTTAAGAAATTCCAGGATACTCCCCATGCTATCGTATCAAAACTTCAGCATAAAACCAAGTCTTTCTTATGCTCTAACTCAATTTAAAAGTTTAACACATAACCTACCCCGAATTCACAGTGTTACACTCACCCATATGCTGAAGTTTAAGAGTAATCGAATTGCCACCAAGCCTTCTTACAGATTCATCAACTCTATAAACATACTTTATTATTATCACAATAAATTCCTCATATCCCTGAGCATAAAATCCAAATAAAGAAGTTATACATAAAGATTTTGCAGCTAAATACTCCAAAACACTTCAGATTCAACTAAAACCAGCAACAATTCATCCACTAAATAGCATTAAATAATTTGTTTCTAAAGTTCTGGGGTCTCCTAAACATGTTTACTATCAATCCCAAACAGTACAAACTGCCAGCACATTGAGTGCGAGAGAAAATCAGAAATGAGAATCAAAACTTAGACCAGAACCATCATGCACAACAGTAAACGTTTGAAGGGGATTTCTTTAAATCTAACTGTTGAAATTAACATACAAGCCATATTCTGAAAAGCTTAGGACATTAACTTTCTAATGGCATTGGAATCATCGAAATCCACCCGCAAACGAATTCAGAAAACACAAATGATCAAGCAGAGGTCAAATCAAAATTTTGTTTTGACAATAACCAAAATAATGAACTTTTAAGGCCTTATGCCATCGAATTGATGGATTTTTTTTCAAGGTGTAGGGCTTCAAAAGCTCAAAGAAGGGTAATTAAACGTTCCTAGTTAGCCCATTTTATTCTTTCATGACTATTTAAAAGAATAAATAATCAAAATCCTTCTTTAATCCATTGTTACAGAGTCAAGAATGTGCACTCACATCACATAACGAACACAACAAATCCCATCTCCGCCATGGGAGTGCTAAATGCTTCACATAGTACGATGAATGGCACATTCACTAACATCAAAATGTAGCACATCACGTAGCTTGGAAATTGTATCATGTAGTCAACGAATATTCTATATTAATGCCACCTTGTTCAACAATTCTCCATCACACAGAAGAGAACGACATTAATATCTTTCATCTCTTGTGACTATCATCCATTCTCAATTCACGCCATAGAGAATAAAGCTCATCACATATTTTACAAATTAGAATCTTCACACCAAGGATTTCACAATCAAGATAGTCATTCATATACTGGATAACTTTCCTCAACCTGCTCACACAATGTATTTACGTTTTAGCCTATACTCATTTTGATTGTTGAGTTTCTAGTAACTAAGTAGGGTATACTTCCCAAACCTTGTGACTGAACTTTCCTATCTCAATTATTTTCTTTTCACAAAGATTAATGCTTCATTTCCTTTACAAAACCATATGTAACAAAGTTGGGCAGACTTAGTTACATAAGTTGGGTAAAGAAATCCAGAGACATTAATCAAATTCTTCTACTCCATTCTTATTTCTAAGTACTTGGTGTCTTCTTGGTGTCAACCAACTGCCAAGGCTCAGCTAGTTGTTCAGGTCAACCATTTACTTAGGCAATAACTCTATTCAGGATCCACCTAGGACCACGTTCTTATTCTATTCGGCTAAATACCGAGCAAATTCGGTTCCTTAAGTCCCTAGTGTCCACAACAATGGCTCCATTAGACCTAAAGGACAACCAGGCTCTGATACCATTTTTGTCACGACCCCCACCCGAGGGCATGTGACCGGCACAGACTTAGGGTAGAACCCCCCAGCCTGTAAGCCTATATGTTAATTCTAAAACCCGTCTTTCGATTTGATATTTAAGCGTTCCATTTAATCCATCACAAATTACGATTTAAATCAATTTCACAATACCGATTTAGCAATTTTACAAAGTCCCAAACTCTGCCTCTAGGCTAATGGAGCTGACATTGAAAGGTGAATGAATTTTTACAAATTACAAATTATTATCAAAGCAAGGACCTACATGAACCAAGTGAAGCTTCATCTATTGCCACCTTCACTGGACCACGGTGGATGCCTTACCTATACCTGTCTCTGAGTCATACGACCCAGTGAGGGGCAAACCCATCCTAGACGTGGTAGAAGGGTACCACCACGAAAGGGACGGGAGTGTTGCACATAAGGAATTACGTTATCATTTATTAGATAGCAACAAAACATTTATCTACAACTATCCAAGGTCTATGTACCAATCATACTTACACATACACACCTTTCATGAGAGTCATATACACATTCAAGACATAAACCACTCAAGTGGTGTCCATACATCAATTTCAAGAACAATATTTAGATCTAAGTTCAAATGAGAGCAATCCAAGAATCAACAAATAGTTGGAAGTAATGTTGTCCACATAGGGTTAAAATCTGCTTAGGCACCATTTAATGAAAGAAAGCTTTTAGGAATGATAAAGTTTTAAAAGAATTTAGTTTGCAAATCGGTGTCCAAGGTTTTCCAAGTAATACAAGAGAATGAACCCCCGATTTGGTTTTAAAAATGGATAAGAAATGCATTTATTTAAGGAAGAGGGTTCATATGGTAAAGAAAAAAAAAACTATGAGACCAACATTACCTTTTGACACAAATTCCTTCACACAAACAAACAAGGGGTGAGGTTCAACTAGGTTCCTTCCCTCCTCCCTTTCTTACCTATAGGTTCTTAGCAATTGGGTTGGTTAAGTGGTTCAACAAGGTTCCTTCCCACCACCTTCCCAAACTTATAATTCTAATGGCTCTGCATGGTTCAACCTCGTTCCTTCCCATGCCCGCCTTTGTACATTAACACAAGGTTAGTCCCATGGTTCAACCTTGTTCCTTCCCATGGACCACCCCATTCCACATTCACACATGGTGTATGGTTCAACCTTGTTCCTTCCCAAACACCACCTTAAATCATAGCTCATGATTGGTCACATGGTTCTGCCTTTGCTCCTTCCCATGTTCTCAACCATGCAACATTCACACAAGGTGTATGGTTCACCCATGGTCCTTCCCATACACCCAAGAAAACAACATTCACACTTAATCAAAATCCTTAGATTCTTGCAAAAATCCTGCTAATTAGTCTAACAAACATTATAACTCAATACAATTCCCAATTCACAAAGAAGCAAATAACTTATTCTTCTCATTCACAACAATAATCATGACCTATACACGCAATTAACCAATTCAATCGTAACTCGTAAAATAAAACCCATACACAAGGTCAAGTTTCATCAACAATCATCCATGAGTACAAGCATACATTTAGAAGTCCACAATTTTCATGTCTATATCAATCATTACAACTATCCATGAATTCCGCATACACAAAAAGAAATACACAAATTGGGTCACACAATCACATCAAGCAATCAACCCTTTAGGGACTAACATGAGAGGGTCCCTCACTTTGACAACTCCATTCATTATATTCTTGAGTGCCCTTGCCTCCAAGGAGTTTCTTTGGTCCCTCATTTCCAAGCTACAATTACCCTTTTGCAAAATGCGCGTTGGTTTAACTTCTTGGAAGCCAAATCTTAATCTAAAGGCATTATAATACAAATGCATCAATTTAATATCTAAGCATAAACTGATTCAACCTCATTCACAGTTTTTTTTTTCTTTTTAACGTTTACTAGTTCAAAAACACTTTCCATTTAAACATGCCATTACAAATTAAACTCTACAACCAATATCCATAACAAGTTTTCTTACACTCATTAATCAATACCAACAGTTGTATTTTAATTTCATAAATTCCAGAGTCATAGAGATTAGCCAGAATTGAGAATTTTCACACAGATTCCCCAAACCAACCCAAAACAAAACACACGATGAACCAATAAGCTTTAAGCAATTCAAACTTCATCCAAATATTTTTCTATAAATTTCTGGAAGTTCTTTAAGATGTATATTAACATATATAAAACTTTTAGAGTCTCAGGTTATCCCAATAATTTATTATAATTCCAAGAAAATACAAACATCAAAAGAAAGTCAAGAACGCAACAGCCACCTTTCGAAGGCCTTTTCTCAGAATCTAACCGTTGGTTTTTCCATTAAAGGTACCAATTGGAAAGCTATGGATGTTAGCTTTCCCTGAGATTTTGAATCACTCATATCGGCCCTGTAATGAAAGAGAAAAATACAAATAAATGAACAAAGGTCGGATTCACATCAGCAGAAAAACTCAACAAACATGTTCAACGGTTTTGAGACTTAAATCTTCACAAAAATGGATGTTCAGAAAGGTGTGATTCTTGAAAAAAAAATAGGGAAGGGCAAGCACGTTACCTTGCACACGATTTCTCCCCGAAAATCTAAGAAAAGAGGAAGAACACAACCACCCTTTGATTCTAGGCTTCTTGGTTTGGCTAGAGAAGAAATCCTTCTTCCATTTCTCTTGCTCCTCAAGCTCTTTGTCTCTTCATCTCTAACTTCTATTTGCTCTCTGGTTTCTCTTTTCCCACTCTCGGTCTCACTCTCGGCTCTCTCTCGTTCACTCCGCTTCTTTCTCTTTCTCGGTCTTTCTCTCTTTTCCTCTCTCTCTTGGTCATGGTAAGAAGAAGAATAGAATGGGTATGTTTTGGGTAAGAGATGACTTAATGGGTAAGGAGTTTTGGATGCTTTTTTTTTGTTATTATTTTCATGTGAGACTTAGTAAGAAAGGCTTGAAAAGATAACGATGTGTGAATCATCATTTTGGATGAGACTCCATGTGCTACGATTGGTGGGTGGGAATAAAAGAAATATATTTTTAATTTATCTATTTATTTTATTTGCCAAAGAAGATTGTAGGGGTCTAGTGTAGGAAAACTACTTTTATTTGTCTAGAAACTCTCAAACATTTTCTCTCTCTCTCTCTCTTATGTGTCATAGGTAAAAGTGGAGTATAGGATAAAACTAATCTCATACCTATTATTTAATGCTATATTGTCTTCTACAATACTTTTTTTTTTAATTAAATTGAATGTGAATACCTTTCTATATATAAAGATTTTTTTTCTAAATTAAGCTTTTCTCTAACTTAATTTCTTATTCCTACTTTATTTATTCTCAATTTAATATTTGGTCTTTAATTTAACTATCATGCTATTAACTTTGAATTTCCTTCAATTATTGTTTGTTATTTTATTTAATATTTTCACCGTTAATATTAAATTTCCCAATTTAATATAATTATCTTTCATTTATATAATTTATTCAAATTTACTCTATTTATTGATTAATCTTTTACTTAGACTTAATTAATTCGTCTAATTTTTTTTTTCACTTAAGCATCTTTGGGATCGGGATATTACATCAAGTTTTCGAACACTTACCGAAACACTCATTAGCGAACACTTATCGACGAAAACTGATTAAAAAAATAAAAATGAAGATTAAGTTTTCGAAACTCTTATTGGCGAAAACTAATTAAAAAAATAAAAATGAATATCAAGTTTTCGAAACACTCATCGGCGAAAACTGATTCAAAAACAGAAAAATGAATATCAAGTTTTCAAAACACTCATCGACGAAAACTTATTAAAAAAAAAGAAAAATGAATATCAAGTTTTCAGAACACTAATTGGCGAAAACTGATTAAAAAACGAAAAATAAATATCAAGTTCTCGAAAACACTCATCGGCGAAAACTGATTAAAAAAAGAAAAATGAATATCAAGTTTTCGAAACACTCATCGGCAAAAACTGATTAGAAAAAGAAAAATGAATATCAAGTTTTCGAAACACTCATCAGCGAAAACTTACTAAAAAAAGAAAAATGAATATCAAGTTTTCAAAACACTCATCGACGAAAACTGATTAAAAAAAATAAAAACGAATATAAAGTTTTTGAAACACTCATCGCCGAAAACTGATTAAAAAAGGAAAATGAATATCAAGTTTTTGAAACACTCATCGGTGAAAACTTATTAAAAAAGAAAAATGAATATCAAGTTTTCGAAACTCTTATCGGCGAAAAATAATTAAAAAAATAAAAATGAATATCAAGTTTTCGAAACTCTCATCGGCGAAAACTGATTAAAAAAGAAAAATGAATATCAAGTTTTCGAAACACTTATCGGCGAAAACTGATAAAAAAAAAGAAAAATAAATATCAAGTTTTTGAAACACTCATCGGCGAAACATAAAAATGAAAATCAAGTTTTCGAAACAGTCATCGGCGAAAAATGATTAAAAAATGAAAAATGAATATCACGTTTTCGAAACACTCATCGGCGAAAACTATTTAAAAAAAAAAGAAAAAAGAATATTACGTTTTCGAAACACTCATCGACGAAAAATGATTAAAAATGAAAAATGACTATCAAGTTTTCGAAACACTCATTGTAGGGAAAGACCCGAATCCACATGACCCGACCCGACCCAAAGACCTAAAAGAAAAACCGAAAATAAATTTAGGCAAAAATAAATATTGCGGAAGCTACTAACCTGGACGCCATCGCTAAAACCTCGGATCTTGCCAGTGCCTCTGCTCCACCAGGGTTGACCTCCAATCGATGAGCTCCGAAAAGGGCCGCACCAAACAGAGGACTCTACCTACAAGAGGTAGAGCCACATGTCCACGACTGATGCGCGGAAAAGGACTCAAGAGAAAGAGAAAATTTATACTGAGTGGGGTTTCCCAAACGAGACCCCCCTTTCCAACACATGGAATGAGCAACTAGAAAGGATGAGAGAGCTCCCATCATTGACACAAGCAATGTGGGACTTGGAATATGAACAAAATATCATGCTGCCATCATGATCACCTAGCCCAATTTGGGCCACGATTGCGGGTTCGTATGACCTCCGATGAGTGTCATCTTGGTGTCGTTTTGTTCGTCTCTCAGCGAGCTTTCCAACGGATCCTCACTCGACCCGATCAGACTCCCACATGGGCAGATATTTAGTCCCGAAGACCCAATATATCCATCATACTCCCACTCACAAATGGTGGGAGGCCCATGACTATCCTTATCACAAAGGACTTATCTATTTCTCTTTCTCTCGTTGTCTTCTTTCATACTCTGTGTCAGTCGTGACCGCTTGACTCGAAATGTGGGAGCCTTATACTAGAAGCCTGTTAGGGCCCAACTATAAGTGATGCTACAACCCAAGTGTCTGATGATGTGACCACATGTCTCACCGAAAAATAGTGCTATGGGTTCCCTAGACGTGTTCATATACATGGCTAGTCCAATCCCTCTAAGTCTACAATAAGACTAGGACTTCAGCCACACTCAGTTGCGATAGGTATCCACATCCATGAGAACGTCAAAGGGATCACGTAATGGGTCGACCTCAGGATACTATCACACATGCATATGTCAACACAATCTTCCTTTCGACCTCTTATCAGTTCAATCAAAGATAGCTGCTTTCTTGACAGTCTTCCTTCGGGCCGTATTTTTCCATAGCCTCTTGGAACGGTATCAAAGTAGCATGCACTACCTCATCTCTTCATGACAGAGTCAAAGTGCATAAGGGTACCCTTTGAAAGGATTGATGCATCCTTTCAGGGACTCACACAGCATTGAAGCAGGGATTCATTCACATGCTTCCCTTGCGGTTCTTAAAGCACATGCGGTATGAAACGCACGTTGTGGTGTTCTCGAGCGTATGTCAATTTTGATCCTCAATCACTTACACCACACAGACCTTAGTCCAGACTCACTTAGAATCTGACTTGAGTTTGCTACCACACTTCGCTCGCTTCACATAGCGCCAAGTGGAGCACTCACGTCTGGCTACAGGCATTATGAATAGTGGGGATTCATAATTTGATCATAAGACCTTATCATCTTAGCGGATCTCATCCTAGTACACTTACTAGGGAGACTTATCAATTTGCAGTGGCGTTTTCCTGTCCAACACTCGCCGCTTTTCAGCTGCCTCTGGATATTCACACTATATCCCATTTTGCTGTTCAAGGAAAAAACACCTAAGTCTCATCTTGGCCCATACCACTTGTGTGTCCAAGGCGGTTGCTCGTGTGAGAGAGCCAACCTCCCAAGCCTGTACGACATACTTTATATGTTGTGTAATAAGTACTTCTATTTCTTGATCCACACAAAATAAAGGTATGCCTAGGCATCATACTTTACTTATGATCAAGAAATAGAGCTCTCACAAATCTTGTCATCATGACATAAACTATGTTAAATCACCCTAGTTCTAAGCAATCCTGTGTATCTAAAACACTAGTTTTACGGCTTGTATCTCTATACAGCCAACCCACCAATGTAGGTCCGTGAGGGTATAGAGCCAATGCTCTATCACAGGTCATACTGTGAGGACCCTCTCTCTGGTCACTTGATGCTTAGACTAACACAACAAGATAGTTAACTACTGTGTAACGATGTCTCATACAAAGTTGTGTTGCGTTCTCTTGTGGTACTTAGGCTTTCTTTGGTGTAAACCATAGCTGTTTGACTTTATGAGATCAATGTCACTAGGTCAACAACTCTGTCTGTGATCTATAAGTGACTTTAGATCTTCCAATCCAAACTGCCCTGTACTGCTAATGATCATGCAATGAACTCCATGTCTCTAATGGACAGAGAAATGCATAATCCTTACTTGCCTCTCTTACCCAATCGACATCAATGTGTGGCCTGCCGTTTGCGGGTCACTAACATGATGAAAATAACTGATTGTCAGCATCGCCCTTCAGCATCGCCTTACAATTACCTCAAAACACTCTAAACAGTGTGTTTGACCTAGGCTTGACTGATAACGGCTCACAAAGCCAACTACAAAAAGTACGTTGGAGCGAGTACACTCCTCATTGTACTTCAAGCTACCAACTACATGTATGAAAATTTCTATCCAATGACTCCACCTCTGACATAGTCTAAAGGCATGTAGCAAGACTCAAAACTCTTGCCTCTTGCTAATAGCACATCACTCGGGTTCAAGTCCGTTCAAATGGAATCCACCAAGAATCTCTTCTTCATAGGATTCTTGTGACAGAGTGAGTCGATTCTTGGAGCATTCTCCATGAATCTTGACTCCCACTGCCTAACCCAATTCCTTTATCTTAAAGATGAAATGATAGCCATCCTTAATTGGCTAAAGCAGCCTCTGTGTCATTTCTAGCTAGCCATATGTCTTCTACATAGAGCGTGAGGGTAATGAAATACTCTCAACTTTCTTGAAATGGACTAAGTGGTCAATTACCACGAGTCTAGATGAATATGTGAGATCTTGACAGATCCTTGGAGTCGGCATACTCTGCGCTCCTGGCCTTTTGCCATGAAACTTATGTGCTTGTGCACGTAGATCCCTACACCTAGTTTGCCATACAAGAAAGCGGTCTAGACATCCTAATCGATGTACCCCCAGACTTAAATTGGTGACCAAAGCTAGAATCAGACTCTGACCACACAATGAACGAGAAGGTTTCGTCACAGTAGATATCTTCTTGTTGTGTGTACCTCTTCACTGCTTAATGTGCCTAGTAGTGGTCAATTGACCCGTCTGCCTCCCTTAAATTTTGAGAGCACACTTGTTCTCAAAAATGCCTTGTGACGCGGGACAGATCCACCAAGTCTTATACATGGTATGTCCTTATAGACTTTGTCTTTTCTTCTTCCATCGTTTTAGTCCACTTTTTCTTAGTAGGGCCGGAGAGAGCCTTTTGAATTATCAAAGGCTCTACTTGATAATTTAGTACTCTTCTAGTACTGCTCTTGGATTGTGCTTCGTGGAAGACTTGCTCCTCATAAGCAATACTCCCACTGGACTCGGAAACTGAAGACACGTCTATACGCTCCTCCTGACGTGTTGTAGGTCCACCTCCTTTCAATAAAGGTGCACATCCCAAAATCCGTCTCCCTTGCTCTAGAAAAGTTTGTCTTAAGGACCATTACATCCTTAGACTCAAATTATGTGACCGGAGTGTCTTCATTCTCGCTAATGAAGACAGATCCTTCTGAGTGACCAAGCTATCTTACCAAGACACGCTACTTGCCTCTAGGGTCAGGCTTCCCATACTCATAGGAAAGATCAAGTATGCTGTATACTCTCATGGTCTCAGAATATTCTAATCAGGTCTTTTACCTAACTAGAACTCATAAGGAGTCACTCACATAATTTGAAAGGGCATATGGTTAAGTACGAAAGTGACTGTTGGCAAAACATCTCCCCTAATGGGAACGTTCACCTGAGTCATTATCAACTTAACCAGCTCCAGGAGCAACTCATTTTGCTATGGAGTGTGTGGAATAGTTAGTTGTCTAACTATCCCAATTTCACCACGTAACTGTGAGAAAATACTAGGCTGCTTGCCTCGCCTTCACGCTTATTGGACCGCTGATGTCCGAGTGGACTAATTTGATGAAAGAGGATTTTCTGATTTCATGACTGAATGGTTCTTAGGTTGCTTTGTCTGTAAGGCAACGTTTACAAACTAGTATTGGGAATTTGTCCTCACAAATTCTCCTTTGCTAATACGTAATTGCGTCCCACACGCACTTGCCAAATAAGTGTATCAACCACAGAGGAAGACACAACATGTAATACCCCAGAAAATTTTGAGGATTAAAGAATGATTTATTCCGGGGCTAGGAATTAAAACTTTACAAGGAATGTAGGAAAAGCATGAAAGTTAAGAGAAACCGGAAAGGAACCGGAAAATTTTTCGAAGTTTAAAATAAAATAAAAGATGAAGGAAAGAAGTAAAATAATTTTTAGGATATAATTAAGGACCTAAGGAATTGGAAACCTGAATTAAATAGGGAAAGGGACTAAATTAAAAATATAAATTTGTTATTATTTATATAATTATTAAATTATTTATTTTTAATAATATATTTATTTATTTATTTATTTACTATTTAATCATTAATTATATTTATTTGGTTATTTATTATAATTATTTTATTATTATTATTATTTAATTGAAGGAGTGTCGTGACTTATTAATAAGAGAAAGAAGAGAAGATGAATTAAAAAGAAAAAGAAAGAAAAAAGAGAAGGAATTAAAAGAGAATAAAAGAAAGAAAAAGGAGAAACGTGAGAGAGAGAGAGAGAGCTACGGATTGAAGAAAGTGGGAGAGAGAGGGGGATGCGTGGAGGAAGAAGAAGGGGGAAGGAGGAGGAATTTCGCCAGAGAAGAGCTAGCCGACGCTGGGAAAAGTCACCGGAGCTCGGTTACAACATCTTCCACACCTCCCACCAATCGAATCAAGGTTGGTAACCCCAATTTCATTCTAAACCCTCAATTTTTCCATTTTAGGGATTTCTTCGATTGACCTTCGATTGAATTGTTTCGAGGGCAGATTGAGACCTAGAAAGTGTTCTTGAACACTTAGTTAGGGTAGGAATCAAGATTATATTCTCGGATTTGCCCAAATTCGAATTTGGAAGGATTTGGGGTTGAAATTATAATTATTTCCAAATTAGGGAAAATTGTTGATAATTAGGATTGAGCTTGGATTGATAATTGAAATTATAATTATTTCCAAATTGGGGAAAATTGTTGATAATTAGGATTGAGCTTGGATTTGAGTAAATAGGCTTGGATTGATATTATTAAAATTATATGGTTGGAATATGAGCTGAACAAGACCCGTGAAGAGCTGGCCCGAGGTTAATATGGTTGAACCTTGACGTTAACGTACCGGATCCTTGCTCGGGTTGCCCAAATACACTTTAAGGGTGACGTTGAGAGTTTTAAACCTCTTCTTTTCAATCTTAAACACCCTAGAATAATTCTAAGTATGCTAGCAATAATGAAGGATTATTTTAAGTACCCTCTTGTTTCTCAAGGATGGAAACTTGCGGAACAAATTAAGTCTAACTTTGTGAATTTGAATCTTATTCCTTCACAACCTTTAGGAAACCTTAAGTAGGATAAATTGGAGGTATATTGAGATTTAGAAACTAGATTTCTAGAACCCAAGTAGGAACACAAGTTGAATCAAAATGTTTAGACCTTCCTAAAAATTAGGATTCCTTCCAACCAAGCTAGATAAACTTCCTTAGATGCGAATACAAGTTAGATAGAGGTCTAATACTCAAATCCAAGTATGTGAAACACTCAAGTAGAGTGTTATATGTGAGTAAGTCAAGTGTCCGAGGAAGGATACACATAAGTCAGGATAGAGAAGTCCGATAAGACCAAGAGCTTGACTCTGTGGCAACCATGGACTACATGTGAGAGTAATGGAGAGATAAATAACAAGTTAAGCTAAGTAATAACTTTAATGAAGTAAATGTTGTTCTTATAGGGACAACGACGCGCAATAAAGTGCAACAGGAACTCCGAGGAGATTAAAGTTACAGGAGAGGAATGCATGGAAGGTTAGCCAAGGTGAGGGTTCTTCCATCTCTGCTCCTAGGGTTGTATGCTTATGTGGAATACATGAGTATGTACATTCTCTGCTTGTCTAGTATGTGTTAGCTAGAGGTATAGAATGCTAAAAGAATAAAGGAACTAGAGAATAGGTTGTGGAAAGTAGCTTAGATAGGAAGACATAGGAGTAGAGAGTAATTGTTTGCTATGATTGGTGTGTTACAAATCCAACTCAAACACTCCAGAGGCATGATGAGTATTTTATCAAATCCTTTCCACAACAGTGGCAAGTGTCCTTGTACGGAAGGACTAAGCTATTATTTTGAAAACTCGTCACGACGGTGACTTAAATAATAATCATGTAAAAGGGAGTGGTTGGTGGGTTTCGGATTTGACTATGCTAGCGATGTGAGACATCGACTAGAACAACGCCAGATGGCACTTGAGACCTCAGTTTTGTAATCACCATGACGATGGTCATTGCCCTATCCTGGTAATAGGGTCAGAAAGGATTTATATTGCTATAACGATAGCTTGAGGCTCAGGGAGTGCATCTGGACGGGTATATGAGTTATATTTTTGTTGAGGATACTTGTACATATTAATAAGGAGAGGAATTGTTGATCCTTCGGGAAAGATACAAAGAATCCTATTAATATGTGAGACCAAGATAAGGAGACACGGGAGGAACCAAAGGGTGAACCGTGAGTCTAACCTAGTAAGAGAAAAATCATCCTGTGGAGTTGGTCCAGGGTGTGTCAGTGGCCATGCTTCGAGACGTCGTGCTGTGCCCGTCATGTGGCCTGGTTGGGTAACGGACGAGTGGGCTCAAGCTATTGCCCCGCAGCAAGGGGTCAGGACGTGCCACGTGGTGGCTATGCGTCAGTTGTTTGATAGATAGAAGTTGATTGTGTTTGGCTAACACAATTGTCACGAGGTGACCAGTACCCAAGTGAATGGGTTAAGTATGTTTTGCCACATGGTGGCCAGTAACCCGAGTGCACGGGTTCGAAGTAGAAAAGCCACGTAGTAGCTAGTAGATACCCCAGAGTGTAGCGTAGTGGTAACGTACATGATTACGTCACCACACGTCTTGTTTGATTCAGACATGCTGAAACGTGAGAAGACCGGTAGGTAAAAGCCAGCACTATATGTTACATGTTTACTTGCTGATTGATGACGTGGAATAAACTGCTGCATGTTTACAGTTATTAAATGCATGTGAGTGTTTGGGTAAAATTTCTGTTGTTGTGTGATCACCAAGAATGTATGCTAACAATAGTAACTAGTTGTTTTTGCATGTGGTTGTGTATGACTCCCAAACCCAGCGCTATGGTACCCACCTTGCGCCGGGGATGGGAGAATCCTCACTGAGTCGTGTGGTTAAGACTCACACCTCATTTTTACTACACAGAGACAGGTTAAGTACAGGCGGAAGAAGTCTCGGTGGAACGAGGGTTGAGCAATACTTTCCAAGACCCACAACTTGTTCATGTTGGTGAATAAAGTGTAATTGTAATTTAATTTACTTTTTTGTTGCATCATAAAGTAAAGGGTAGACGTACTCAATTAGATTGTATCATTAAATCTAGAACTGTTAGCTTCACACACCTTAAAGATCATGGTTTATTTTACTGCGATACAGGGAAAATTTGTTTTCAAAATTTATATATATATATATACATATATCTGTTGCATGTGAATAGGATAGGTAGCATCTTCGAATGTGTAGCCAGTACACAGGTTATATATATTATGTGTGTTTCCTATATCTATATCCCAAAGCGGCACTGGCCGTGGAATTGCTTGTCTAGGATAGGCCACCATTTTGGTGTAGCCATGATATTATAACGCATGTGAATGTATTTTCAATAATAGATATTCTGCCAATTAGGTGATAAGGCTTACAGGCATAAGGGTATCCCCTGTGTTTGTGCCGGTCACGGTCCTCTAAACGGGGGTCGTGACACAGCAACAGGTTGCTTTGTCTGTAAGGCAACGTTTACAAACTAGCATTAGGAATTTGTCCTAACAAATTCTCCTTTGCTAATACGTAATTGCGTCCCACACGCACTTGCCAAATAGGTGTATCAACCACAGAGGAAGACACAGCAAAGCAATTAGTTGAATTACGGGAATGTAATTCAAAGTGTATCACAACACAACCATTGTCATAAAATCAAAAACTAACACTAAGGAGTCATGATAAACATATAGATCACATTATATCCTAAGTTCTTTCACGGAAAAACAGCTCATAATAAGTTCCGTTCATTATCTAGAACACATAACATATATAAAGATAAAGAGTGGCCACTACGCAACTTCGTTTTGTAGCTGCCCAACCTCTTAACTTTAATAATGCTTTGTTCCCACGAGGATACTTCTGCTCGCTCCCATTGGGCAGAGGACGGACTCCATGAACCAATGTTCATGGGTGAGAGGAAAATGATTGCTGCAAACAATTTTTGCGCATAGTGCCGTATAGGTTGGCAGAAGCAACAATTGACCTTGGCCAAAATCTCTTTTCCTCTTTTGCTTTTCCTTTGAAATGAGGCTACTTACCTTACACTTACCCTTTCTCTTCCTAGCACCACGTCTCTTGGACCCATTGTCCTTGTTCTTGGAGCCTATAGCTCTAAGAAACTTTAGCCACTTAGGGTACGTGCTCGATAGATTTCACAGCCTTATGCCAACAATCCTAGAGCACTAGGTGGTGTTTAATATCATCAAGAAACTTGATGATATTAGTGGAGGTCGGAATGACCTATATGCACTCCCAATAGGAGGGAAGAGATCTGGAAACAGTTTGAACTCACTGTTTACCAGTGGGGAGTGTTCAGGTTTACTCACACTCCCAAATTATGTTTGATTTCTCCCTTAGATGTGTCTTCATGTCCTTGTCAGAGCGCATCTTGGAGGAATCAAACTTGATTGTAAGCTGCCTCAGCTTGGTGGCCACAGTGTCACCAAAGCGATCTCTCTAATGTGATCTACATTCACAAGTTTTGTAGTTATACTATCAGTCAATCCTAGACGCTAACCCTAATTACACAGCTCCTTATTACACAACATACAACTCTTGAAAATTGTAATCAACGCAAGACGAGTGTAGATATAGTCAGTCTCTGCATTTGAGAAGTGGGATCAACCACTCTCATCACACAGAGAGCCTATATATGTACACCTTTCCCTGCTTGACTCAACAATTTTCATAGAATAGTCACATACTATTCAAAATCCCTTTTGGATTCCCACTATGTACACGATCAAGAAGAACATCGAGTCGCCACAGGCACGACCTCGAACTTCTACTTGATCACAACGCTTACGATCACTTAAATAGTCATTTACTATTTAAATTCCTACGTGGATAAGCATTTATATCGAGTTATGGGTTTGCCACATGCCGCCCCTAGCTCCCACTTGAGTAAAATGCTTAAGCTGATTTAAACGATCACAAACCGCTTAAATCTCTTTCGTTGTGTATGTGAATGAGTTAAGCGATGGTCATATCCGCTCTTTAGACTCCAATTCACCCTAATTTCTCCTCGTATTTGTATTCGTCTCGCGAAAACAAGAAAAACGACACAAAAATCGTCGTAATCAGAGCTAAAACGGAGAAATTATACGCGACAGAAAACTTCGCGACGCTGGTCAACGGTCAGCATTGACCAGTCAATGGTCAACTGTTGACCTCCGGCAGTCAACAGCCGCGTCGGCCAACCTCCGACCGACCACCGGCGGCGGCGGCGGTTTCCGGTGTACCACCGGCCTCCATCGCTGGCGGCACATGGCGGTGACAGTGTTGGAGAACCTCCGGCCGACCGTTGGACATCAGCCGACGCCGGTCGCCGGTCATTTGCCGTCACCGGCGACGGATGTCGTTGGACCTTCGCCGTCCCCGGCAACCCACGGCGGTGGAGATTTTCGCGCCTCCGTCGGCACCGGTGACCCCGCGGGCGGCGACGGTCACCGGAACTCCGCCGACAACAAGTCTGGTCGCCGGGGGTGAACCACCGGCCGACCATCGTCGGCGGCGGAGCCGGCCGCTGGAACTTCGCTGCCGGCCACCATCGGTTACGGTATGCGGCGGCACCGGCAGCCGATCGGCCACCGGTGGCGGCGACTCCGTCTGCCTCCCAGTCGGTCAACGTCACCCTCGTTAGTCAACGTTCCCCTTCCCCAAAGCAGTAGCATACATCCACAGGTATATATCTAATTCGTACGGTACACGTACCTTAAATATACATGCATGCAAATTAGGGTCTTTAATATTGAAAGGGGAACCTAAACATGTTTCTTGGTTTTAGGGTATGGGTTACCAGTCAATATGAATTAAAAAATTAACTCATAATTTAAGTTCAAAAATTATGAGACCCTACCCTACAATATATGACTATCACATGTTTTAAATCAAAATTAAAACATAAAATTAAAACTGGGAACCTAAGCATGTTCCTAAGATTTAAACAAACAAGCCCTAAACATGTTTCTAACCCTTTTCGGTTCATCAATCCCTGGAGAAAAGAGCTCTAGCATAACCAGGCTCTGATACCAATGTAGGGAAATGCCCGAATCTACATGACCCGACCCGACCCAGGGACCTAAAAGAAAAACCGAAAAATAAATCCAGGCAAAAATAAATATTGCGGAAGCTACTAACCTGGACGCCATTGCTAAAACCTCGGATCTTGCCAATGCCTCTGCTCCACCAGGGCTGACCTCCAATCGATGAGCTCCAAAAAGGGCTGCACCAAACGGAGGACTCTACCTACGAGAGGTAGAGCCACATGTCCACGACTGATGCGCGGAAAAAGACTCAAGAGAAAGAGAAAATTTATACTAATTGGGGTTTCCCAAACGGGACCCCCCTTTCCAACACATGGAATGAGCAACTAGAAAGGTGTGGAGTCACTCCTATTTATAGGAGGATGAGAGAGCTCGCATCATTGACACAAGCAATGTGAGACTTGGAATATGAACAAAATATCATGCTTCCAACATGATCACCTAGCCCACTTTGGGCCACGAGTGAGGGCTCGTGTAACCTGCGATGAGTGTCATCTTGGTGTCGTTTTGTTCGTCTCTCATCGAGCTTTCCAACGGATCCTCACTCGACCCGATCAGACTCCCACATGGGCGGATATTTAGTCCCGAAGACCCAATATATCCAACACTCATCGACGAAAACTGATATAAAAAATAAAATTGAATATAAAGTTTTCGAAACACTCATAGACAAAAACTGATTAAAAAAGGCAAATGAATATTAAGTTTTCGAAACCCTCATCGGTGAAAACTGATTAAAAAAAAAATGAATATCAAGTTTTCGAAATACTGATCGGTGAAAACTGATTAAAAAAAGAAAAATGAATATCAAGTTTTCAAAACACTCATCGGCGAAAAATGATTAAAAAAAATGAATATCAAGTTTTCGAAACACTCATCGGTTAAAACTAATTAAATAAAGAAAAATAAATATCACGCTTTCGAAACACTCATCGGCAAAAACTAATTAAGAAAAAGAAATATGAATATCAAGTTTTCGACACACTCATCGGCGAAAACTATGTAAAAAAAACGAAAAATGAATATTACGTTTTCGAAACACTCATCGGCGAAAACTGATTAACAAACGAAATATGACTATCAAGTTTTCGAAACACTCATCGGCGAAAACTGATTCAAAAAAAGAAAAATGAATATCAAGTTTTCAAAACACCCATCGGCGAAAACTTATTAAAAAAAAAAGAAAAATGAATATCAAGCTTTCATAACACTAATGGGCGAAAACTGATTAATAAAAGAAAAATGAATATCAAGTTTTCGAAAACACTCATCGGCGAAAACTGATTAAAAAAAGAAAAATGAATATCAAGTTTTCGAAACACTCATCGGCAAAAAATGAATAGAAAAAGAAAAATGAATATCAAGTTTTCGAAACACTCATCAGTGAAAACTTACTAAAAAAAGAAAAATGAATATCAAGTTTTCGAAACACTCATCGACGAAAACTAATTAAAAAAATAAAAAAAGAATATAAAGTATTCGAAACACTCATCGTTAAAAACTGATTAAAAAAGGAAAATGAATATCAAGTTTTCGAAACACTCATCGGTCAAAATTGTTTAAAAAAAGAAAAATAAATATCAAGTTTTCGAAACACTCATCGGCGAAAACTGATTAAAAAAAGAAAAATGAATATCAAGTTTTCGAAACACTCATTGGCAAAAACTGATTAAAAAAAGAAAAATGAATATCAAGTTTTTGAAACAATCATCAGCGAAAACTTACTAAAAAAGAAAAATGAATATCCAGTTTTCGAAACACTCATCGGCGAAAACTGATTAAAAAAATAAAAATGAATATAAAGTTTTCGAAACACTCATCGGCGAAAATTGATTAAATGTCACGGCCCCGACTCCAGGTATCCGTGACCGGCACGGGAATAGAATTTAGCCTCTAAACCCGTAAGCCATATCTATAATCATAAATTATCTACCCTTTTATTCAATCACCAATCAATATTCACATAACATATATAGTGGTCCCACCATCATTGGTGGCCTAAATAACCTGCAATCCACGGCGCTCAATGCCGCTTCAGCTCATTTCACGTATATATATACATCCATACACTCAGGTCATCCACTCATAAATATATATATACATAGTGATCAAACCCCAAAGGAATGATCTATCCTATTCACACACAATATATATATAACCTGTCATAATCACACATGTACACTCACACGCACAGTTAAGTATACATAGTGATTACACGTCTTAATACGTGTAATCTATCCTATTCACATGCAGATATTTATATTTTTCATCCAACATATACCAAGTCACACGTATATATATAGCATATACATATTGATCACACACCATTATGTGTGATCTATCCTATTCACATACGCAGATATATATATATATATATATATATATATATATATATATAAGTATATCAAGACTTTCCCAACACCCAGAATCCTATCAGTAAGCACATGTGAAGCCGACATGTCTAGATATAGCATAATTCAAAAGCTGTAAATATTTACATCGCATTTACAACTTTAGAATATATACAACTCAAAATACTGAAAACTAAATAATCAAAAGATGTCCACCCACGCGAACAAATGCGGTGCAAGTGGATAGATGTCCGTATCACTGTCCGGACGTCGAAGCCTGCCCGATTCCTGTATCTGTAACATTTAAACAGAGGGTGTGAGTCCAACAGACTCAGTGAGAAGCTTCCCATCCTCGGCGTAGCGGCGGGTACCACTACAGCTGGGGAAAGGGAACCACTCACAACCACATGCGCACGAAATTCCAGTTTGTCATATGTTATATAATGATCAGGCAACGTTAATATAACATCACATCACAGATAAACTTAGGAATCATGCTCCTCTATCATGCTACTCATAAGCAATCAATATCATGTAACATTTTATATTAAAAGCCTTAAATCATACAATCGACCCTAGTGCCACGCTAGGGCAATAGCCTCAACGGGCAAGTCTTTCAAATGCTATGCACCACCCTAGTGCCAGGCTAGGGCAATAGCCACAACGGGCAAGTCTTTCAAATGCTATGCACCACCCTAGTGCCAGGCTAGGGCAATAGCCACAACGGGCAATCATGAGAATAAAATGCACCACCCTAGTGCCAGGCTAGGGCAATAGCCACAACGGGCAATCATGAGAATAAAATGCACCACCCTAGTGCCAGGCTAGGGCAATAGCCACAACGGGCAATCATCTGACGTCATATTTCACTTCTCTTACTTTCAGTGGAATTTGTGACTCTATCTACCCATTTCTATTATAAGGTATCTTTACCTCAGCAGTGCAAACATCCCTAAGAATTTCTAATCAATTTATGAGATTTACTACTCTTTACTTAGTACTCAACCCTTGATTAGATGATAACCTAGCTCTAAGGTATTTCCTAAGTTCATTTACCACAAATCACGTCGACGTGTATAAATAAGTCAATTTCATTTCCTTAGTGGGTTTCTAATTATTAGGACAAACCGAAACTTGAACTAAACCAACATCCTACCCCATCACTTGTACTGTTCGGCGTATCCCGTGTCATCACATGGGCACCCTCCAGTACCACCTCAATGTCAATCAATCACATATTCACAGGTATATTCACATAAATTAGTTTATGAACAACAATAGCATGAAATTTCCTAATAATTCTTACAAATAAGCAAGTAAGCAGGCCACGTATTCACATCCTCATTCAACCCTGTAGGGCAAGGATGGGAAACCCCTCACCTGGACGGCTTCCTGTTTCTGATCCTGGAGTCACTCCTGCTCCAGACAATTCGTGGTTACCTAACAAACATATTTACATTATTATCATCTTTATTATATGCAAATTGTATGCATGTGCTATGCTCATGCCTTATAAGTACATTAAACTTTGCCAAGAACCAAGTCCTTGGTCTTAACCTTCTTCCTCTCTTTAATACTGTTTCAAAGTGTCTCACACTTATCCTCATCTCTTTATCCCTTTCTTTGAATACTCATTTTCACCTACAAGTGTTCGTATGTGACTTTTCACAATTCCCATATCCAATTGATGGCCTATGATAGTCAGCCTCAAATTTTCTATGGTTGCTAATTACCAAACCACTCTTTCAACTTATATTCACATACGAACACATGTGGCCTAATATACTTAAAAATTGGGATTTTACCAAATAAAGACATTTTACTATTTAAATTAATTCCGGCGTCCATTTTGGTCTAACCGAAACTTCTAACCCATAACTTAGCTCCACATTCTAAATTGGATCGAAAAGTGTCTCTTTTAATACCAAATTGGTCTCCGGTTGAGACGGAATTACTCGGGCGTTAATCCCTCGCATATTCCAACAATCCCTACCATTCTATAACACCAATCCAACACACCAATCAATCCCAATTCAATTTATACTACACTTTATCTCACTTTAAATTCCATTGTTCTATAGTTTTCAAATTGGGTAACTTCCATCATCAATTTTCCAACACACACACTTCCAAATACCTCTAAACAACCCAATAGCTTCAAATTAGGACCCAAAGTAATTTATTCATACCAATTAGGAATTTTCCAAAAATCCCTAAAATAGATAAATTTGGGGTTTGAGGGATTCGGGACTTTTTACCTCGATTCAATCGGATAGGATGATGGAATAGGGTAGAAAGAACTCCCGGTCACCTTCCCCGACTTCGAAACGGCGGATTCCGGCGAAGATTCCGGCTTAAAACCACTTTCCGTCGCTGCTCTCTCTCTCCTCCGTGAACCCGCGCCGGACCACCTTCCTCCGGCGTCCCGAGTCGCCGTCGACGGCTTCGGTCCCGGCGAAACGGCAGCGTCGACCTCCCTTAGACTCCCGCGCGCGTCGCCGTCGTCTCTTCTCCTTCCCGCTGCAGCTCACGCGTCAATGGTCCTCAATCTATTTTCTTTCTCTGCTTCAACTCTCGGCTCTCTCTCTCTGGATGAAAATTTTGGGGACCAATTTTTAATTATAAGGGGGGTCACGTGTGTGACCCCCTTCCAGCCACATACATATATATATATATTTTTAAATATTTTGTATATATATATACACACACATATATACTTAATATATTTTATTTGTTGTTAAAATCAACTTTGGGGTTAATAGACTTACACCCAATATTTCCCGTTAGGTCCTAATTTTGGTCCAAATAAAATTTCATTTGTTTTAAAATTTTCTACTTTCCTTCCAAATTTAAAATAAAAATTAGATTAGGACCTTAACGTTAATTGGAAAATTTCCGGGTATTACATTAAAAATAGAAAAAGAATATCAAATTTTCGAAACACTCATCGGTGAAAACTGATTAAAAGAAGAAAAATGAGTATCAAGTTTTTGAAGCACTCATGAGCGAAAACTTATTAAAAAAAGAAAAATGAATATCATGTTTTCGAAACACTAATCGGCAAAAACTGATTAAAAAAAGAAAAATGAATATAAAGTTTTAGAAACACTTATTAGCGAAAACTTACTAAAAAAGAAAAATGAATATCAAGTTTTCGAAACACTTATCGACGAAAACTGATTAAAAAAAATAAAAATGATGATTAAGGTTTCGAAACACTAATCGGTGAAAACTTATTAAAAAAGAAAAATGAATATCAAGTTTTCGAATCTCTAATCGGCGAAAACTAATTAAAAAAAGAAAAATGAATATCAAGTTTTCGAAACACCCATCAGCAAAAACTTATTAAAAAAAAGAAAAATGAATATCAAGTTTTCGAAACACTTATCGACGAAAAGTGATTAAAAAAAAAATAAATATCAAGTTTTTGAAACACTAATCGGCAAAAACTGATTAAAAAACAAAAAAAATGAATATCAAGTTTTCAAAACACTTATCGGCGAAAATTGATTTAAAAAAAGGAAAATGAATATCAAGTTTTCAGAACACTCATCGGCGAAAAATGATTTAAAAAAGAAAAATGAATATCATGTTTTCAGAACACTCATAGGCAAAAACTGATTAAAAATAGAAAAATGAATATCAAGTTTTCAAAACACTCATCAGTGAAAACTAATTAAATAAAGAATAATGAATATCATGTTTTCGAAACACTCATCGGCGAAAAATGATTAAAAAAAGAAAAAAGAATATCAAGTTTTCGAAACACTCATTCGTGAAGACATTGAATAAAGAAAAATGAATATCACGTTTTCGAAACACTTATCGGCGAACACTGATAAAGAAAAAGAAAAATTAATATCAAGTTTTCGAAACACTCATCGGAGAAAACTATTTAAAAAAAATGAATATTACGTTTTCGAAGTTCTCATTGGCGAAAACTGATTAAAAAAACAAAAAATGACTCTCAAGTTTTCGAAACACTCATCGGCGAAAACTGATTAAAAAAAAGAAAAATAAATATCAAGTTTTCGAAACACTCATCGGCGAAAAGTGATTAAAAAAAAGAAAAATGAATATCAAGTTTTCAAAACACTCATCGGCGAAAACTGATTAAAAAAAAAGAAAAATGAATATCAAGTTTTCAAAACACTCATCGGCGAAAATTGAATAAAAAAAAAGAAAAACGAATATCAAATTTTCAGAACACTGATCGGCGAAAACAGAGTAAAAAAGAAAAATGAATATAAAGTTTTCGAGAACACTCATCGGCGAAAACTGATTAAAAAAAGAAAAATGAATATCAAGTTTTTGAAACATTCATCGGCAAAAACTTATTAAAAAAAGAAAAATGAATATCAAGTTTTCGAAACACTCATCACCGTAGTGGTGACGTACAGGATTACATCACCACAACGTCTTGTTTGATTCAAATATGTTGAACGTGAGAAGACCGGTAAGTAAAAGCCAGCATTATATGTTATATGTTTATTTGTTGAGTGATGATGCGAATTAAACTTGCTGCATGCTTGTATCTGTTAAATGCATGTGAGTGGTTTGGTGAAATATCTGTTGTTGTGTGGTCGCCAAGAATGTATGCTAATTAACAATAACCAGTTGTTTTTGCATGTGGTTGTGTATGACTCCCAATCCCAGCGCCATGGTACCCACCTTGCGCCGGGGATGGGAGAGTTCTCTCTGAGTCGCGTGGTTAAGACTCACACCTCATTTTTACTACACAGAGACAAGTTAAGTACAGGTGGAAGAAGTCTCGGTCGAACGAGGGTTGAACAACACTTTTCCAAGACCCACAACCTGTTCATGTGGGTGAATAAAGTGTAATTGTAATTTACTATATATTGTATCATAAAGTAAAGGGTAGACGTACCCAATTAGATTGTATTACTAAATCTAGAACTGTCAGCTTCGCACACCTTAAAGATCAGGATTTATTTTACTGCGATACAAGGAAAATTTGTTTTCAAAATGTATATATATACATATATTTGTTGCATGTGAATATGATAGACAGCATCTTCGCATGTGTAGCCAGTACACAGGTTATATATATTATGTGTGTTTTCCTATATCTATATCCTGAAGCGGCACTGGCCGTGGATTTGCTTGCCTAGGATGGACCACCATTTCGGTGTAGCCATGGTATTTATACTGCATGTGGATGTATTTTCAGTAATAGATATTCTGTCAATTAGGTGATAAGGCTTACAGGCATAGGGATATTCCCTGTGTCTGTGCCGGTCACGGTCCTCTAAGAAAAATGAATATTACGTTTTCGAAACACTCATCGGCGAAAACTGACTAAAAAACGAAAAATGACTATCAGGTTTTTGAAACCCTCATCGGCGATAACTAATTAAAAAAAAGAAAAATAAATATCAGGTTTTCGAAACCCTCATCGGCGAAAATTGATTAAAAAAATAAAAATGAATATAAACTTTTCGAAACACTCATCGGCGAAAACTGATAAAAAATAGAAAAAGAATATCAAGTTTTCGAAACACTCATCGGTGAAAACTGATTAAAAAAAGAAAAATGAATATCAAGTTTTCGAAACACTCATGAGCGAAAACTTATTAAAAAAAGAAAAATGAATATCAAGTTTTCGAAACACTAATCGGCAAAAACTGATAAAAAACAAGAAAAATGAATATCAAGATTTCAAAACACTCATCGGCGAAAACTGATTAAAAAAAGAAAAATGAATATCAAGTTTTCGAAACACTCATCGGCGAAAACTAATTAAAAAAATAAAAATGAATATCAAGTTTTTGAAACACTCATCGGCGAAAACTGATTAAAAAAAGAAAATGAATATCAAGTTTTCGAAACACTTATCGGCGAAAACTGTTTTAAAAAAAGAAAAATAAATATCAAGTTTTCGAAACACTCATCGGCAAAAACTGATTAAAAAATAGAAAAATAAATATCAAGTTTTCGAAACACTCATTGGTGAAAAATGATTAAAAAAGAAAAATTAATATGACATTTTCGAAACACTCATCGGCGAAAACTATTTAAAAAAAAAAGAAAAATGAATATTATGTTTTCGAAACACTCATCGGCGAAAAATTATTAAAAAATGAAAAATGACTATTGTAATATGCGAGATATTAATTTTATTATTACTATCATTATTATTAGTTTATTTTTCTTTGGGAAAGAAAAATAAATTAAATTAAAAGTTAAAATAAAAATGAAGAAGGGAGGGAAATAGAATTTTAAAATGTTTTTTTAGGACTTAAAAGAAAAGGGAATTAAAAGGATGGGAAAGAAATTTGGATTTTACAACTTGGTTTTTCTTTATTTTAATTTTCAGCCTATATTTTATAAGTGGGGGGCAAAAACCTTGACCCCCCTCTCCAGCAAACACAAAACGCAAAACAAAAAAAAGAAGGAGAAGCTGCAGCGTGAAACCGAGGCCACCCGAGAAGAGAAGAGGAGGGCTCACGGAGGTGCTTGGCTGGAAACGCACCGGGGAGACGGCTCCGCCGCCGGAAACAGCCGCCGGAATTCATCGTCTTTACCTATTGAGCTCATCTATCTGATTGAAATCAAGTAAGAAAGCCCAAAATCTCTCAAACCCCAATTTCTTCAATTTTAGGTATGTTAGGAATTCTTCGATTTCTTCTATTTGGGACATTCCGGGGTTAAATTTGAGCTTTGTGGGTGTTATTGAAAGCTTAGTGAGGTTCAGAATCGAAGTGAAATCATAGGAATTGACCGGGTATGGAAATCATGGAAATTGGGTTAGGAAATTGCTCTAAAATTCGAAATTGATAGTTTGATGCATGATTAGGCTTGGATTGGAGTAGTATAGGTGTTATAGTTGCTGGAAATGGACAAGGGAATAAAGCCCGAGCATTTACACAAGGCTCTATTTATGCCCGAATATAATTCTATATATGATTAAAGAGGTCGTAGTTAAGCGTTCACTCGGCTAATAAGGAGGGCGGTGGAATGAGTAAGCTAAGGCCTCTTTTGAGCCATGAATTTATTTCTTTATTAGTTAAATGCTCTTATGAACACATGAAGTGAAGTTTTGATAAGTGAGACTCTCTAACCTAAGCATTTAGAGGTTCTAAGTGGCTCGAATGTGTTGAAAAGTCGATATAAGACAGTATGGACGTTCAAAAAGAGCAAATACGACGACGTAACGAATTAAATACTTAGTTCTTGGAAATAGTTAGAGGGTGCATAAGCATTAGCATGACACGTGCGTGGTAGATGCTTAGTTACACATTTTAAATTTCTTAAATATATATGTGTATAGGCACCATAGGGTAATTAGAGCTCCATGCACTCCGAGGACTGATCAAGAGGGCCAACGAGGTGAGGGGCTCTCCCATCCCTGCCCCAAAGGGTTGGATGACTACGTGAAAATGTGGTTTGCTCTATTTTGTGCAATTGTTATATGAAATTTATTTATCTAAATGAATTTGTGTTACACGTGTATGATTAGCAAGTAAGCAGTCAACGTGCAACAATATATGTGCTTATATGATTAGTCTCAAGTGTATTATGTGCTATTGTGGTTCACTAAGCCTTATATGTTATCGTGGGTAGGATTGAGTCATAATTTCATATGTGAGAGTTCAGTAACATTAGAAACCAATCACATCGATCGTCACTGTAAAGATCTTGACCGTATGGTACATTGAGGAAACTGAACCTAGGTTGTTATTTGTTAAGTGTGAGTAAGAGTGTTGTATAATTGAAAAGGGGGAATCTAGGCCTAACTAATAAACACATATAATCTTCAGTTAGTTTCTCATAGGGCGTTGATGGACGCGGCCTTGTCGCGAGGCCGGCACCAATAAAATTAATACTAGAAAGTGCAGCTAGTGGCACAACCTAGGTCGATTCTCTCTCGCGGAGCCTATGGACTCGATGGACAAATATGCTCAATTAACACAAAATGGGGTGTCTTTGAGGCAATTTAACAAACACTTGGTATGCAATGAAACTAAATGGAATTAAATGCAACTAAATGAAACTAGAACTGACACTTTTTTGGGATTTTCAATATTTTTAAAGCTAAAGTAAATTGAGGTGAATGAAATGAGATGAATATGCTTTGTTGGAGAATGCTTTGGGCTATCCTTGCTATCAAAAAATATGGAGTTAATCAATGAAAGGCCATTTCCTAAAGTAGTTTAGTGACCACTAAACCTAGGTAATTTAATTAGAGGATGCAATTAACCAACCGGACAATTAACAAGCCTAATCAAATACCATCAATGAAGCAAATGAGGAATTTAACATAAACTAGAATTCAACTCAACAATTACCATTGTCATTAGAGTGACTTCCACAATGAATTAAAAATTACAATAAGATTCAACCAAATCCAATGTAATCAAAACCCACAATGGGAGAATCAAAATACAAATCACAAGTCTATTTAAATTCCTAATGTCCACTACAACCTAGTTGAGTTCCACAACCATGGAGCCATAATCAATACAAACTCATCAATATCAACAAGATAAACATGAATCCATAAAGAGAAGTAGTAGGAAAACAAGAAAAACTCCCTATTGGATGCCATAGCTCAAGCCCTAATCATCCTCCTCCAAAGCACAAGAAGTTTAGCCACTCATGGATGGGAGAAATGCTTCACCAAGCTCCTCCAACCCTTGCTTAGCCATGGATGATGATGGAGGTTGCTGGAATTTTGTCTGAATAGGTGTGGAGAGTGGAGAAGATGAAGAGAAAATGGTGAGAGTGGCTGGAAATGTGGAGAGACTTGAGAGGATGAGAGCTTGTGTGATGAATGTGTCTAAATTCGTGGGTTGCTCTCCAAATTAGGTTAAGGGTCTCTAAAACCTCAGAATATTCCCTCTAATCCGACCTAGTATGCTCCCCTTGTGGTAAAACAATGAGAAAGTGGGCCCACCATCCGTTTCAGCTCTTAAAATCGCGAGAAAAGCGTGCAGAACTGGTGTACCCGCTGGCAGCGGGTCATCTACCCGCTGGCAGCGGGTGGATTACTTAAAACACGCGTTTTGCTCTGAAACTGAAGTCCACCCGCTGGCAGCTTGCAAGGCTACCCGCTGGCAGCGGATGGAACAGTAGAACAGGCCCAAAAATGCCTCTAAGCTTCAAATCTTGTACCGGCTTCGCTTTCCAGCTTCTTTCTCGACCTCTAGCACTTGAATCCTTGCTATTCCTCAAGCTAGTTGACCTACAAATCAACCAAAACAATTGTGAGGCCCTCAAGTTAATAAAACTAGAGAATGATCACAAGTTATTCAATAAAAACATGGAATTAGCAAGATTGTGATTTAAGTCCTTAAGTGCCCTTGAATAACATTAAATCATGCATAATGACTCTTTAAACTCAACAAAAGCTTGTCAAATGCCAAAAGATACAAGGGTAAATATTGGTATTATCAACTCCCCCACACTTAGACCTTTGCACTCCTGAGCAAAGCAACCAGTCAAAAATGCAGTCAAGGGGTATGTAGGAAGCAACAAAATAACCAACTAAATCAAGATGCAAAACAACTAAGCAAGAAACCATGTTCTTGGTTCATGCAACAAAAGCAAAACAACTATGCATAGCTATCAACTAGAACATGCAAATGACCGATGACTCAAGTGTTTCGCTCTACTCACTAATGTTGGATATTTTCTCTCTAATCTTACTTACTTATCACTTTGCCATAGGCTCGAGAGAGATCTAGATCTCCACTAAGATGCGTTAGCTCAACAAATCATGAGGTCTTAATGGCTTGTAATGATGGATGTATGGTCATGGTGAAAAGTGTTTACAAAGAAGGAAATTATGCAAAACTAAACATTTTGAATTGACTCCCACTTAAATGATTACTTGGGTTCCAAAAGAGTCTAACCAAACAATCATCTTCCAACCACCAAGAAATTTGCCTAAGATCCTTATTGCTTTCGGTTGCAACTCTTTTATTCATCATTTTTTTTATTATTGCTTTTCTTTCTTTTGTATTTCCTCTTTTTTTTTCTTCTTTTTTTTTTCTAAATAAATAAATGCATAATTCATTTATTTATTTATTTATTATTTCTTTTCAAGCTTTTTGCTTGATTGGATCAATTAGACAATTTCCACCCAGGAAGATGAGTGGTCAGAAACTAAGAAACCTAAAGTCAAACATTTAATTAAAAGTCATAGTGCAAAATGTCTACAAAACCATGAATTAAGCTCATAGGGGGTCACTATAGATAGCGAAAGAAATGGTTTGTGTATGGAATATAGGTGAGTGAAACAAACGCCCCAATCATTTTAATTTAACTAACGCATGTCAACCTTCAAGAAGATTTCAATCAAGTTCTAGAAAGTAAACAAGTAAGCAGACAACACACAAGTATATGCAAGAAAAACAGAAGTGTTTGGTTCAAAATCTTCCAACAAGGCTAGGTTACTCTCACATCGATCAATGCATGCCTAATTAATTACTCACATTAATGACTTGCTTAAGTTGAGAATTAGAGAGCACCAATCTCTTGAAAAATTGTTTCTTATTCTTGAAATGATTGTGCATTCTGCGGGCTCCTGACACACTACTTGAAAGCATTTTCTATAATGCTTAAACAGGCACAAAAGTTAAGTGTGGTTCCCAAAAAAAAATTTCAAAACATTTGAGTAGATATCAAAAAGTGATTATGGAATTCCTGATTAACATCATTAATCCCAAAAGTCTTCAACAAAAGCGAAAATTGAATCTACTCAGTTGATAATATCCATGAACAAAAGGACTTAAAACCTTTGCATTTACATTTATATTCGCATCCACAAGAAAAGAAGCTGGAAAACTAAATTCACAAGGAGTCAAAAACACAATCACTAAATAGGAATATAAATCTGAAGTCAACATTTGCAATATAACCTGCCCATTCAACAATTCAAAAAGCAATCATTCTTCACAAACTTCTCCCACACACTTGCAACAAGCATTGTCCTCAATGCAGAAAGATAGGACAAGGATGCGCAAGCACGAGGGTCCACAAGCATAAAAACAATCAGTTAATTGCTAAAAGAAGAGAAGAGGGGCGAGCAAAGTAAGCTAAAGCGCTACACAACTAAGAATGCATGAAATTATAATGTTCCAGAAGTTAAATGAGCCATCAGTAGCTCAACAGCAAAAGTAATAACCAGCACAAATAGAATCCATGAGTAAGAAGGAAAAGTAGCAGAAAAGTCAGATTTGAAGACAAGGAAGGTGATGAACCCCTTGAAAATTTGAGTATTGACCACCATAAGAATTTCCTCCTCTAGAAGGGTAGTTCCCTTGACTTTGCCCACTGCTAAACCCTTGAGTATTCTGATTACCGCTATTCCCATATCTGAAGTTAGGGTGATCTCTCCAACCAGGATTGTATGTATTGGAGTAAGGGTCCCTTTGTTGGTATTGCCCAGGCCGTGCTTGATACATTGCATTAACATCTTCATATTGACCAGGGCAATCTGCTGATATGTGCATAGGGGAATCGCAGAATGTACAACTAGCGCCTACCATAGCTAGCTGTTGAGTGGGTGATCTTGGAGATTTGATGCTCAGTCCATCCACCCTCTTGGTTAGTGCAGACAGTTCATGTACCACTTTCACCAACAATGGATCTCGATCTACTGGAGATATCTCTTTTAGTGCTCGAGTATCCCTCGTGGTAATGTTCTGCCTACTCAAGGCGAGCTTCTTGATCAACTCCATTGCTTCATCAGGGGGCATGTCTTCTATGGACCCATTAGCAGCTGAATTGAGCATTTTTGCATCTTCATCAGTTAACCCATAGACAAAAGCTTGGACTAGGTGCTCCAGTGGCATTTGATGGTTTGGACATTTTGCTACCATATCCTGAACACGTGTCCAATATCCATAGAATGTTTCACCCTCTTCTTGCCTTGAAGATGCAATCTCTTTTCTTGCTGCGGCGACTTTGTTTGAAGGATAATATTTTTCAATAAAGTGCTTGTTCAAATTATCCCATGTTTGGTAAGCATCTGGGGTGTACCTTGGCAAACTCATATACCAAACCTTTGCTTTCCCTTCTAGAGTGAGATGGAAAACCTTCCACATGACTTCTTCAAGTTTAGCCCCCACGGGCTTCATCGTCATGCAATGCATGTGGAGAGAGCTTAATATTGTTATGGTGATTAATATTGTTATGGTAGCCTCTGATAGTAGGAATCATAACATGTTAATTCATCTAAGTTTGTGACGGTTGTCCAAATAACATAAAGAATGGAACATGTTGTTTTTGCCCAATTTTTATCATACATTAAGTGGTCCTTAATTGTGTCTTTTGGATTGGTTACTAGCTATGGTAGTAGGAGTAATCACTAAGAAAGAACACAAGACTCAAGTGGTAACTTGAGGTTTTTCCTTAAGACTTAATGAAGAATTAATTCCCATATCAATTTGAACTAGGATAGCTATATAACTCCATTTCCAAGAGCATTCTTATATTAATTTCAATTTGTTTTTAATTAGTCCATTTAAGAAAAATACCAAAAATAGTAATTTAGGTCCTTTTTAGTTTACTTTCATTTCACTTCTCATTTAGTAGATAGCTTAAAAAAATCTCACACATCACTTTAAATTCTTAATTGCATGTTTTTGACACTTAGTTTAGCTTAGGATCTTAAATAAAGGCTCCTTGAGTGAATACGATCCGGATTGCATTGCTATATTGCATTTTAATTCGGTTAATTTGGTCAATCTTGCGACGGGTGCGATCAAATTTTGGCGCCGTTGCCGGGGATCGAACCCGGGTCACCCGCGTGACAGGCGGGAATACTTACTCTTCAATTTAGCTCTCACACCTTGTTTTTAATTAATTTAGTTTTCTTTTGTTTTCAATAGTTTTATTTCTTTCTTAGTATGCTTAGTTTTTCCTTTTCTTTAATTAGTTTTAATTGGTTTTAGTGTGAGCGTCTAGGTTGGTTAGCGTAGTCTTGCTGGCTTCTATGTTAACTGATTTCTCTTTTCAATTGCTTGTGTTTTTTCTTGTTTTTATTTGTATGTGTTTATTAGCAAGCATGTCCGGCGAAGAGCTGACTTTTGAAGAAATACAAGAGGAGGTTGAAAATAGATCCCTCCACCAAGAATATTGGTAAACCAAAATTGGGTATTCCACCAAGAATATTTGTTGGTATTGCCCAGGCCGTGCTTGATACATTGCATTCACATCTTCATATTGACCAGGGCAATCTGCTGATATGTGCATAGGGGAATCGCATAATGTACAACTAGCGCCTACCATAGCTAGCTGTTGAGTGGGTGATCTTGGAGATTGGATGCTCAGTCCATCCACCCTCTTGGTTAGTGCAGACAGTTCATGTACCACTTTCACCAACAATGGATCTCGATCTGCTGGAGATATCTCTTTTAGTGCTCGAGTATCCCTCGTGGTAATGTTCTGCCTACTCAAGGCGAGCTTCTTGATCAACTCCATTGCTTCATCAGGGGGCATGTCTTCTATGGACCCATTAGCAGCTGCATTGAGCATTTTTGCATCTTCATCAGTTAACCCATAGACAAAAGCTTGGACTAGGTGCTCCAGTGGCATTTGATGGTTTGGACATTTTGCTACCATATCCTGAACACGTGTCCAATATCCATAGAATGTTTCACCCTCTTCTTGCCTTGAAGATGCAATCTCTTTTCTTGCTGCGGCGACTTTGTTTGAAGGATAATATTTTTCAATAAAGTGCTTCTTCAAATTATCCCATGTTTGGTAAGCATCTGGGGTGTACCTTGGCAAACTCATATACCAAACCTTTGCTTTCCCTTCCAGAGTGAGATGGAAAACCTTCCACATGACTTCTTCAAGTTTAGCCCCCACGGGCTTCATCGTCATGCAATGCATGTGGAGAGAGCTTATATGTGTATACGGATTCTCACCTGGAAGACCATGAAATTTTGGAAGTGAGTGCACAAGAGAACCTTTAATTTCAAAATCAGTAGTAAAAGTAGGAGTAGCACCAACCAAAGATTCAAAATTATCATCAAATTGATTCAATTGTTTAATGGACTTTTTAGGTTGATCTACCACA